>JASVEL010010234.1:0-71425 GCA_032618575.1 Nicotiana noctiflora
GGTTGGATCCGTTGAAGTATATTTTCCAGAAACCCATGCCTACAGGGAGGTTAGCAAAATGGCAAATATTACTTACGGAGTTCGACATCATATACGTGACAAGGACGGCTATGAAAGCTCAAGCCCTGGCCGATCACTTAGCTGAAAATCCCGTTGATGACGAATACGAACCTTTGAGGACGTATTTTCCAGATGAGGAAGTATTGCAGATTGAGGGGTTGGAACTAACCAAGGATCCAGGATGGAAGCTTTTCTTCGATGGAGCGGCAAACGCAAAAGGAGTCGGAGTAGGAGCTGTGCTCATATCTGAAACAGGACATCATTATCCTGTTACTGCTCAACTGCGTTTTTTCTGTACCAATAACATGGCTGAGTACGAGGCATGTATCTTGGGGTTGCGATTAGCGGTGGACATGGATGTACAGGACGTCTTGGTCTTGGGGGACTCGGACCTTCTGGTACATCAGATTCAGGGAGAATGGGAAACCAGAGATTTAAAGCTTATCCCATATCGTCGGTGTTTGCATGATTTGACCAAACGCTTTCGATCGGTAGAGTTCAGGCACATCCCAAGGATGCATAATGAGGTCGCCGACGCGTTGGCTACTTTAGCGTCAATGCTACATCACCCGGACAAGGTTCGTGTCGATCCGTTACATATCCATGTCCGGGATCAACATGCTTATTGTAATGTGATAGAGGAAGAGGTGGATGGTGAGCCGTGGTTTCATGATGTCAAGGAATACCTCGGGTTAGGAGTATACCCAGAGCAAGCAACCGGAGATCAAAAGCGAGCTATTCGGCGGTTGGCGAACGGATTTTTCCTTAGTGGAGGGGTGCTATACAAAAGAACCCCAGATTTGGGATTGTTGAGATGTATAGATGCAAGTCAAGCCACAACAGTGATGACGGATATACACTCGGGAGTTTGCGGACCACACATGAGCGGATACGTATTGGCAAAGAAGATTCTTCGAGCAGGATATTATTGGCTCACTATGGAGCGGGATTGTATAAGTTTCGTGCGAAGATGCCATCGGTGTCAGATACACGGAGATTTGATTCATTCTCCGCCGACTGAATTGCATACAATGTCGGCACCATGGCCGTTTGTCGCATGGGGTATGGATGTCATTGGACCTATTGAGCCTGCGGCTTCCAATGGTCACAGGTTCATTCTGGTAACGATTGATTATTTTACCAAGTGGGTAGAGGCCAAAACATTCAAATCAGTGACCAAGAAGGCGGTAGTGGACTTCGTACACTCCCACATCATCTGCAGGTTTGGAATTCCAAAGATGATCATTACGGATAACGGTGCAAATCTTAACAGTGGATTGATGAAAGAGGTATGTCAACAGTTCAAGATTACACACCGAAATTCCACACCGTATCGCCCAAAAGCAAACGGTGCGGTCGAGGCAACAAACAAGAACATAAAGAAGATATTGAGGAAGATGATAGAAGGGTCTAGGCAGTGGCATGAAAAGTTACCATTTGCATTGTTGGGTTATCGCACTACCGTCCGGACTTCGGTAGGTGCAACTCCTTACTTGTTGGTGTACGGGACTGAAGCGGTAATACCCGCAGAAGTTGAGATTCCATCCCTCCGAATTGTCGCTGAAGCTGAGATTGACGATGATGAGTGGGTCAAAACCCGATTAGAGCAATTGAGCTTGATCGATGAAAAGAGATTGACAGCAGTATGTCACGGCCAATTGTATCAAAAGAGAATGGCGAGAGCATATAACAAGAAGGTACGTCCCGGGAGATTTGAAGTGGGACAGCATGTGCTGAAGAGAGTTCTACCCCATCAGGCCGAAGCGAAAGGCAAGTTCGCTCCAAATTGGCAGGGACCTTTTGTGGTGACTAGAGTATTATCCAATGGCGCTCTATGTTTGAACGATGTCGAGGGAAGATGCACCGATATGGCTATCAATTCTGATGCAGTTAAGAGATATTATGTGTAATTCTTTAATGCATTTGTCAACGCTTGGTTTCGTTTGTGTGTATTTGGCATTTTTCGGAGAATGAAATGACAGAGGCAATTTTTCTACTACCCAAACACTTTAACCTTTGTTTCCCCATTGGAGCCTTAATTGTTCTTTCATACACCCTCTTTTGGAATCATCAAGGAAGATGTGTAACAGAATAGAAAAGAAACAAAGAAGTAATACAAGAAAAAGTGAACTACGTTCGACCTGATTCCTCGAGAAGGATACGTAGGCGCCACACGGCTCGGTCATAATAAAATAAAAATCAAAAAATCCCCCAAGCAACAAAACTGGGGCAGAAGTCATTGTTTCGTTGGAAAGATAGTGTGGATTCCGAAAGTTGTAATAAGCTAACCGTTGAGGCTAAACCCCTTTCTTCAGCCTCACGCGCGGAAACCATATTAAGAACCAGAAAGACCTCTCGATCAGTATTTGAGAAGTGCCAAGTCATGTGAATGAAAGCCAAGAGTGATATCCCGACCCTCGATTGAATCCAGGATGCAAGCCAAAAGGGGATAACACTCTAGAGGGAATCTCAGGGGTGATACCCCGCCGCAGGGAAAGAAAGCATAAATGAGAGAGTCTTAACGGTGAAAACCCTCGCGGGCACCTTAAGGCGAAGGAAGTTGAGAGAAGTAAAATGAGAGAGTTTTACGGTGAAAACCTTTACGGGCACCTTAAGGCGACGGGAGATAGAGAGAAATGAGAGAATCTCATTAGTGAAAACCCTTTGAAGGGCACGGTGAGGTGACAGGACGAGATGGTTACAAGATGTCTGCATGAGACAAGGTTTGGACATCCGTTTACCTCTAGCAGAACGCGGCATCAGAAAGTGATTGACATGAATAGACTGGGTAGTTTAATCTCAAAGGCGCGGCATAACATTGGATCAGGCACACATTCAGATAAGTTTTCCTATTTTTGAGTTCAGAAAAGTTTTTCTCTTCTTTTGTCATTTGCGGTCGGTATTCTTTTCTTTTCTTTCATTTTTCGAAAATTGATTTTTCGAAGCTTACTACCAAGTCTCCCGAAGCAGTATATTGAAAGTGAATAGGCATGGAACAAGGCAATGAGACAGAAGTCGTTACGATAGTAAGATTGGGATGACAGGCTGAGTGGAAGGTTCGCAAGAATTATGGAGTATGATGGACACATGTGGCATGTCCGAAAGATGATTTCACGCAACAGATCACCGGCTAAAAAGAGTCGGACCAAACCAAAGAGTGGAATAAAGGGAAAGATGAGAGGTCGTTCGTGGAAAAAGCATCTTCCCAAGCAAGCGTCAACGTCGTCCTCAAAGTTCGAGAGAGGCCAAGCAGCTGAAAGAGAATGGCCTCAACAAGAGTGGCACGACCACTCGCGGCGTTTTGAAACTAACAATTTTTCTTTGATTTAAAGCAGGAAAAGAGGGTCCGACGGCAAAAAGCATACCATCCAGAAGTTTATCACACTGGGGCAGAAAATTTTCTCCTGTTGCGAAAATTTTCTGGAAAGCAAGACTCAGAGGGTAAGTGTAGAAAGCAACACAAGATGGGGTGATTTTTGAGCCGGGTATCATCTCCAGCAGTTATCGGAAAATAAAACAATGGCTTCGAGATTCCTCCAGCGGTATTACATTCCATAATTTGCTCGAGGAGGCAAAAGCGTGAGTCCCGGAAAAGGTATGGGAAGAAGGGAGAGAATGAGGGGTGAAGGAAACAAAGAATACTTCCTCAGCAGCATCATCCCCAGCAGGCGAGTAAACAGTTCCAAAATATCCCCAGCGGCCAGAAGAAAAGTAACACGACCTAGGGGAAGGCAAGAACAGGTTAATTCAGAAGAGAAGGTGGTCCGAGAGGCAACGCAGGAAGAAGAAAATGGTACAAGAGGCGAAGGAAGGTAATCAAGATAGGATGAAATCAATGAGTAGTAGTTGAAGTCAGGGAGCCCGCCTGGAGAATGGAGTGGCGATTTAATTTTGGAAGTTGTAGTTGAAGTCAGGGAGCCCGCCTGGAGAATGGAGTGGCGATTTAATTTTGAAGTTATAGTTGAAGTCAGGGAGCCCGCCTGGAGAATGGAGTGGCGATTTAATGTCGAAGTTGTAGTTGAAGTCAGGAAGCCCGCCTGGAGAATGGAGTGGCGATTTAATTTTGAAGTTGTAGTTGAAGTCAGGGAGCCCGCCTGGAGAATGGAGTGGCGATTTAATTTTGAAGTTGTAGTTGAAGTCAGGAAGCCCGCCTGGAGAATGGAGTGGCGATTTAATTTTGAAGTAGTAGTTGAAGTCAGGGAGCCCGCCTGGAGAATGGAGTGGCGATTTAATTTTGAAGTAATAGTTGAAGTCGGGGAGCCCGCCTGGAGAATGGAGTGGCGATTTAATTTTGAAGTAATAGTTGAAGTCAGGGAGCCCGCCTGGAGAATGGAGTGGCGATTTAATTTTGAAGTTATAGTTGAAGTCAGGGAGCCCGCCTGGAGAATGGAGTGGCGATTTAATGTCGAAGTTGTAGTTGAAGTCAGGGAGCCCGCCTGGAGAATGGAGTGGCGATTTAATTTTGAAGTTGCAATTGAAGTCAGGAAGCCCGCCTGGAGAATGGAGTGGAAATTTAGTTTTGAAGTTATAGTTGAAATCAGGGAGTCCGCCTGGAGAATGGAGTGGCGATTTAATTTTGAAGCAGTAGTTGAAGTCAGGGAGCCCGCCCGGAGAATGGAGTGGCGATTTAATTTTGAAGTTATAGTTGAAGTCAGGGAGCCCGCCTGGAGAATGGAGTGGCGATTTAATGTCGAAGTTGTAGTTGAAGTCAGGAAGCCCGCTTGGAGAATGGAGTGGCGATTTAATTTTGAAGTTGCAATTGAAGTCAGGAAGCCCGCCTGGAGAATGGAGTGGCGATCTAATTTTGAAGTAGTAGTTGAAGTCAGGGAGCCCGCCTGGAGAATGGAGTGGCGATCTGTCTAATTTGGTAGAGGAAAGCGGTAGAATGTAACAGAAATCTTCGGCATGAATCCAAGTTCGTCAGAAGAGACGAAGCATCAGAAGGAACGCCAAGTCAGACAAGATGGCAAGGAGCGCGACAAGATCAAGTTAAAAAGGATAGATAAGAACTTGTAGTACTGTAACTTAGTCTAGCTTCTTGTTTTTGTTGCTTAGCGCGGTGTAACAAGGAAATCAGCTAAGCGGTGGTAACAGCAGTAACAGCGGCAACAGCAGTAACAGCGAGATCGCAACAGGCATGGTAGTCCCGGCTACCAGAACTTCCCGAACTACATTGACCTGATTCCCTTTTAGCCAGGGATATGTAGGAGACCTTTGAAGCAAGGTTCGGTCAAAACTTTTCCAAAATGTTTCATACGGAGTGTTCGAATGGGCAAAAATCGCTTATATCCGCTCATTTATCTTTGCACGAAAACTCTGCGTGTTTACGCGCAAAGAGGGGCAGCTGTGAGCACGTGATTTTTGCCTTACTTGAGAAGTACTCCCAGAAAATTCAAAAATAAAAATAGTTTCATGTTGGGTATGACTTTTGTGATTTTGTGTTATCATATCTTTTTGTGTGCACGTTTATTTATTTAAATTAAAAATACAAAAAATATATGCTAAATTTTGCATTTTTAGTGTTTGATATCGAAGTCATGTGATTTACGTTTTAGGCAATATGTAATTGGGCACGTTAATTGTAGTAAACAATAGCGGTGTTATAGGTTAGTATATACATATGTGTGTATATATATATATATATGTATATATATACATATATATATATATATATACACATACACATATAATATCCGATCTGGGCCAAATTCAGTCTAAAAGCCAGGCCCAAACGGATTTCTTCTAACCCAGCCCAAATACCCGTCCAGCCTCAGCCTGTATAACACTTGATCTGGACCGTTGGATTTTATTATCCAACGGCCCAGATTAATCATTTAATCCCAATATACACTCGGACTATGCTTTAACCAAACGACGTCGTTTGGTTTAAGTGAGGGGATCCTGATCGTTGATCGTAAATGATCCAACGATCAGGATTCAATCTCATCTCTGGTATATATTCCTCATTTCATACCCCGCCCCCCCAAGCCAGAACCCCCCCTCTCCCTTCATCTCCCTCAGAGCTCTCAAACACCCGGTGTAACGCCGCCCTCCTCCGCCTGCCGGAAATCGCCTCACGGCGGTTCCGGTAGGCCAATCGCCACCAAACCAATGCCAAATCCTTCCCCTCACCTCCCCCATCACGATCCCAGCCTCCATTAACCTCGAATCATGCCGGAGCTCCTCGAATCTTCATTTGAAGATTCGAGTCAAACTCGAACCTATGCCAAATCACCCCAAATTCACACCACGGTCTCCTCACACCTCCCCCACACTCCCAACGACATTGGTTTGCTTCGAATCTAACCAAAAATGCAAAAGCCCCAAATCCGAGCCCAAGAACCCTAATTTTGAAGAAACCCAATTCGAGCCGTTTTAGCCACAATTGAAGTCCAAGGGACTTTAGTCTAGGTGTTCTCAATCGAGAACATCTCGATTAAAGCCCGTTTGGCTTCAATAATTCCACATTTTGGTTCAAAGTTTGGGTCGGCAGTGTTCTTATGAGGTATTCATTCCTTCTTCGTTCGTTTTAATTCGATTGTGTGAATATGTGTGTGTTTTATTCATTGTTTCAATTCTCATCTAGCATGCTTTTAACTTCCCATATCCGTTGGTCTGCTCTTCTCATTTGAGGCCTTTTATTTGGCCAATTCCTCTGTTTTAGTAGTTAAAATGAATCATGAGTCCAATGTGATTAAAGTCGTCAAATAGTTCGTAATATTAATCCCTTGAATCTGCCTGATGCAATTCACTGGTATAGAGCTTGTTACTGTTTGATTGGTTTGAAACTAAAGTTGTGATTCAAATTAAGCCAACTAGGGAATCAGGGTTCACACTTAGAGTATTGGGTGCCCTGCACATGAGGCTAGTCAGTGGAATCCACTGTCACAGCAGGGCATCCCACTGAACACTGCCACCAGCATTGTTTAATGCTTAAGTCCATATTTTGGACAGTAGGTAGTGGGGAATGCAGGGAATTTGATGGGTCTGGCAGAGTTGGGAGTGGGCAGGGTGATAGTAACCTTAGGGGCAGGTGTTCTGGAGGGACTATAGGCTATAAATAGGGCATATTCATACATGTATAGGGGGAGAGATATACAGTGATAGGCATACACAGACACACATTATAGAAACAGACTTGAGAGCATCTGGGAGAGCAAAAACAGTATCGGGGAGAGCAAATATTCATAGATACATATAGACACTTGAGAGGATACCTGAGATTAACTAGAGCACCTGAAGAGAAATAGATACAAGGATACACATATAGGAAGATACAGAGGAAGGCTACTGTTTTCCTTGGTTTGGAGTCATTGTTTCATCGAATCTCTTGGCTACTGTTTCATTGCTTTGATTTCAATAGCTGAGTTGTTGTGGTCTTTGGTTGCTTGTTGTCTTGTGTTGGTGGTGCTGAGCCATTTGCTCTAGCTGGTTCAGTGTTGAGTGTTGTGATAGTTTTGATATTTGCTGCTGGTTCATTCGATTGTTGTCACTGGGAGTGTGTGCTTTTGGTTTAGTTGAGTGCTTCCAGTGTTGGTGCTACTGTGATATTCATTTGTTGTTGCTGGTTCAGTTTGAGGGCTGTGGTAGTCCCAGTGTTGGTGGTTGCTGTTGGTAATTGTTTGCTGTTGGTTTAGTGGAGTGCTGCCATTAGCTGTTGTTGCTGTTGGTATTCATTTGCTGCTGTTAGTCAGTGTTGTTGTTCTGCCTGTGTTGCTGTTTGGTCCAACACAGTGTTGGTTCTCCTATTGGTCGAGTATTGCTGCCAGTTCAGTGCTAGTGTGTTGCTGGTTGGTTTATTTGGTTGCTACTGGTTGTTGGTCTAAGTGACTGCTTGGTCTATTGGTCTATTTGGTTCACTGGTTGTTGTTGCTATTGGTTTACTGTTGGTTGTTGTTGGTCTTTGATTATTGCTGCTCCTGTTACTGTTTCTTGTTGCTGTTGCTGCTTTGCCGTCGCTCACTCTTCCTTGTTCTTCCGCATTCCAGGTACACACCTCTTTTATTGTAGTTCCTTGGTTCGACAAGAATGAAGTTTGAAGCTTATGCATAAAGTCTATTGAAACATGTAGTCGTCTTATGTTCAATTACATTCTGTTAGTCTCCAATTAAGCTTGTATTGTTAAGTCTTGGTTATGGAAAAGCGTAGCTAGGCCAAAGATACATTGTCGTTAGATAAGCATGTTAAACCTGAATTAGTCTTCGTATCTCTATTCAATCTTCCCTACTCATGTGTGTAATCTCCAAACCTGTTAAATGATAGACCCTATGTTACAAGCAAGATTAGCTAGGGAGTTGTTACTCAACGGAATGACGTAATTGGCTTAAAAAGAGTCGGGGGTGCATTTCATGTGACCCGACCCCAATTTCGGGCAAGAATAAACAAAGCATGTTAAGAACCACAGGCGCATTTCATGTGATGTGATTCGTAGCAAGTTCTAAGTAATTCGGAATCAACTCTTAAATAAGATACGAGTGGGATGCAGTTCGCTTTAGACTTGAATCGAAGGTACGCCTCGCCCAATAGTTACACTAATCACATAGCCGTCATAAGTGTACATGTAAATACTTAGATTTCGAGATGCGTCGTTTCTTAACAAATATTACGCCTTTCTCAACAGTGTAAATAAGTAGTCGATCCGGGTACATATTCTAGTTTTATTTTTTCTTTTAATACGGGTGTGCATTTCATGTGACCCAAATCCAAACCCCGAGATGTTGAATAAGAATATGTTGAGGATCCGGGTACATTTCATGTGACGTGATCCGAAAGCATATTCTTAAGCAACTTTCTCTTTCGTAAATCACAACCAACAATAAAAGCGGTAAAGGGATATTAACTTGCCCTAAGTACATAATTGTAAAAAGCGCAGATAGATAAGCCAAACACGACAGTTGAGCGACCGTGCTAGAACCACGGAATTCGGGAATGCCTAATACCTTCTCCCGGGTTAATAGAATTCCTTATCCGGATTTCCGGTTCGCGGACTGTTAAATAGAGTCATTCTTTTCCTCGATTCGGGATTTAACCGGTGACTTGGGACACCATAAATCTCCCAAGTGGCGACTCTGAAATAATTAAAATAAATCCCATCTCGATTGTCCTTTAATTGGAAAAACTCTTCGCATCCTTGCGGGTGCGTAAAAAAGAGGTGTGACAGCTCTGGCGACTCTGCTGGGGACAATGATCAGAATTCGAGCTCGGAATAACTGTTGTATTTGGCTATTTTATTATTATCTGATCCTTTTACATGTTGGCATCAATGTGCAAAATGTTGTTTTTACTGCTGAAGATGAGGGCCTGCCCATCTGCTGAGTCCTGTCCCTACGGAGTCGAGGGCACCGTCTCCTCATGTGGCCAAACTCACCACACTCATAACATGCACCTGGTGCTGGAGAAGGGGACTGAAGGGAACCCCTCGCCGCAGAAGAACCCTGGGCTGAAGAAGTAGGTGCTGCACCCTGGGGCTGGAAGGGCACTAAGTGATGACCCTGCTGAAACCCCTGTCGACCACGACCATAAGAACCTCTGCTCTGCTCTAGGCGGCCTGAATGAGAAGGTCTAGATGAGCGGCCTCTGCCCTGCTGGGAATGCCCTCTAGATGGAGCACCACTGAAACTGCCAGAACCACGAGGCCTCTTGGCCTCCCGCTCCTATCTCTCTCGGCGACGATCCGCCTCAATGGAGCGTTCCATGTCTACAACCTGCTCGAAAGATGATGACAGAACTCTTTCCCTGGTCATAAGAATGCGGATAGAGTAGTTGAGGCCATCAATGAACCTCCCGATCCTCTCCCTATCAGTAGGGATCATCCATGTGGCATGCCTAGCCAACTGTGTGAATCTAAGCTCATACTGGGTCACAGACATGTCGCCCTGAACCAACCACGCGAACTGGCGATGTAGCTCCTCGCGACAAGACTTAGGTACATACTTCTCTAGAAAGAGAGTAGAGAACTGCTGCCATGTGAGAGGTGCTGCTCCTGCAGGCCTACGCCTCTCAAACTCTTCCCACCAATCAAACGCGGGACCAGTGAACTGAAAGGTAGTAAATGAAACTCCGCTAGACTCAAGAATACCAGCCGTCCGCAACATCCTCTGACACTTGTCCAAGAAATCCTGGGCATCCTCGCCCTCAACGCCACTGAAATGGGGCGGCTGAAGTCTACCAAATCTCTCAAGACGACGCTGCTCGTCGTCGGGCATAACCTGAACCATATGCTCTGGAGCTGGAGCTGGTGCAGCTGGAGGAATAACCGGTGCAACCACCTGAGCGGGGACCGCCTCTGGCGTCTGAAGTCCCTGAACAACCTGCTCAGGTGTGCGAGCTGCAGGGGTCTGCTGACCACCCCCTGTCTAAGATGTCGTTGCAGTAGCGGTAGCCGAAACTACTCGAGCCAAACCGGAACACACCGATAATATTTGAGCAAGCGTCTCCTGAAGACCAGTCTGGCCCTGAACTGGGGCTGCCGGGGCATCAACCACTGGGGGCTGCTCCTGAACTGGTACAACGGGCGGGTCAGCTGGCACTGCCTCGGCCGCCTACCTCTACCTCTAGCACGACCGCGCCCACGGCCTCTAACAGGTGGCAATGGAGGTCGTCCACCTCGTCCTGATGCTCGCGTTCTCGCCATCTGCGAGAGAATAGAATATAGAAGTTCAGTTTTCAGAACAACAAGATCGCACGACAGAGTTCAAGAAAAGTGAAGTGTTTCCTAAAGGTTCGCAGCCTACCGAGGATAAGTACAGGCGTCCCCGTACCGATCCACAAGACTCTACCAACCGGCTCAAGACTTATGAGGCCTAGTAAACCTAGGCTCTGATACCAACTTGTCACGACCCCAAATCTGGTCGTGATGGCGCCAAGCACACAGCTAGGCCAGCCTGACCACTCAATAACAATAACGGAGCTAGGAGCTCGCTTTTTCCCAATTAACATATCAAAACATGAAACAACAGTGATATATATATCGAAAATGGGGAACCAAGTCCCAACACATACCAACTCCCATACACCAAAGGGTCAAGAGTCATGAACTTCTAATGAACATAAGTGTAATATTGGTTTACAAGATACCAAGTGCGGAAAGAAATAGCAAAACAGAATTAAATACAGTAGGAAGGGATATCGGGTCATGCGGACTCTGCAGCTACCTCAAATATCCTATAGATGTCGCCTCGAACAGCTACAGGATCACTGCTGAGAGGTACCTAGATCTGCACACAAGGTGCAGGGAGTAAAATGAGTAATGCCAGACTCAGTGGTAATAAACAGGGGTAAGACAGCGTAGATAAGAAATCCGCAATAAAGCACTATGTAAAGCTGTAATCAAATACCCTGTCACAGAATCAATATCGACTGTACCTGTATCAACAAGTACCAACAAAACAGTATAACAGCTAGCGGATGTAGCTAAATGCAATGCAATACATGATATGACCGCTACGACGCGTAGCCCGATCCAATTTGGGTACCCGTGCTCACTGTGGGGGTTCAGACTCCGGAGGGGCTCCTACAACCCAAGCACAATATTACTGCGGCGTGCAGTCCGATCCAATATATATACCGCTGCGGCGCGCAGCCCGATCCAGTACCAGTTAGCTAATATGCAAATAGAGCCTCACCGGCTCTAAAGTAGTTTTGAAAACTCTTTTATCATTTTTCAGTTGAAAACAGAAATATCAAGTTCCAGAGGTTGGAAATAGCATAATAACAGGAATAGCTTCGGGCTGGTAGTAAACTAGCATGTCAATATCACAAGACAATGATAACGATCCTCGCGGGATCCAATAACTGGCTCACAGCCCACAAGTATACTCAACCATCCAAGAAGGAGGTTCAACGGCTCAAGAGTAGCCAATATCACAATATAGTATGCAACCATCCGAGAAGGAGGTTCGACGGCTCAAGAATAACCAATATCATAACACAGTGCCAACAAGTCGGACTAAGCCATAGTCCCCAATCACAATCGACCCCGCACTCACATGAGAGTACGTGTCTCGCCGCTATACAAAATCACAAAGTGGTATACCGGGGTTTCGAACCCGCTGGTTATCACCCACATCTATTACTCACCTCAATACAGCGCGACGACTACTCTACGATGCCTTTCCCACTAGAATCAAGCTCTGCACGCGTAGAGTCTGATCAAATATAGTAAATACACATCAAATTAGACCAATGGGACGACACCCAATCAAAACAACTCAATTTACATCGAAATTCCCAAAGTTGCCAAAACTCGACTTTCGGTACGCTTCTCGAAAAATCACGAAAGTCACATATTCGGAACTCTCATCTTGATACGAGTCTAAGCATATAAGATTTACCAAATTCGGACTCCATTTGCATTTTCAAATCCTTGATTTTCTAAAGTTCAAGCCTAGGGCTAAATCCTCCATAAATTACCCCAAATTCATCCATTTTCATGATATAATTGCATAATATTATCAATACTAATCATAGTTTAAGTCCATAGTTGATTACCTGATGATTTCCCTTGAGTTCCTCTTCAAAATCGCACAAATCGCCTCTAAAGCCGAGACCCAAATGTGTGAAATGTTTCTGAAATTTTCTAACTTCTGATACATTTAATCTTCTGCGATTTTCGCTTCTGCGGACAATTTCCGCCCCTATGGAACCGCTTCTGCGAACCCAGCCCTATTTGGCCATTTCCGCACCTGCGATCCAAGGACCGCTCCCGCGGGTCCGCTTCTGCAGAATACCCTCTGCCTCTGCGGTCTTTCCCGCTTTTGCGGACAAGAGTCCGCTCCTGCGGACTCGCCTATGCGATCAACTATCCGCTTCTGCGGACTCCTCCATCACGCCTCCAGACCGCTTCTGCGATCGCCCTCTCGCACCAGCGAAGCCGCCCCTGCGGGCCAGGCTCCGCTTCAGCGGTCGCCTCCGCTTCTGCGCCTTCTTGTCCGCTCCTGCGGACTCGCTCCTGCGCTCCCATTTCCGCAGGAGCGAAAACAACAGAACAGAATCACAAACCTGCAATTTTTCCATGTTTTCTCCCGTTTAACCATCCGAAAACACCCCGAGGCCCCCGGGACCTCATCCAACCACACCAACACATCCTAATACCTTATTCGAACTTGTTCCAATCCTCAGAACACGTCTAACAACATCAAAACCCATAATTCACATCGAATTCGAGCCTAAATTCCTTAAAACTTTCCGAATTACACATTCAATCAAAAACCCGACCAAACGACGTCCGAATGACCTGAAAATTTGCGGACATATCTAAAATCACATAACGAAGCTACAGAAATTACCGGAATTCCATTCCGTCCCCCGGATCAAAATCTCACCTACCGTTCGGACTTCGCCTAAACTCAACCTTAGCCAATTCAAGCCTATTTCTACACCGGACCTCCGAATTCAATTCCGATCGATCCCCTAAGTCACAAATCACCTCCCGGAACTAACCAAATCATCAGAATCCGATTCCGAGCCCTCTAACCAAATAGTCAATTCCAGGTTGACTTTCCCTATTCAAGTTTCCTTCAAAAAGGCTATATGCCTCATTTTCAATCCAATTCACTCCTAACTCACCCGATAGACTCTAACACTGATATAAAAGCATGAAACATGTAATTACAACATAACGTGGTGGTAATTCCCATGACGACAAGCCGGGTCGTCACACCCATACCCGTTTTCTAAACCCAAAATTACTCCATATTTTCTAAACCCAAAAATTCTTACGACTGACTCCTTCTCCTCTCTAAATTAGGGTTCCCCTAATTCTTGCTACTCCTCTTAAATCATATGGGTGCTATTTGCTATTTCTCTTCCAAGATTCAAGTTGAAGATCAAATATAAAATTCCATCTTTGTTCAAGTAAGTTTTGACTGTTTTTGTTCAATAAACATGGTTATGGTTATTATAAATCTTTCATCTAGTGTTACTTTCGAGTTATGGGAAATGTTTACTGCCTTTTGATGCTTTTGATGTCAATATTTATCAATTTTGAGGTTGCATATGGTCCCTTCACTTTTTGTTGTGTGTTTTTAAATTATTATTTTTATGGAGACAGCAATTTAGGGTTCAGATGGGACCTTGTTGTCTGCTCAAATAGTTCTTTATTCTAAGATTTTATGTTTCTTTTTTCATTTATACTTGGATGTGGTCCATTAAACTTTACTCTTGTTTGTACTTTAGTGTATTAAATATTCCTTCTAACTTTTCTATATATATATATCTTATAGCAATTTATCTCTTTTTTTAATTTATATTTTATTTGTATATAGAGAAAAGTTAGAAGGAATATTTAATACACTAAAGTACAAACAAGAGTAAAGTTTAATGGACCACATCCAAGTATAAATGAAAAAAGAAATATTAAATCTTAGAATAAAGAACTACTTGAGCAGACAACAAGGCCCCATCTGAACCCTAAATTGCTATCATCCATAAAAATAATAATTTAAAAACACACAACAAAAAGTGAAGGGACCATATGCAACCTCAAAATTGATAAATATTGACATCAAAAGCATCAAAAGGCCGTAAACATTCTCCACAACTCGAAAGTAACACTAGATGAAAGATTTATAATAACCATAACCATGTTTATTGAACAAAAACAGTCAAAACTTACTTGAACAAAGATTGGAATTTTATATTTGATCTTCAACTTGAATCTTGGAAGAGAAATAGCAAATAGCACCCATATGATTTAAGAGGAGCAGCAAGAATTAGGGAAACCCTAATTTAGAGAGGAGGAGGAGTCAATCGTATGAATTTTTGGGTTTAGAAAATATGGAGTAATTTTGGGTTTAGAAACGGGTATGGATGGGTTGAAAATAAGATGGGTGGATTTTAAATTAGCCAATTATTTGATGCCACGTCACTTAAAATTAAAATCTGAAAAGGACCGTTAGTAGGAAGGGCATTTGAGAGCCCAAACATTAACGGGGAGGGTTTTTTAGGCTTAAAAGGTGGATGGGGAGTAATTTTAGACCAAATCTAATAGTTGAGAGGCATTTTATACCCTTTTCCGAATAGAAAAAAACAAAAAGAGCTGGTCCCGGTAGCTCCCTTCATCCCTCCCTCCCTTACCCTTGAAAGTTGGGGATTGGTCATGCATGATGACACATTCTATATTTCTTCCTTTACTCCAGCAAGGAAACATGATTGACTTCGGTGATGGCATAATATTGTGGGAAAATGACATTACAGTCGTTCTCAAAATAATAATAAAAAATAAAATAAAATATTTTTATGTATATATTCATTATGTATATTATATACAGAAAATATACAAATGTTATACGCTTTTGCGGCTATCGGATTTAAATAATTTCTGCCGCAAGCTAAAGTAAATTTTGCCCTAATTTTTTCTAAGATTTACATATATGTTGATCAAATCCAAAGTTTCTGCATCTTCAGAGGAAACAGAGACCATTTTTTGTGGCAACTTATCAAGGAACTGAGTCACTTAATAGAAAAATATGCTTTTGTAAATGAAACTTCACATATGACAAGACAATAACATGCTAAAGGCATGCCATATCTGTAACTGCCCATCCAACACCACTTACTTTCCTCATTATTTTCTTCTCTTTCTACTTACCAAAAACCACATATTTCTGGAATCACATGTTCAGGTTAAAGCCGAAGAAATTACATACTGTAGATTAGAAGACTATAGACTAGTTGTGCAATGTTACAAAAAATGCAGTGACTTGAACTTGAATCTTCTTTTTGGCTATTACTGCTAACAGCAGAAGATAGGAATTCGGTCTACCAATCTTCATTCAAGTTGCTTATCTGAGGTCCTCTACAACTGCAAAGGGAACGTAAAATGATTATATGCATTTGAATACTCTATTACGTGAAAGCATTTTTCTTAAATATAGATCACTTGTCAATTTTATATTGCTTTAACAAGTAAATAATCATTTTTCTACATATAGGAGATAAAGTCAAATCAGTTGCAATGTGAAGTGAGATTTAAGTGTAAATAACACTCTCGATTTCAGAAATTTACATGCAAATGAATAGTTTTGTCAAATATACAAATGCTACAAGATCATAGGCAGCTATCCAAACGAAAATAAAGAAAACCACTGGTCCCTAGCAGTTGGACATACTAAAGCTAGCTAGGCAGTAAGTGAGCTGAAGTAGCAAACAAATCCAAGCCAATTGGGGTTTTGTGATACTTTATATTTCTCATTTTTGGTCCATGCATCGTCACTTTCCATAAACTATTGAGAAATTTAATCGACAGCAGTTGCTGATTCAGATATGGAACTTCAACAAGCTCCAACTGTCGACCAGATCTATGCTTTATGGACTTCTAGGTTGAAGACAAAATTACTTTGTGATACATGCAACACTTACAGCTATGGACAATTCCATCTGGTATACACATGGCAATTAGTGTATTATATTACTGGATATGGGACTATATCGAGTTGAGTGAATCACCTCATCTAAAAGTTTAAACTATTAGAAAGAGAAGTGAAAAACGAATATCTTTTGTCACTTTCATTCAATAGGCTTTTCTTTTTTATACCTTACTTACCTCGACACTTTTATTTATTTGTTTATTTAGGTCAACAACGTGGCCCCTTCACAAGGCCTGTTTTTTTAAATTTATGTGGACCAACCATGTGAAGCATTTCGTCGATGGGTGGTAGTAAGACTCGAGCTCTTGACCTACTCTGATCTGATATCATATTTGCCTGAACCACCATCTAAAAGCCCAAAGTGTTGTGAAGGGATATATCATTTATTCAGGTCCTCAATAATGTCCCCACTTGAAAGTTAAGAGTAAGCAGCACTTTCTGTCCCCAAATTGCCATTAAATATCCATAAATCCAACAAAGATGCATGCATCTTACACCCAAGTCCATGTGACATTATACAGGATAGTACCTACAAATTTTAAGGAACAGCATTGAGAAGCATCAACGACTAAACCTGCAGCAATTATTGAACTTATCTGACAGTCATCAGAAACTCCCCACCCGAGTTGGAAAGTTACTAGTGCATCTACCCAGTGATCCATTTTTAAGTCACTATTCTAAGCAGCAGCTTCTCTGAAAGTTCCTTCACAAAAAATTGATCATACATATTACATTATACAAGATGGTGACTATAATTTACAAGGAACAGCATTGAGAAGCATCAAGCAATTATTGAACTTATCTGACAGTCATTAGAAACTCCCCACCCAAGTTGGAAAGTTACTAGTGCATCTAACTAGTAATCCAATTTGAAGTAACTATTCTAAGCAGGAGCTTCTGTGAAAGTTCCCTTCACAAAAAGTTGAGCATGCATATTACATTGATCGAATTACCTATCACGGACAAGGATCGAGCAAGCATTACTCTGTAAACCAGACACCCTTCCACATCAAACCTCCCAAGCACATCTTTTTACTTGCTTTTCATTCACAATAACGATCATAATTTTAGCTTTATGAACTGGGAATCTAGGTACTCGGAAAGCAATAACTCTTGGATAAGCCAATAAAACACCATGGAAATATAACACCTAACCCTGACAATATCTATGAGCAAACAAAACAATTGCACCCCTCCACTTTTGTTTCATTAAGATTGCGAATTTTTGAATGGGTTAATATTTTTGAATCGTAAATGACAAATCAGCAACTGAGAAGATATTGCTGGACCTACCACTTTTGGAGTAACAATGTTATTTTACACCATGAGCAAGATTTATTAACTCTGCCCTTTCGGGTAGTGATAAAGCCTGTGTACGTATTACCCTCCCCAGACCCCACTTTGTGGGACTATATTGGGTAGTTGTTGTTGAGCAAGATTTATCAACCCTCTGAAAACCTTGTTCCGCTCTTTCCAAAAGGTAAATCTTGCAGGAAACTTGTATTAGAGCCTTATAAAAGCGTTCAAGTCATAGACAAACATGTGTTGCCAGACAGTGGTGTAGCCAAGTGTATTGAAGGGGGTTCAGCTGAATCCCCTTCGTCGAAAAAGCTAAACTGTGCAAATAGGCAAAAACAATTTTTTTTTTGTATGTATACAAAAATTATTGAATCCCCTTGATAGCTAAGTGTCACACTGTGCAAGCTTTTGCCTTTTTTTAATCCCTTTGTCTTCTAACAGTTTGGTCCAGTCATTATTTGATCTTTGGTGTATTTTAATTTTTAGGTAAAACTATTCTAGGCAAAATACATATTTTACCCATTGACCTTGCTCTCAAATCCCTGTTACACACCTATTCTCCGCGGACAACCTTTTACACACCCAACCTTTGTAGAGTGTGTCTAAGACACGCCACTTTTCCCACGTGGTCAGTGCGTATCTTTACCATCAAATGAAACGCGTGAACAGGAGAATCTTTGTACCATATGTCAATTTTTTAGTTTTTTTTTTTAAATTTTAAATAGGGTCATCTTCTTCCTTGATTAAAAATCACCAAAACTACCATGGATGCTTCTTGACACTGAATTAGACCCACTTCTTTCCACCCGATCTACTCTTCTCAAATAGATCCACTAAGATTTTTCATATATCTTCTTGTTGATCATTAGTCTTTAGTTTTGTAGCTTTTTTTGTTTAGAAATTATAATAAGAATTCAACAATTCAACTCTTTGTAGCTCCACCAACCATCAAAGCTTGGCTCATGTGTATGTACAATTTTTTTTTTCTTTTTTATAAAAGCTTAGCTTGAGCATTTGTCACGGCTAAGTTAATTTTTTCGAAAGGGTGGATTTTTCGAAAAAATTTCCAGCCACTAAAGCTTACCTCAAGCTTTTGCGAATAAGCATATTCTTTAAATTTGTTAATGGGCACATTGACAAATAATTAAATTGTAAAATTCTAAATCTTCTTCGCTAAAAAATGCACATTCCTCTTTCTGCTTTAGTTGTGGAAATCGAAAGAGAATGAAATTGGAAGCATGTTGATGGTAGATATAGTGGATAGGAGGAAGAAGATAAGGATATAATTGTAATTTTATGTGCTATCATTTTATTAGTAGTCAGTGACACGTGTCACGCCTTTATTGGCGTGTGAGAATACACATACTTTGAAAATCTGGTGAAGAAAAAAGTGGTGTGTCTTAGACATACTCGACAAAGGTTGGGTGCGTAAAAGGTTGCCCGTGGTGAAGGGATGTGTAACAGGGATTTGGATGCAAGGTCGATGGGCAAACTATGTATTTTGCCAACTATTCTAAAGCTTCTGACATTGCCAAGTGATATCTTGGCTCAAACATGAACTATTTGTCGAGATAGAGGACTCGGTAAAAAAGTTATCTACCATTCCACGCTACTTTAATTACTATTTTTTTTGGTTCAGATTAAAGAAAAAATGTCTATTTTCCCATTTAACCTGTCTAACAGACGGCAGCAATTCCCCTCTCGAAGTAATAGTCTTTTTTTAACTAAACTTGTATAGTTGTTTTTCAAGAAACTTAGCTTGCTTTAGAGCAACTTCGATGACCAGAAACTAGCATGAGCAGACCTCCAATAAAGTACCAATAAAGTCTCTCTTTCCCTAGCAAAAACCTGAGGCATTTATGAATTAAACTGACCATTATGTCTATTAAGAACAGATGATTTCATATAAGCTCCATCCATGGGTACAAACACTTAGCAAAGCAGCAATTGGAATTGAAAGACTCTTCTTTCACAGTAAACCAAACCTTCATTATTAGCCCAACACAGTATAAAAAGCTCAAATTTTCATGGAAAACAAATCTTTTTGCAATCAAGATCGCAACTTGACCAACGACAAAGAATAACCTTTTCAATAGAGCATAGCTAAACATTACCAAAAAAACTAACATTATAATGAAACAAGGCGTTAAAAAAAGCTGTCAGTATCAAATTTCAAGAAGTTGCAATAATAGGATGAGAATTCGAACCGGAGCTGAGCTTTGGGGGGTATTCCGAAGAAGAATTAGGGTTGTTGATAGAACAAGATGACTTAAACGCTTCAATATGAGACTGGCATTTCAAATAGTCGCCTTTATTTTCTTCCAAACATTTCTTCAGAGCCTCCACATCGCATGCTTTCTTCTTCACACTCTTGTTTTCCTTCTCCGTTTTCCCCTCCATTTCTCTTTGTATTTCCACAAAAGGATTTGGAATAAAAATAAAAAATAAAAAGGTGTAAACTCCAGGAAAAAGAAAAGAGAAAAGGATGGACAATTGGACTGGACTGGACCTTTGACGTAACCCGGACCCAGCGCTAAATATTTAGAGTAAATACAAAATTGATCGATTCGTCAAAATTAATTGTATTCATTAGCCAAATATATATATATATATATTTTGACCGATCGGAATAAAGTGAATACATGTCTCGTGATACTTTAGAATTACTAAATATAAATTACTATTATTACTTTTGTTCGGTGCTAAAAAAAATATTATCTTTATATATTAAATGAAATTGCCGGAATATTTCTTCCGTAAAAAAAAAAAAACTACTAAATCTAACGGTATACCTTTTTTTTTTTTTAATTTTTTAATTTTACATTATGGCTTTATTTAGCGGGATTTATGATGAATGATGTCTTCATGAGGAGCGTGGAAGAGCGCCAGGTAGGACAAACGAAGAATTTGAAAATTGAACCCTAACAACGGCTACTTCTCTACACCATAAACATCACTAGTTTACTACCACTGACCAGACAATCCACTCTCTCACTCTAATTCATCCAAATTCTCCATAACTGTAGAATTGCAAGCTCTGATTTCTTCCATGGCTTTGTTAACGCCCGATTCAAATCGCTTCAAACTACCCATCGCTGGCCCAAGAATCTCGCGCAGAGTACGAATTGTTGGAAAAATCCGAGGATTTATAGACCAAGAGTCTGAAATATCGTGTCGAGATTTGAAACCGTGGGTCACTGTGTACCGGCACAAAGAGAGCGATTCGGATCCAGGAAAAGTTACAATCTCATTCGGAGATGAAGGGAGTAGGTAATTATAAATTGTCCATATGTTGATTATGTGCAGTTGCTTCGATTTAACATACCCTTTTTTGTTCCGGATATAAATTTACTGAAGTAGACCCAATATTAGTTTGTTTTAGTTACAGGCGCGGGTTGAAGTTACAAGCCCGCTGCATTAGGCCCCCAAGATATCAAAACCCCAGTTCTTACTACTATTAGATATAAGAATATATCATTTACACAATTATTGTTTCAAATTATACGTTTTTTTTGGAATTTGATTGAAGTAGTTCAAAATGTGTATATTATGTAAGTTTTTCTCTCTCACTAATTACTACATTTATCTCCTTGTAATACTGGGTATTTTGTTGTTGTTGTTGTTGTTGTTATCTCCCTTTTGTTTTTTATTATTCCTCCTCCACATAGATTCATTTTTTCTTTCTGTTTAAGACTGATTTCATTTTTCAATCTTAACACAATTTGCCTGAATAAGCTGGTAAGAATGTACTGTAAATAAAAATACATACGAAATCTGTAAATATATACTATTTGCCGTGATTTCATTTTGCACCTCAAAAAGCTAGAAAAATGAACTGTATATAAAAATATATATATTCGTGCAATAAGTTTTTTATGCTTCTTATCGAAATATAGCTTTAGGCCACTAATTTGTTATACCGAAGATTCCCATTTGTGTGTTTTTTAGATTATTTTATTTCTTTTGACATTGATTGTTGAGCTTGATTTTCTTTGGGTTAATTGTGCTAGGCTTCCTTTTTTTGCTGAAAAATCTGAGATTCTCTAGTGTTTTGCAGCCGCAAAGATAGATATGAATTAGATAATTGCTATGAACAAGACGAGGATAATGCTATAGTATTCTCGAGAGAGGTAAAGCCACTGATAGCAGAAGTTTTCAGCGGTCGAAATGCATCCATTATTGCATATGGGGCAAGAGGCAGTGGAAAAACCCACACAATCCAGGTATGTCTTCTGTGTATTTTCCCAATAACGTTTTCCATGTTTCTCAGTTTCTCTGCTTCTCTAATAATAACTTTCTGTTACTTTGAAACTGAGGATATTGTTTCTCTCTATTCTAGGGTTCTGTGGACAAAGAAGGTTTGGCAGCTATGGCAATAGCTGAGATCCTTTCGCAAAGAAAGGATGCCCAGAAAGCAGTCCTCGTTTCCTTTTATGAGGTGTTCCAGGATCATGTCTATGATCTTTTGGACCCTAATCATCCTGAAGTTCAAGTGCTTGAAGATTCTCAAGGGAAAATAAAGCTCAAAGGACTTTCTAAGGCAAGTTAAAGTAATCTAGTCCAATTCTAGGAGTAAAATATTGAGATATTGCTCATTGTTATGGTTAAGACCGCTCTCTTCTTTTCTTTTACTTAGGCCGCTGTGGATTCCATTTCACACTTTCATGATTTAAATGCTTGTTTGGCTGCACCATGCTATTCAGTACAAAAGACACCACTCCAAATGCCCAAAAGGAGTCACAAAGGGTTAATGATACATATAACATCTGCTGATGACATCCAGGGTAGTAAATGTCCCATTGTGATGAACTTTGTGGATTTGGCAGGTTAGCTAGTCCTAAACCTCCAAAAGTTCCAGAGATTTTCTCTTTTCCCCAATAATTGCTTTTTCTGTTATCTTCACTGTATTATTATGCTCTCAGGCTATGAGGATTCCAGAAGAAGCAGCAAAGATGGAACTACACTTACTGAAAGTGCTAGAATAAACAAGTCTTTATATGGCATTATGAACGTGGTGTACGCTCTGAACACAAATGAAAAGCGTGTTCCTTATCGAGAAAGCAAACTCACTCGGATGCTGCAGGAATCTCTTGGTGGCTCCAATCATGTTTTGCTACTAACCTGCTTGGTAATGACTTTTCTCATTCCAACATGGTTAGATATTCTGTGTAGATTCCAAGTCCCTTTGAAAGATTCCTTTTCTCACCCTTCCATTTTTTGTTCTAGAATCCAATTCTTTGCCAAGATACTCTTTATGTAGCAAGTTTGGCTTCACGATCATGTCAAGGTGCTGGCCAGATATTGACAAGCTCTACAATGAAAAGTAAAAAGCACACCAATCAGCAAGCACGACTATTGAGTACCCCTTTGTCTGGGAAAAAGAACAACTCTGCTTCCAATTTGATAGGAAGGTATTGATCCCTACATGGCATATCCTGTTATGAACTAGAATATATGGTTGACGGATGTGTACTGAAATATTTGCTTCTTTGTTTTCATTGTAGGAAACTATTTAGTGACCGAAAAGCTATCATCTCTAAGCAGGTACTAGTGCATTGCTTTTTGGTTCTGATTCCAGTATATGTTGTATTAACTGTTAAAAAGAATAGTTTACTTACAAGTCCGCTACTTTAGTTGTCAACTCGTCAGGTTTGTACCTCTATGTTTTAGGGTGTCACATTTTGAGTTCCTTCACTCCACAAATTCTTTCTCATTTGCTTTTGGAATGTTGCTTTTTAAATATTTGGTTGGGTTTATTGGTTCACTAAAACGATGGAAATTACCTAGTCTAGTTGAAATCAATCGGTAATGTCTACAGCATTTTAACATGTCATTGATTCATACCTATAACTGGTCACTGATTCATAGGATGATGTCACCTCAGCCACAAAGTTTAAGCCTCTTTCAGAGAATGCTTCAACTATCATGTCTTCCTTCCATAAAAAGGTACATGATTTCATCTGTTGAAAGCATTGGTTTACTAAAGAGGTCAACATCTTATTCATTGTTTAGTTTATGCCTCATGGAACTTAAGATGTTATGTATTGCTAGACTTCTCAAGACAAGTCCAATTCAGATAGCTCTAGAGACTTGATATCATCAGCAGAAAATGTTAGTACACTTACATTTTGTGAATGCATTTCTGTTCCTCTTATATTTTTCTGTTTTACTGGCTTATGTGTGGGTTTCATGAACTCTTATTGGTTGCAGGAAATCCCAAGTGCTTTCAAGGAAACAATCTCTATTCATAAAATGGAAAAGGTGAGGCAACTTAAATTTGGTTATACAGTAGTCATTTAATTCAACATTTTTGACTGATGCACTTCAATGAATTGGTGTTATCTGTTTAATGATATTAACCTTTGCATCTCAGGATGCCTCTCCACCAAATGAAGCAAAGGATTTAAAAGTTACTCCCGAAGTTCATTATGATGTCAAAGAAATACTTTCTTTTGCAGATGATGGTAGGTTGTGTTAAAAGTTGGTTATTGTGTTAAATTTAAGCTTTTACTCTTTTATTTTTTCCCTCACAGTGCTATAAACTCGTAGGTGTTGTGGATACGGAGAAGAAAAATGGAGATATGAACATAGACAAAGTAGGATCACCCCCACTAAGTGAAAGACTTAGAGAAATAACGAATAATTTACGGTTGTTGGAGTCTTCAACTTCTTTGCATATGTTGATGCCAAAGCAGTTGGACACATCTCAGGGAAGCCTTGAAAGTTCTGGTGACATTATAGAACCCAAAACCCCAAAAGCTGAAACTGATATGAGAACCGGTGACAAATTGGAGATTGCCATGTATACTAGTCCTTGGGAAAGATTTCATACGCGCAGTTCTGGAGTAAAGGTTTAATTGATTTACTTTTGTGAGTAGTTCTTTAGCATTTTGTTGTCTGATGCTACTTCAACTCATTCACTCTCCTTTTTCATTGTGCAGAATTGTCTTGTCCAAGAATATCTGAATTTCTTAAACACTGCAAGCAAGTAAGTGAATGATTCCCCTATATAACCGCTTCTCCTCTTTTCATACAGTTATTTTCCTTCTGATATTAATTGTCAATTTATGGGTGAGTAAGATTTTCCGTCTCATCATATTTTTATTCCCTTCCAAATCCAAGACGACTAACTTGATGATATTACTTCTCAAGCTATTTTCCCAGTCCAGCTTTGACTTTTTTTGCAACATCCTTTTTTCCAGTTGTAAAGCATTAGCTAAGTGGTGAAAATTGCAAGTTTGTAAAAGTGGCAACCCTCATGTTATGTGATCTTAAGTAGCACAACACAAGTGAAGAAGCAACCTTGATATTTACTTCTCAACCCATCTTACACTGTCCAGCTTGCACCTGTATTGCAACATAGTATATTTTAGCTGTAAAGCATTAGCTAAGCGGTGAAAACTGCAAGTTCTAAAGTAGCAACCTTAACGTTATGTTATCTTAAGCAGCAAACTGCAAGATTTCACAGTTCCTTCTTTTGGATTATGAGGGAATGACTCTAGCCAGAACTGGTCTTGTAAACCGTGCTTTGATGCTAAGACCGAGGCCCCCAAGACCAAAGTGGTGGTTATTTAAATGGGTTTCAGTATATTTGTTTATTCTTGTGGTGTGTGCATTGGCTAAAATTTCTTATAACATTCTTCTTTCTCTCATTTGTGATTACAGAGAAGAGTTAACAAGGATCCAGGTAAGATCACATGTCATTACTATTCTTTTTCAAGCCTATCATTGCGTAAAATAGTTTTATAAGTCAGTATCATATTTCGCATAGGGCATCGGAGAAAAGAGAGCAACTTACATTCTTGAACTCCGTGAAGAATCTTCAGAACCCTTTAAGAGTGTAAGGACCTTGGACATAATGTTTTTGCAACTGGAAAAAAGAAAAGGATATAGTGATTGTACTTAAATTTGTTGATCATTTTGTTTACTTTTGTTCAGCTTGAAGATTTGAAAGAAGTTGGTCTCTCGGAAAAGGAGGTACTTTTACTAATCTTTACTTCAATTTTTCTAGATGTCCAATGTGTTACAGCTAATTTTGTAAGCTTAACGGTCTTTACTGCCATATATTTTAATTTTCTTGAGCGCCATAGCCCATAGCCTAAGAAGAAAAAGTCGAATGTATTTGGGAAAAAGATAGTGTTACAAGTAAACATGTCTTTTGTATGGTTGTTTTGATCTAGTATATGCGTGTTCTGCATTTGACATTAATTTTCTCCATGCACTTTGCCCCTGCCAGAAAAGGAAAATAATAAAAAGAAAAAGCAAACAAGAAAGACATCTTGAGTTGAGGAAAACAAGTTAAAGAAGTATAAATTTTCACTTGATTTTTCAAGAACTTATTAAGTATGTTGGGGTGAGTTATAGGACCTTCAAGTATTCACTTGATATTACTAGTAACTTTGTCTATGGGAGATGAACTATTATTCAAGTAATTTATGCCCTTTTTCTTTCTGCTTATGTATCTTTACAGATAAATGGCTTGATGAGGAGAATGGCTGGACAGCTTTTCTGCTAGAATGACCTTTTAAGAATTGTTTGATGGCAACTAGAAGTTGCCAGCAGTTATATTATGATGATTTTGAATGTAACATGTTTCTTTGCAATTGTTCCAACCAATGGAAAAACATACTACTTTGTGATATGCTATGCTTTTGTGGAAATATACATAATTAGTCCCATGAGACTACTATCCAAGAACAAGAATTATCCAACTGAAGCTGCTACGTTACCTTCACTACTGTTTTGTGTGAAAGTTATCCCAAAAAGGTATCGATAAATCAGCCCATAGAGCATCTGGCTCAGTTGTGATCATTTCTGTACAATGGGCCAAAGCAAGGGAAGAGAGAAGAATAACAAGCAGAAATTCATGTACGACAAATAAAGAATACCAACTTTTCGTCATAAAGAATACCAACTTTTCGTCAAAATGGCATGGCGTAGCCATTTATACGGTTGGCTATTGTAAAATAGCCACTGCCGGTAATGTAATTAGTAAATGACATAAATGCCCTTGAACCTTTTAACATATTGTTTAGTTACTTTTCATATTTTATCGCCCTTCTCTTTGTTTTTACAGCAGTGTACGGATTTCGTTTTCGTGAGAGCACTTCTCTTCGAATCTTGTTTGGGTTAGGACCAATTTTCTTCAAAATTATTTGGGTGAGTGCTGTTTTTACAATAATTTGTTTGAATTTTTGTTGTTACTATTTTTTCGTTAGGTTTAAGTTTGATTTTCGTACCGTTAGCGTTTAAATATTTGTAGTATATTAACTTTTACGATTTTTTTTCTGTTCATTAGTTCGTCTTATTTTTGATAATTTTGTCACTCTGATATTAGTTTTACGTTGTAATGTTGTAATCGTTGTGTAATTTGTTTTGATAATTTTTTCAATATTTTACTAGTTTCTATATATTAGGGTTAATTTTCAAGTTTTTTTTTTTGCTTCAACTACATTATAGATTTCTCCGGTTCTTATTAAAACTTGAAATCCAGAAAAATGTAGTGGACTTCATATTTAAATATGGTGTAGTATTTTATACATGAAATCTGTATTTCGAAGGCTCGTTTCCCAGTATTTTATACTGTATGGCTTTTGCTTATGTTTTTTGTTATCGAGTTTAGTAACAAATTTTGTCCAGTATATTATTCTAAAGTCTTTCATGTGAATGTTTGTCTTCCAGTATGTTATACTAGATAATTATTATAATATAGCTGAGTTTTGTTTGATTCTAGTATATTTTACAGGACGTCTGATGTGTAAGCTTTGTTGTCCAGTACGTTATACTAAGCATGTAATCTGGGTCAGGCCAAACGGTCCCGGGCTTAGGCGGGTCGGTCTTTGTTGGTCCCGGGCCTAACGGTCCTAATGTGTGAAACTGGCCCACTTTAGCTCAAGCACACATGGGTCGGGCTAAATGGGCCGGGCCTAACGGGCTTTTTCGTTTCAGACTATTTTTTTAATTTTTTTGTGTAAGGAAATTTCTTGTATATATATATATATATATATATATATATATATATATATATATATATATATATATATATATATATATATATAATACATAATAAAATAGCACCTGAACTTGTACCCAAATCCCTCCTACACACTTATTGAATATGTGAATAATATTACACACCAAACTTTTCAAAAGTGTATCAATTACACACTACTTTTTTTCTGACCAATTTTCCAAAACATGTGTGATTTCACGCTCTAATCAGATAGTGACACGTGTTACTATCTTTTATTTAAAAAACAAAATACTTAAAATTACACCTATACCCCTTATCTTCTCCATTTTATATCTTTCTCTTCTCCATGGGAGATTGACGCCAACACCACAAAAAATTCACATTTAATCACATTCATATTATAAAGCAAAATTAGGAACTCAAGTACATTAATCACGGGTTTGTGAGTCTAGATTCAAATCTAACACAAGAAATATAATGCAAAACTCAAAACTCCATTAAAGTTGGTGATGGCCAAATCCATGGTTGCTCGATTTGTGGTATAGATTCAAACCCAGATTTATAAAATTCTCTTGATATAGATTTCTTTTAACTTTCTTTACCAATTTCTTCCAAATCTATTGTATATTATTGTTATTCTTAAAATGGTAGACAAGGAAGATAGAAAAAAGGGTGGGGAAGAAGACGAAAATGGGAAATGGACGGGCAACAACAAACTAGTTGTTTGGGGGAAGGTGGGAGACGAAGAGGGAATGACATATAAAGAATATAATGTATGGGAGGTTTGAAATTGGGAAAAAGACACATGGGGTGGGGGATTGGGAGGTTGGTGCGGGGAAGAAGACAATAGGAGGGGTTATTTTTTTCTTTCTTTTTTTATTTGTTAATTAGTGTAAAAGGGAGGGGGGATTAGATATTAGACACGTGGATTCTTTATAGAACTTCTGAAATGAAATTTTGTATTTGCGCGCTTGTTTGATGTGAAGAACACACGAGTGCCACATAGTTAAAGTAGTGTGTAATTGACACACTTTTGAAAGGTTTGGTGTGTAATATTGTTTTCGTATTTAATAAGTGTGCAAGAGGGATTTGGGTACAAGTTGAGGTGCTATTTTATGTATTCTGCCATATATATATATATATATTGTTTCGTATATATATATCTTGCCTTATATTTTCCTGTAAATATATTATAGAATTGTAAGTTAAATCTTCTAAAGAGTCAAATTTAAACACACAAAAAACAGCAAAGAGATATTCAAGGGAATGTCGTATAATTGTTATTATTACGACATTAACAAAAATGGCAATATCTTTATTAGTCCTTCCTCCCCCTAATGGAATGAGCACAACAAGGTACTAATACCACCATTAAAAGAGAAAAAAAAACTAAAGAAGATGTGCCAAAGTACGAGTTACACCATAATCTACATAGTATCTCTAACAACCATAAATCCTTCAAGGTTCGGAGGAATTTCTGTTGGTGGCGGCAGAAAAGAAGCTTGTTCATCACCGCTTTAGGGCGAAACAGCATCCTCCGCAAGTTCCACTATCATTTCTTCATAAGCTTCGTCTATCTCTGATTGGGATTCTGCAAGTCCAAAATTTCTTCTTTCCGGACGGATCCAATCCCTAAAGAGTACTGATTTTTCCAAGCTCTCCCTCATAGACGCTCTATGATCACCTATTTGAAGTCTCGCTTGACTGAAGGTGCTCTCTGATGCCACTGTTGAAGCTTGAATACATAAAAATATCCCGAGCCATCCTTGCAAGAACCGGAAAGTATTTTTCTCCGGCCTTCCACCATTCCAAAAGATCAAAGATGCCGTCTGGATTCTCCTTTTCAAGGCCATGCGATAAATAAACTTGAAGCTCATTTAGATGTGAAGGTGGGGTCTGGGGAGGGTAATATGTACGCAGACCTTACCCCTACGGCCCTACCCCGAAAGGGCAGAGAGGCTATTTCCGAAAGACCCTCGGCTCAGAAAAAGAAAAGGAAAAGAGAAGAAGACAATTCATTAGTCACTTCAGTCGAAACCATAATAGTAACAAAAGCATAACAACCAACACATAAATGACATGCAATAGCATTAACCAGAAACTAAGGCCTGATGCTAAGATAGATCAAGGATAAAGTGAATTCAACATAGACTGCAAGCTATCTAAGATCAATCCTAATCCAACCCCTCCTCAACCCCGGAATAAAGTGCGCAAAGCTCCACTACCCCTACCCTACAACCCTAATGCTTGACCCCCAAACATTTCTATCAAGGGCCATGTCCTCAGAAATTTGCAGTCGGGCCATGTCCTGCCTGATCATTCTCCCCAGTACTTCTTAGGCCTCCCTCTATCTCTCCTCATGCCTACCACGACCAACCACTCATACCTCCCCACCGGAGCATCAAGGCTTCTTCTCCGCACATGTCCGAACCATCTGAGCCTCGCTTCCCGCATCTTGTTTCTTCTGAGTTAGACTATAATGTTGTTAATTAAATGTTCTTTACGTTACATTTTCCATCTTTTTATGTTTAGTAAGTGTTAAATAAATGAAATGGGTTAGTTGGCTGGCCTTATCTTCACGAGAGGCGCCATCACGATCGGGTATGGAGATTAGGCCGTGACAGTTTCTTTTAGTTTGATTCACAGATACTTGCAGTATAATCTACTGGAATTGTTTGAGTTTTACATATTAAATTAACAAACGTCTAGGTTTTATACTGGTGTTTTGTTCTATTTATTGGACTTAAACAAGCGTCCCGAAATGGGTTTGCAAAATTTTCTCCTGCTTTAGTGGATGCTGGTTTTCTTCAATCCCAGGCAGTCCCTTTTTACTCGTCGACGTGGAAACTATTCTATTTTTTATTTTAGTATATATTGATTAAATTGTAATTATTGGTAATGATATTAAATTCAGCATGTCAAACAGTTAATTTGGAGATAGAGGTGATGGTTTATTAATTATTTTTTATAGTAGTTCGAATGAAAGATACTTCCAGTATAATACATTGGTATTTTATGAGTTTTTCATATTAATTCATAAAGCTCCAGTATATTATACTTGCTTTTTATTCTTGTTTTGGATCAAGAACTGTAATACCGTTTTATGGTGCATAATTTATAGTTTTCACGTATAATCATAAAAGTCTAGCATTTTATTCAAGAAATTATGCGAATCTTAAAAAGTTAGGTGTGTTCTTGTTAACTGAATCACAAATAATTCCAGTATAATAAGCTGGAAGAATTTAAGTTTTTTATATTAATTCAAAAGGCTCCAGAATATTATACTGTGTTATGTTTTTACCATTTTATACTACAGAATTTATAAATTTCACAAATATAATCATAAAAGTATAGAATTCTAATCAAGAAACTATGGGAATCTTAAAAAGTTACATGTATTCTTCTTATTTGAATCACATATACTTCCAATGGCTGGAAGAATTTGAGTTTTTGATATTAATTCAAAAGGCTCCAGCATATTATACTGGTGTTATCTTTTGTACCATTTTACGTATTTTTTCTGGCTTTTAATTAAAGATCCCTCCCAGTATTATATATTGCAGATTTTGTATCTTTCACATATGTAATCATAAAATTTTAGCATATTATTCAACACATTAAGAAAACCTTAAAAATTTAGATGTGTTTCTTCTGGTTTGATTCACATATACTTTCAGTATAATCTACTAGAATTGTCTAAGTTTTACATATTAAATTAACAAACGTCAAGGTTTTTATTCTGGTATTTTGTTCTATACCATTTTATTTATTATTTTTATAGTAGTTTGAATGAAAGATACATCCAATATAATACATGGGAGTTCTATGAGTTTTTCATAATAATTCATAAAGCTCTGGTATATTATACTTGTGTTTTATTCTTGGTTTGAATCAAGAACTATAATACCATTTTATGGTGCAGACTTTATAGTTTTCACATATAATCATAAAAGTTTAGCATTTTATTCAAGAAATTATGCCAATCTTAAAAAGTTAGGTGTGTTCTTGTTGATTGAATCACAGATAATTCTAGTATAATAAGCTTGAAGAATCTTAGTTTTTGATATTAATTCAAAAATCTTCAGCATATTATATTGGCATTATCTTTTGTACTATTTTATATTGCAGACTTTATAGATTTCACATATATAATCATAAAAGTCTATAATACTATTCAAGAAATTATGGAAATCTTAAAAAGTTAGACGTGTTCTTCTTATTTGAATCATATATACTTCTAGTATAATAAGTTGGAAGAATCTGAGTTTTTGATATTAATTCGAAAGGCGCCAGCTTATTATGCTGGCGTTATCTTTTGTACAAATTTATGCATTATTTTTTCTGGTTTTTAATTAAAGATGCCTCTAGTATTATATGTTGCACCGTTTGTATCTTTAACATATGTAATCATAAAAGTTTAGCATTTTATTCACAAATATCATCTACTTGTTTGAATTATAGATATTTCCAATATAATCTACAGGAAATTTATGAGTTTTACATTTTAAATTAAGAAAAGTGCAGTATTTTATATTGGTGTTTTATTCTATACCATTTTTTTAATAATTTTTGTAGTAGTTTGAATGAAAGATACTTCCACTATAATATATTGGAGTTTTATGAGTTTTACGTATTAATTCAAAAAGCTCCAGCGTATTATACTTGTGTTTTGTTCATTTATGGAATCAAGCACTGTAAAACCATTTTATGAGATACTTCCAGTATAATAAGCTGGAGGTTTTTCAACTTTAGATACTAATTTAGAAAGGTCCAACAAATTATATTGGTGTTATGTTCTGCATGATTTTATATTTTTTTTTTATGGTTTTGAATTAAAGATATCTCCAGTACTATAGATGTGTAATCACAGATACTTCCAGTATAATCTATGCATAATTTGGATATTCAGTATGCTCCAATACTATATGTTGGAGACTGTGTAAATTTTCATATAAAATTTATAATAAAGTTAGAACAATGCAGATTTTATTAGTTACGACCTGAATTACAAACAAGAGATATATAATACAATTAAGCACATATAAACTCATTGAGAAAATTCGAGATTAACATAGGCTAAAGCATTAAGATCAAAGCATAAAATTCAAAGAATCGGAAGAATAATTGAAAACTTACTTCACTCAATTATTTTACTGATTCTTTGAATTTTCTGGTTTGAATTATAATGAGAAAAATCATAGAGTATCACATTTAAGTCTGTAATCGCAGAAGAAATTCAAACAAGAGAAATTCAAATAATCAGAAAAATAATTGAGAGAGCTTACTTCGATTTGTAGATTGACGACACAAGACTCTGCTAAAATAGAATATGAGGTCAAGTCTCGTAAATTTTATAAAAAAAGTTGGGATATATTAGTCAACAAATTATTAGTGTTCTAACTTAGCGGCTAAATATAGTTGACCTTTGATTATGGGGCTAAATTTGATTGACCTGGCGTAACATTTAGGGATAATTTCACATAAAAACAATTGAGCTCCCCAATTTTTAATTTTATAGCCCATATTTCAATTTACATCCAACTAGCCCAAAAATAATAGGCTAAGATTCAACATCCAACTCCAATAGGTTCTCAAAATTACCATTTAATTTTTAAAAAGGATTTCCCAAGCTTTTAAGTTAATTTTCGAATTAGTAATTATGACTCAAATATTAGTTCAACAAACCAAAGCTATTTGGGTGGTAAAAATTAGATTTTTAACAAGCTTAAATATGTGGGTATAAATTCCAAATTTGATTTTGTGAGAAATTTGGAATGAGTGTTATTTAGACTTGTTAGAAATAGTATAAGGAGGTTGTATATAAAATTTGAAGTCATTTAACGGAGATTTGGACTGGTTTTGAACAGGAATTGCAACTGAAAATCGTGGAAGAAGTTCGCCTATAGACGTTTGTATAAAGGTGTATAAATGTGTATAATAATATATACGATGTGTTTATACATTCATATGCATTATTATACATAATTATACAAAAAATTGACTTCGTCTTCTTCTTTGCGTTTTTTCTGAAATTTAACTCAAATCTTGCTCAAATCTACTCCAAATCATTTCAAATTTAAATTTTGAACTCCTTTTGATATTTTCAATCAATTGAAACAACACTCAATCTAAAACAACTAAGAATTACAAGAAATTCTATTTTCTAAAGCAAAACTTTGAATGACCTTTAATAGTGGACTTCTACTCTTTAATATTTTTACATTACAATTAGGTGATATATGGGGAGAAGCAGTAATGACGGATGACCCCTTGAAGCATATGTAAAAAAAAGTGAGAAGAAGAGAGTGAAAATAATAGTTGTGAGAACACAAATTTAACTTTATAGTTTTTAGAAGCAATGGTTGTAAGAACACATATTTTGAATTTGCGAGAGCTAATTTTCAAAATATGTACAATATAGGCTAGGTGGGATAAAATTTAAAAATATGGACCATTTTTTATTATGGTGTGAAGTCATGTGTATTTTTTTGTAATTCTTTCTAGCATTTATAAATTTTCGGCTAACTTTCTTTTTGAAATTAAAACCCAAAAAGAAGAACTCTAGGCTTGGAGGAGAGTGAGAATCAAATATTAACGGAGTAGTGCTTGCATTTCTGGTAGCATCATTGTCACGTTTCGTACACCAGTTGTATTATTAGCAGTGCTAAACTTGAGACCTCTCCATGGCCAACACAAACGCCTCAGTCTACGGCGATTTATTCGCTCCCTTTTCTCTACTTCTTCTAATTGTCTTGTTAGCTCCTCAATCTGCTTATGTAGCTCAGTAGCTCTGCTGTCTGCAAGTTGGAGAGAACTCTCAGCTGCCTCCCTAGCAGCAACGGCTGTCGCCACTAGCTCATCTTTTAGCTGCAACTTGCTATTGGAAATACGTAAAGCAGCTCTTGTCTTTTCTAATTCTTGTTTCAGAATATTGACCTGTGATTAACAGAGTTTTAGCATCACTTTTTCCTCGGGTTCACAAAAAAATAGTGTTTTCACTAGTCTTACAAGTAGTAGTGTCGCTTGATCATAAGCCAAAAACAGACTCCGTTTCGCTTTTCCTGCTTTCTTTAGCTTTCTAGCCATTCAGGGCAATTGGTTCTCAAAGCTCACGTAATTCCAATTGGAATAGTTTATAAATTAGGCAATCAAAATCTACACTGTTCTTTATTTCATACATCAGATTCCCCATGACAGACATTGTGAATACCTGAACCCAAAAGGTCTAAATAAAGTTTGAAGAAGCTACAATGGTACAAAGAAATGCCACGTTTTTGAGAAAATTGTAGCTAGAAAGCATATGGTAGAAGCTGCACATCAGTAAAATAGAGTATATTGATCAGTGGCAGAGGAATTACCTTCAGGTGTCCTCCTAAGGAAATCAACTTTCCCAGAGAGAGAGATAGGGCAGTAAGGCCACCCTCTACAGCTTAAATTGGCTAGAAAATGTAGCCTATTCCTCTCATTCTTTGAAAGACTGTCGCTGAGTGGATTCATTAATTTTAGCTGAATTAGTATGTATTCAGGAATGCATCAGTACTGTAATCAACTTACTAATGCTTTACGTTACTGGTCGACCACCAAAAATAAAATCTAGCAACTACTTGTGACAATGTGAGGGCAGCAACAAAGCAAGTAAAAATAAGAAAGCTCGATAGATCATGCGAACCTACCAGTTCTTCGTGCTCCTTAATAGCTTTCTTTCCAGCTGCCACTTCCATTTCACAAGCTTCTCTCCATCTAGAGATTTCTTCATAAGCGTCTTTACTTTCCACCACGAGTGCTTCGACCTGGAAGATGAGATGCGGGAAAAGCATGTAACAGTTGAACATCTTAAGGACTGTTACCTTGGTCAGAAACTAACCTTTTGAGTAAGCATCATTTCTCTATCTTCCAACTCTTTAATGTATATCATATTTTCTGTTAGTTTCTGACTTTGTTTGTCTGATAGAATCTGCAGAGACCCCATGCCTGACCTGGCAGTTACTAGATAATTAAACACAAGACTCCAGGTAAAGGATTAAATCAAGGGTAAACATTCAATCATCCATGTTGTCCAACTCCTTGCCCCAACATACATATATTTAGGAGTTTGTCAAGCCTTGTGGGAAGAATGAGATTAACAGACAACAAGATCACATGTTTGAGCAACTTTAAAGCAAGTTTATTGAATTCATTTAAAGAGGGGGAATCAACGAGAGTTATATCATCTCATTCTTGAACTTCTTGCAACCTGACAGAAATGATCACTAATGAATAATAAGGAGCTTTAAGATTGTACTGTGCTATATATTATACCAGAAAATGTACACTTCACCACAGCCAATTGATTGATCCTCATTCAGAGAATGTTATCCTAGTCGATGTAATGCTCTCAAGCACAAGACTCGGTTTTGCACTGTAGTTAATGACATAATGCTATTACTGCATATTCGAGTTTCATGCTCCCACCTTCACTTGTAAAATTTGAAAGATAATAATTTTATACAAACTTGATCTAAGATAGTATCATATTGGATTCAATCATGCAATACGGAGTATAAGAAGAAGCTTAAGGAAATACTATCCCTAATTTTAAGGTGGGCATGATAACATCTAAATATAAAGTATAAACATAAAAACTGCATTTTGCCAGCACAGTACCTAGATTCCTCCAAAGACCTCTGCAACTGTGTGATTTCAAGTCTTAACTTCTTTGTTATTGTTTCTACAGTTGAGGCCTGGTAAGCATCAATGAATAAATTACATCAGTCTCAGAAACATGCCAAGTTATTTGCTCTCAAGATTATAAAATACTGCTGTCAAGGTAATGAGACTTCTGTTCTAAAATCTCTATGCATATGCAAAGGTCTAAGAATATAAGCATATCTACTCTATTAAGCTCTTTTAGTTCAGATTGACATATACATCTTTATATTTGTATGACTACTGATTCTGAAATTTGTCATCTCAATATTTGAATAACTTTACCGTTGGATTACCTTGCTATTCTTAGAGTATGCAGAGCAAAATATAGAATTTAGAGCCAATGGTTCTAAGTTAGCACGGTCTTTAAAATATGTTAGTACTATATGTGTGTGCCTGTGTACGCGCAATTTTTTTTTTTTTTTTTGTATACGTGTAGATGCTCTGAGCCAAAAATGTTACCAGACTAACAGCTTCTGTTTGGCATTCATCGTTATCTGATTTAACACTGGTATCAGAATCCAAATTATCTGAAGATGTTTCGCTGGTTGCACTTCCCATCATAAACCCGAACCCAACCTTTTGCAACCCTCTCTCTGCAATCTGCATAATGGCACCTCTCTTCTGTTCAGTATTTCCCCTTATTCTGTTCAAATTCTTCTCCGCTGCTTCCTTTTCCACCAGTGCAATTCTAAGCAAGCTATTAATATCTTGATTCTCTTCTGCTAAACTCGCCACGCTGTTCTCTAATTTTCTCTTCTCCTTTCTCCTCATTTCCTCATACTCTCCCCATTTTTCCTCTACCAAATTCACCAGCTCTAGAACCTTCTTCAGCTCCACAGAAAAAACAGCCTTTTCTTCATTTAACGGTATTGTTTTTTCGCACTTTAACTGATCAGAACTTTCCGTTCTATACACGCGTGAATTGAAATTCTTAACCAATCTCAGTAACCCATGCTTCGCTGATTGCACGATCTCCAAATTACGCGAACAAATTTCTGATTGCTCTCTTTTCTCATCTAATAATTCCTCAACTCTCTTCCTAGAAACCTCAAGCTCGGTGTTAGTTCTCTCTATTTCTTTGTGAAAATCTATTTCTCTCAAGCGAAAATCATTCTCAAGTCTCTCCTTGATTGCCTCTGAAAGATCGATATATTGCTTGGCAACATCGTCCTTTTGCAACTTAATTTGGCGGAGGAGATCGTCCTTTTGCGTCAACTCCGATTTTAGGCTTTGGTTGGAAGCGCGAAGAGTCTCGAGATCAGCGAGTAGAGAGTTGTTTCGTGAGTTTAAATCGGAAATTTCGCCGTCGGAGAGATGGTGAGTTTCCATTGGATCCGTATGTCTCCATAGTTAGTGATTGAAGTTGTCATGAATAGAAAGAAGCGACCCCTCACAGGGCAACTACCAGTCAATGAAAAATGAATTTCCGTTAGGTGATGAGGGTTATATATCTATTTGGCGGGAACTTTTAGTTACAAAATCACAAAATCCATTAGGCGATGTCCGGAACTAATATTGAAGATCCGTTTAAATCTGGATTCGAGTTAAGAAGTCCCACATTGGAGGTGAAGCGCTCTCTAGAAAATGTGATTCCATACCCAATGCTTGAAATTGATATATTTGGTTCACCACTCTAACATAACCTTGCTGATACACTTCTTTCATTTTATAATAACATATCACCAAAAGAGAAAATAATAATACAAAGATTAACAAGCTTTCAAATCATATGATTCTCACTCTCGTTAGAAATGACAAAAAATAGAAGTGCGTGTAATACTAACTGAACATAACAAGAAGTTTGTTCTGTGTAAATTTTCAGAAATTATTGTGATCGTCTAACGCCTTACAAAATAATATGTACAATTCTAGTCTTTCGAACTTTGCAAAAAGAAAAATAATCTTTGAAACTTACTGTGAGCTTCCTTGTCGAAGATATACTAGAAAGGATAGTGTGCTACATGGGATAAAAATAATAATTCACGGATAAAGTTTGGGATTAATTTTATCATATGTTTGATTTAGAATATTAGCTAATCTCGAGACCACTTTTAAATTAAAGTAATAGAATTAGTTATCACATATTGAAGGTAGAATAATTAATCCCATAGAATATTCCATCATATCTTAGGATATTCCACCATTATACCAGCACTCGAATTTGGGATAACATATACAGTAAGATTTAATATTTAGCTCTTTTAATCCTTCATTCATCTCGACCAACACTAGGAATTACGCATCAACTTCATTTACTTTGCTCGTTGAATGAATTGATTGTAAATAATAAAAATATGTATAAATTGACCATTGTTCACTTATGTTAAATGAAATGTTATGATTTCTCTTCCACCCCCAACTTTTTATAGCAGACCATGGAGTTTATACTTAAAATTAACTCATATGTTATTTTGAGAATTAGAAAAATATCTCACATCAAAGCTTAAAATTTGAAACGCTAATAAAATTGAGTTTTGTAAATTGTGAAAGTTATATATAAAAAAATTATTTTTAGTATAATAGTTATGGACGTTCCAAAACTGAAAGACAGATCATAGAAATTGTAATACATGACTTTTAAAATATTTTAAAAGTTCCATGTAACAACTTATATTTTCAACCATTCTCTTTACAAACGTGTAACGTTTAAAAAAGAAAACAGATGCAGTAGAGTATGAAATTGTTGAGAAAATTAGTTGCATAAAATTTTCTCAGAATAAATCTGCAGACTTCAATAATCTAAAGTATTACCACTACATTATTTTATATTAACTTGAAGAAGTATTTGTAAGAGTACAAATTGCTAGTTTAGATAATATGCATGAGACAGACCAAAATATAAAGTAGATTAAAAGAGTAAGGAAATTAATTTCATTTCCATGTTTAGTTGGCCAGCTTCTTAACATTAGATAGAACTAGAAGTCCCCTCGTCTACCTATTTTCTTCACCAACCAAACTAAGGAATATCTGTTGTCTTTCCATTTGAATGAATATTATTTGATCAAAAAAAGTGTTGGACCTTTTGGTTAAATCAGTTAATAATAAAATAAAGAGTAAATTCTAGCCAAACATAATTAATTTTAGATCTAGATATATTGGATACGAGAATTAAATGAGGCTGAGTTTATGTAATATTTCTTAGAATGATTAAAAGGCATCAAATATAAATGGTAAGTTCACATCTTTAACATATTGTTGATCAAAAAATGTTTGTAAATGCAAAGAAGATAAAAAAGGAATCTCGTTGATAACTATGAGATCTAGCTTTATGGATCCAACAATGGTGTTTACAAATATTTGTAACTCATATTTAGACTTTTTGCTTTGTTACTCAGAGGTCTCCTCCAAGACTTCTGTCTGTTTTTTCTTTCTGGGATCCCTCTTCTTTCTGCTTTTTCCTCCATATATATACTACCCAACTTCCACTTTCTCCTACGGTTTGTGACCCGCATACCCTTTTTGACTACTTTTATCTTTACTTGCTCAAGCACGATCATATATATTATGTTGTGCAAGTCTTCTCGATGGCTCGATCTTGACAATGGCCGGGATGCTTGTCGCCATTACGCCTTACAGGTACATCCATGACTTGATCGGCCCCTTACCATTCTGCATGGCTCGAATAGTGATAATTTACTTGTGATCAGATTTTGACCCATATAAATATAAAATTAAAAGAATTATTTTATATATTTTTTAAATTTATTTTTTGAACATTTGTTTTTTCTATACTCTTTTGACTTGATACCAGCCACACAATCTATAAGCAACATTTGACGAAGCCCCCGACGTGAATTATCTAAAATTTATCTGGGAATCAATTACGACCTGAAATATTGTAGTCACCGTTCTGCCATACCTTGCATGCATAGGAATCAACAGACATCGGAAACTACTAATTATTCAAACTTGATCTTTGCATTAAATTAACAAATGTTTATATTTTTATATACATTTCTGTATTGATTAATCACAATTAATTAATTGAGTATATATTTTCATCTCTATAGATCACATAATTTTAATTAAGTAAAATATAGTGTGAATGAGTTTTTTCTGAACCAATATCAACTAATGGAGGAAAAAGTTAATTTGTCCCCGTCAAAGAAGTTGGAGCTAAATTGACATTCTGCTTAACCAAGTCACTAATCCAATCTTGACTGGCATACTAAATGTGGGGGAATAAAATCAAAAAGTCTTCGCCTCGTTGTCACCCACAAGACGTAAGGCTTAAGTTAGAATCAAGTCCACATGGTATGTTTTGAGACAATATAATTCGTCAGCTCCTAGCTAGGTTTATTTACCTTTCTTTTCTTTGACCAATTATTTTAAACACAAATGGAAATTAGAGAAAAGGTCACCTTCTCATAACTGATCCAGTTGATGATCTAATTGAAGAACCTCATAAAATTAAAAGGAATCAATCAAACTAGCAGTAATAACAGTTGTTGTATACTACTGATAAATCATTAACGTCTTAGTGAAATAGCCGTCCCCCTATACTTTCCTACTTGTACCTCCTATACCTAGAGTAGGGTGTACATAGATCGGGCTAGGTTCGATTTTAATTAAAACCAAACCATATCAACTATATCAGTTTGGATTTATTCGGTTTTATCTGGTTTTTTGGATTTTTGGATTTTTTGTTACTTACATATTATTTGAATCTTACTTTGTTAAATATTTGATACGTATAAATCTATTTAGTAAAAAATATAAAAAGTTGACAAATATATTATCAATTAAAATATTCTTATGCGAGAATTCCATTAGTTAACACATAATAATTATTTTTTTTAGTTTTCTAACAATAATTTTTAGTTGATATACACTTTGAGGTTATCCGAATTTAGTAATTAAACATTGAAATCAATATGCTACCTAGATATTAACAACCACTTCACATTCTAAAAAGAAGAATTTAATAGATCTTAATATATGATATGAATATATAAGAATAAAGAGAGACATATTTCAGTAAAACTTGATAAGAAACTGATCATACAACCATTATTTAAGGTCAATAAATATGGAGCACTCTTATTCTTTTAAAATTTATATCCCACAAGAGAATCCCAAATATTTCTAGATATTTTTTAAAGAAAATTTTATATAAAATCTTAAATAATATATATATAAATTATATATTTATATGTCGGGTTGGTTCAGGTTTTTTATTCAATACCAAACCAAATCAAACCAAACTGAATCGGATTTTTTAATTGGTTTGGTTTGACTTTTCGATTTGATACGATTTTTCGATTCGGTTTGTACACCCTACATGTATTTCTTTATTTTTGCACGAAAAGTTTAAAATGATCATTTCACTCGGATTTTTGTAATATATTAAAATAAACAACTAAGCTATTGAAGTATATGCAAAGACATTGATATAGGTTGCACCAAACTAACAACTAAACTTTAAGAGTAAGGGATGAAAATTAATAAAAAATACATAAAATGACACATAGTCTTGCAAATATTAATGTGGTACGTACTACCATGCACCAGGTAAATTTGAGGGTTTTCCGAATTGATTCATCAGCTTTTGGTGTAAATTATAGAACAGTAATTTTACTAATTCTCAGCCAAACAGTATCTTGATCCATAAACAAGTGTGACACATTTTTTAGTTTAAACGGAGTAACCGAATTTAGTAAAACATACTTGATTCGTCGGCTTTTGGTAATAATATAAGATGCAGTTGTAATTTTACTAATTATCAGCCAGGCAGTGTCTTAATCCACGAACAAATTGACGGTAAAGACTGAATTATTAAAGAGTGGGAAGAAAAAGACAGAATTGTTAACGTTGACACTGAAAGGAAAATAGAAAAGGAAAAAAAGAAAAAATGGAAACTTTACAGATAAAATTTCCACACACTATCTCTTCTTCACACTAACAAGAAAGCCTTTTTTCCGTCCAAAAGCAGGCACCCACTTTCTTCCCAGAAAGTGCTTTATGAAAACCCCTTTATCTGTTTCAGATTGATCAACCAAACGATGAAATCAATTTTCTGAGCAAAATTGAGCTTCTGGAGAGAGAATTACAGAGGGATTTGTAAATATTGGTGAATTTGGAGTGATGAGTGGGGAATTTGGAGTGATTAATGTAGAAGGGATCTGTGATGGGGAGAATACGGTGTTTGTTGCAGTGGGAAAGAATGTGAAGGAGGGCAAATCGATACTCTCATGGGCCTTGAAAAGCTTTTCTGTTAGGAGAATTTGTATTCTTCATGTCCACCCCTCTAATCATTTACTCTCCCCCAATGGTAAGCTATATCACTATGGCTTCTTTTAATAAAAAAATGAAATTTGTGTACATACGTCTTGTTATAGCGTTTGTATTCATCATGTTGCCTGGCCCTGACTTGTTTGGGATTGAGATGCAGTTTTTAAGATTGATACACATAGAAGTCTTTTAATCAATCTAAACATACTGAAGGAAAATGTGTCCTTTTATGCTCTTGTTATTTTTCTTGTGTGACAATGGTGTTAAGGTCAACTTGCGCGCACTCGGATTATTCCACCTTACTCCAATTTTAACTCATCTTGCAATCAACAGCTTCCTAATTAGTATACTTTTAACCATAAAAAAAGGAAATAGTTTGTACTAATTTGCTGCTCCATTTACCCTTGAACCCGTACTATATCTGATAATCACACAACAAAATAATCCGAAGTTCCTAAACAAAGGTATAATAGTTGTAAGTAAGCCTTATCGAGATGAATATCTAATCTCAACAAGGCCCCAATCGCTCCAAAATAGAATGACACATACTGCATGATGCGTTGGTGATCATGTCAAGTGTGATAATTAATATTCTCTTTTCTTGTTGCTATGATTAATATAGTAATCTCTATTTGCCAACTATTCAGCCTTCTCTTTCTTCATGAAAATCATAGTCATTCCCATAGTCATAGATGAATGGATTACATTTCTTTGAATTTGCAGTGGATGGGAAGGTTTCAGGTACAAAGCTGAAACAGCACATGGTGAAGGCATGCCAAGAACTTGAACGCCAAAAACTGCACAAACTTCTAAATCAGTATCTTCTATTCTTATCCCAAGCTGGGGTACATTCTTCTCTAATTCCCTTCTTAGATTGACTTGGCATTGTTAGTTATTTACATCCTTATATGCTCTATATAAGGTCATTTATGGAACCCCCACCCACCCACCCCACCCCAAAAAAAAAAATGGGAACTTCATGAAGTTTCAGATTCAGTCAGCCAGGATTATTAGCCTATCTGTCCCATACTGAGTGGCCCTGTTTGACTGATCACAGCTATTAAGATGAGAGTTGAGATTATAAGTTGTTCAAAATCTAATGGCTTAAGGAAGTACTTTCTTATTTACTGATAAAAAGAAAATTAATGGCGTAACTATCCCTGGGGTTACTCTTAGTCTTTGAGGACCTGATTAGAAAAATGTCATACAAACAAGTTGTATAAGTGAGCCTTATGTGACTTTATAGTTATGTAATATTTTGAGAGTGCTTTGGGTGTTGCAAAAAGAAAAGCTGGATGTCCAGCTTGTGAGCCCCTTGTGGCTTTCATGTTTATCACATCTAGAGAACTTCCTTTTGAGGAAAGTGACCGCAATTTGGAAGGTTATAGAAAGAAAAGTTGGAGTTGCAGTTTAGTCCAAGTAAGTTGTTTAAGATGGAACTTATGCTGAAGATAGGTTCCAATAGCTGTCTTCCAAGTATTGGTCATAACATCTTTGCAGAAAGCATAACAAAGATTTGCATGCCTTTTAATGTGTGTTGAGATAGAGTAAAAACATATTATTGCTTGCAATAGATAAAGTTGCTAATATTCAAAATATTGAACACTTCTCACTTCTGCAGATACAGGGGGGTAAGGTGTGGCTTGAAATGAATAATGTGGAGAAAGGGATAATACATATTATTGAACAACACAAAATTCAATGGCTAGTCATGGGAGCAGCAGCAGAAACTCATTACTCAAAGTATGACACATTTTTTTCCTTTGAAGATCTATCATAAGAGGAACAGGAAGCTTTGGAACTTTAGGGAATGGTTGTACTATCCATTCAAGTGATTTTCACATTTAACCATGTTACTGACTCGTGCATCTCATTTCATGGGATTTTTTCATTTGCTTTATTTGCAATTTTGGCTTTCTTTTTTAAACTTTTACTATTCTTCTTTCTTTTGGCTTAGTCTTTAGATTTTTACCCTTTTCTAGATAGAGATTTGCCCTACAGAGTAAAAGATATGTGGCTCCTTGTAAAAAAATTGAAGTTTCTGGTGTAGGACTTAGTCTTAAGACTTAAAAATATGATGGCTACTGGCTAGAATTATGCTTCATTTGGCTGCTAAATAACTGCTACATAATTAGAGTTGCTTGATAACATAAACTCATGCTTTCTACAGGCAGAAAACCCAGCAAGATTTGATAGAATTAAGTACTAAGAATTCAATTAAGGGTTTCTTTTGGTATTAGAATTTCCAATAACCATAATTTTGCTGATTAGGATTCTCTAGATTGCAGACAATTGTCAGAGCTCAAGTCCAGCAAAGCTAAATTTGTGTGCCAGCATGCACCAATCCACTGTCAAATTTGGTTTACTTGCAGCAGCTACCTGATACATACGAGGTATGATGACTGTGGGTGTGAACTCATCCAGATAATATATAAAGCAATGGCTATATTTGTTACTCTATTGTTGCATGATTCACTTTCTCATGATGTGCTTTGTTATTAGAATACTCCTTTGATAGTCATAATCTGCGGTGTTGTATGATGTACCCACACATTTTACAAGTCTGAGTACTAAAAAACAAGTGATTGTCGCAATCACACGTCCTTTTCATGTCTTTTTCCAAATTACAGCGTTCTAGTCGACAGTCTGCTTGTGATGCGCAATCATTGCAACCCCTAAAGTGATATATTTTGTTTTGGACGTAAATGAGGTTACACTGGAAGAAGCTTAACAATATGCATCTGTCAGCTTTCGTCACTTTAATATGCCAGTAATGCTGTAAGTGTGTCACTGGCTGTTTCTTTAATGGATTTTCAAGGTCACATTAATATATCGGTGGTTCTTGGGTATCTTTTAGCTCTTTATAACTTGTGACTATGTAATTCTGACCTGCTCCACCTAGAAATGGAATTTCTGAGAAGTTGTACAACTAGTTAGAAATGTCTAAAAATATCCACCATATGCGCGCTCATCCATATACAAATATCTTCAGAGGTCCACCTTACCTTGGCTACATGCTCTCAACTTTCCTTTGTTGTTACTGATACACTGTCTACCGGAAACAGCCCCTCTACTCCTCCGGAGTAGGGGTAAGGTCCGCGTACACACTACCCTCCCCAAACCCCACCTGTGGAATCTCACTGGGTTGTGTTGTTGTATCCTGGTATTCCTCCAAGAATAGAGACAAGGTGTGAGACAGACAACAACAACAGCACAGAGGCGGCTTAATAAGTTTGGTGGCTTAAAGCAAAATTTTAATGAGAGTACTTAAAAAAAAAATCCTATATTTTTATTTGAAGTAGAGTTTTCTAGCTTTTTGAGAATAAATATTTGTATAATTTTTTGCATAAACTATTTAATCTTTCCTATGACATTATTGATCTTAGGTAATAGAACCAGATTCAAGAAGTTGAAAACGTTATATCAGAAATTCAGAATAATTTTTTGATATTTCAATATACTTGTAGATTACCCCGGGTAGCTTGGGATTGAGAAATGAAGACTAATTGTTGCTTTTGACGAACAGTTTCTGAGGTTGACTAATTTTCTTTTCTGTTTCCCCTTGTCTTGCAAGATCTAAGAACTGCTCTCATTTAACTAGCAAAGAGTCATTGTCGTCTCCAAAAGATAATGGAGGAACCAAATTGCATGATCATGCTGATGATGGATATGAAGATTTGAACATTTCGGAAGACGCATCAATGTCAGATGACAAAATGGTTAACGTTGAGATCAAAGGAAACTATTCACTCTTGCGCTCAAAAAACAAGTGTGAAACACATTTACGTCGTTCAGCATCTCTTCCTATACTGGTAAGCATTATACTTTCTCACATGCAGATGCCGCAAACTTGTATTCAATATCACGAAAGCTCTTAAGGTGTATTTAAATCTTAAGAGTTGAAGTTATGATCTGTATGAACATTCATCACTTAATCTCCAACATGTACCGGCTCCAGAATTTCCTTAGCATTAATGTAGAGTTTGTTACAGCTTGTCTTGTTAGAGAGAGAGAGAAATTAAAGTTAACGTAGTACCATCTTGTTGGAGACTGTCATTGGAGCACTTACTGTGACATGCATTATGAAGCTACTAGTTTCTTTTTCCTTTCTGGTTAACGTGGAGCTATTATTTATCAAATATCTGATCCAGGAAGAAGGAGGGTTTCACGTGAAACCCTCTACTGATGAAAGGAGTAGACTGGAGCATGCTATGATGGATGCTGAGAACTCCAAAAAAAGCGCATTTGAAGAGTCGGTAAAGCGATGGAGAGCTGAAGAAGATGCTATGGAGGCTATCCACATGGTAATTCTTGCTTCCTCCTTCAAGTATATCCATCTCTCTGAATCTCCCAGTTACCTCTTCACTTTACCATTTTGTTTTATGCAGTTGTGTGTTTAAGAAACAAGAAGTCGAAAAGTTACGAACCACTGTGTGAGATAGCTAAGACTCCTGTGTAGTTTTTACCACTTGATTATCAGTTCTGATCTTCTTTAGTTTCTCTAAGGTGGTAGTTACTATTTTGCATATTCACCATGACTATACTTGTCTAGTTGTCTTATGATGAAAATAACATATTTTATTTGGATTTCTTGCTTCACACCCACACCCATGCACGAGCACACGCACATGCACACACACACACACACATGTATATTGATATGTATATATCAATTGAATCGATGCATGATACCAACTGGCAGCTAGTTAGATGTAATGATATGATCTGGTACTTCCACTAGAGCTTGAATCATAGGCTTTTCTGCCCTACTAATACTTTTTGGTGGATAGAAGACGTCCCATATGTTTATAACATGCTTGTCACCGACTTTGGATTGTCCCAGGCTGAAGTGTCATATAAATTATCCAAGGAAGAGGAAGGCCGAAGGAAAGAAAAGGAGGAAATTTTGGCAAAGCAAAAGGAAGAAGTAGAAAGGATGAAGATTCAGCATGACCTGTGCCTGAAAGAACTTCAGATGATCCAGGAGAAGAAGCTTGTACTAGAAAGTCAAATAAATGAGTCCTCCTATGCAGCGCAGGAGTTAGAGGAGAAGATAATTCAAGCAGTGGAGCTTCTGATATCTTTTAGGAAGAAAAGGGATGAGCTGCAGATAGAGTGTGACAATGCAATTAAAGAAGTTAACCAATTGAGAAAGTTGGTAGAAGCTGATACTGATGAGCACTGTATCAAAAATTTCTTTTCAATTTCTTTTTCTGATATCATAGAGGCTACACAAAATTTTGATCCAACCTCAAAGATTGGAGAAGGAAAATTCGGAAGTGTTTACAAGGGGATTATTCACAATGTAAAAGTAGCTATAAAGATGTTACCAGCTTGTGGTTCTTTAAGCGATTCAGATTTCCAACATAAGGTAAATCTCTATGAATCTTGAGATGCTATATTAGTGGTATGTGTGCAATTGCGTTCTTGTTATATAATTGTGTTTGGTGATTCCTTTTGCACTTCTTTATGCAAGTACTAGCTGCCCTTCTATATATTATACACTTCATTCCGGGCATTTTAAAGCTTTAGTTTCAATGAGGTTGAAATTGCACACATTCTCCCAAGGGGTGAAACTTTTGAAGTACACAATCTTAGTGAAATGTGGGATGGATGATAATTCTTGAGTGGTTTCATTTCATATTTCCTATCCCCCCCCCCCCCCTTGTGGTGGCTTTTGTAGGAACCCTTGTACGTATGTCATGGGATAAATGACTTGGTGAAATCTCCTCGATTTGTTTCTTCTTGATCTCAAGTACAGGACAGTCCTTAGATCTACCATAGATGCTCCTGTTCCTTAAATGCAGAGGATTTTGATGCTTTGACAGAATATGAAATTTCCTTCCATTTTCTGCTTTAATCCTCAATAACCTGTTACTTGAGGAATAAAGCCACTGTTATCATCTTTGTTCTTATGGTGAAATTTTAAGGCTTTCTGGCGTATGTTGTGTCTACACTTTTCCCATTCTTTGAATAACTGCACATGCATTCAATCTTTTGTTACAGATCCTTGGTTTTACATTTGATAAATAAACAGTTTCTTTAACATTTTTTTTTGTTCACTACAGGCAGAAAGTTTGAGCAGGGTGAGGCATCCAAACCTTGTTACACTGATGGGGATTTGCTCAGAATCCAGGTCCCTTACCTATGAATTCCTTGAAAAAGGAAACCTTGAAGATCACCTGGCTGGCCGAACAAAATCCCGCCCTCTTTGTTGGCAGCATCGGATAAGAATTGCTGTTGATATAGGCTCTGCTCTTATCTTTCTGCATGCCAATGACCCTTGCCTTGTCCACGGAAACTTGACACTTAGAAACATCCTCCTTGATGCTAAATTTATCAGCAAAATTAGTGATCTGGGAGTCCATCTCTTGGTTTCCCATAGTGAGAATTCCAGTATTGATGGCAAATTCTGTGGTAAGGATGACCCAGAAGCTTCTGATCCAGAATGCATCGATAAGGGACAGCTAACTGTAGAATCTGATGTTTACTCATTTGGTATTATACTTTTACGACTTTTGACTGCAAGACCAGCTTCAGGTGTAGTGAGTGAGGTCAAGTGTGCTTGGGAAAGTGGGAACTTGGGTTCAGTTTTGGACTGTTCAGCTGGTGAATGGCCAACTGAACCAGCGAACCTGCTAGCTTACCTAGCATTGAGGTGCTGTGCAGAGGATCCTTTAAATCGACCTAATATGCTCTTAGAAGTCTGGCCAACAATTGAGCCAATGAGAGATGTATGCACACCATGCCCGGATTCAAATACTTCATCTCAGGGTTCCAAGGGTCAACGACGAATTCCTCCTCATTTTGTTTGTCCTATCTTCCAGGTAAGCTATGATTAGTTTTCTTTTTCATAATTAGATGCTTTTACCTCCTAAATGGAGATAGATGCTCCATTTTCGTGATCAATGCTTGTTTTGTGTGAGAATATGTATATAGCAATCTAGCATTCAGTCTTGTGTTGAGCACTCATTCTATGTGAATGTACATAATACTCATGTTCACTCAGTAACATGTTAGGTTGTGCTAGCAAGAGACTAGGATAAGAATGTCTTACTTAGGTGATACGAAACATGATAAGAATGATGAATACTTTCCCGTGTAAAGAATTAACGAAGCCCCCTATATCCTTGGTAGTTGCCCTTTCGTGACTTGAACCAAGAATATTATCAGATACTATCAAGAATCAAAATGTACAGTCACATTAGTGGAGCCGGGAACTCTAACAAGGGGATTCAAATAAATGCAAAAATGTCACAACTACAACTAAAATTTATAAGCTAAAGCAATTTTTGAACGACCACCTTTGCCACTATTCTAGGAGCTTACGTTATCTCAAGGGAAGTTTGATAATGTGTATGTGTGTGTGTTTATATATATAAAATATAAACACACACACACTATTTGCACAGTATAAGTTTTTGAGGAATGGAATTTAATTGAATTATTGACCCCCCCCCCCCTGTTATATGTAGTTCTGCTCTGGTGGACAGATGGTTGCTGAGACTACATATCTGGTATACTTTGTATGTCCTGTTTGAGTGATGTCTTATATCTTCCATTACACTTTCAGGAAGTTATGGAAGATCCATACATAGCAGCAGATGGTTATACATATGAAGGTGATGCAATAAAAGGATGGCTATATAGCGGACATGATACTTCTCCTATGACAAACCTCAAGCTGGATACCTGCGATCTAATTCCCAATTATGCTCTCTATCGCGCAATTCAGGAATGGCAGCAACAGTCCTGAAACTCATTAGGGTCTATAATGCTTTTTACAAACAAAAACAGCTACAAAGTTGAAATATACACTGAAATAGAAAGTTAGCCATACCTCATGGTAGTCCCACTGAATTAGTGTTTGGATTTAACTTATTTGAACTTGTCAGGAAAAGTATACAAGTCTTACTGCAATATTGAGATGTATAGATTTTATCACTGTGTACATTGCATACTTTGCATATACAAATATAGAGCAAAAAGGACGGCTCCCCTGATCTTCATTGTGTTTGACATGGCAAAAGTTGTTTTCTGGAAGAAATTAATTTCCAGTATTTGTTACCCTGAATTGCTGAATACGGGGAAATATTTACCTTGATTAAATTTTTTCCCAGTATTTGAATTGCTGGATATATTTTCCTTGATTAAATTATTTTTTTGAATATTTTGTTACCTTGAATTGTTGAAGATGTTTTCTGTACTTTCAACTTGATGACTTTGGCCACTTGTGGACAAAATTAATTTTCGTTTACAAGTAATTGCAGTTTTACTTAATATTATTGTCTTTAATCAACACTTGCACATTGTTGTCAATCTTTAATGCTCAAAATACTACCAAACTACCAAAGTGTTATGAATAATTTGTACATTGGATGCTACATTGGATACTACATTGGATGCCCATGTTGTGAATAATTGAAAGATTAAATCTCCTATTTTATGTCAATCTTCTTTGCTTTTTATGCCTATAAAAGGCCATGTAATTGCAATGGAAAAATACACCAAAGTGAAAGAACAAAACTCTTTTCCCTTCTTTTTATCTCTTCTTATTTACATTTTACTGCATTGCTTTTATTTTACAACACGTTATCAGCACGAAGCTCTAATTTTATTCTTAACTCCCGCTAAGTTGAGCCATATTTGATTAAGGTATGTATCATTATAATAATTTTTTTTTATCGCAGTACATATCATATGTTTAACTCTTACAACCCAAATTGTTCTTTGCAATATTTGATAATTTACATAATTCATGTTGTTGTTTCCTTTTTCTTCGTCTGTTTCACATTTTTGTTTATCATGTATGCATATGTATGTTGTGTATACATTATATATTCACTACAACTAATAACATGTTCAAAGTTGAGTATTTATTTTAGTACTTCACTTATTTGTTGTCAACATTACTTTGATATTTAAATTTCTAATTAAATTCATGCACATTACTAATAATTGCATTTCTATTTGTTTAAATATTCTAACAATGAGAAATGAACTGATAAGTAATAATTTTATAGTTTAATTGCTTTATATTTATTGGGACATAAATAATGTTACTCACGTTCAATTCTATTAACACATATATATCAATAATATAAAGTGAAAAGCTTCTACTTTATGGAAAAAAAACAGTAGCTTGTTAACATGATATAGTTCTATTTTTATTTCTTTTATCTAAATCGTTTTGTTATCATTAATTATTTAATTATTTCTCTAACTTATTCATCTTTTATGATAGTTTTCACCATGTCAAACTTATCAAAACTTGAATTTGTTGCACTTGACATCACCGGGAGGAACTATTTATTATGGGTTCTTGATGCTGAAATTCACCTTGACGCTAAAGGTCTTGGAAATACTATTATACAAGGAAATGAAGCATCAAATCAAGATAAAGCGAAGGCCATGATTTTTCTTCGTCATCATCTACATGAAGGGTTAAAAACTGAATATTTAACTGTAAAAGATCCACTTGAATTATGGATTAGTTTAAAAGATCGATATGACCACCTAAAACTTACGGTATTACCGAAAGTTCGGTATGAGTGGATACATTTAAGGTTGCAAGACTTTAAAACCGTAAGTGAGTATAATTCTGCTATCTTTAAAGTAAGTTCTCTATTAAAATTATGTGGAGACACTATCACAGATGAGGACTTATTGGAAAAAACATTTTCTACTTTTCACGCTTCAAATGTGGTGCTACAACAGCAATACCGTGAAAAAGGTTTTAAGAAATATTTTGAGTTAATCACATGCCTACTCGTGGCTGAGCAGAATAATACTCTGTTAATGAAAAATCATGAAACCCGTCCCACTGGGTCAGCTCCATTTCCGGAAGTGAATGCTGTAGCAACATATGATAAGTTTGAAAGAAAACAAAATAATTACCGTGGTCGTGGACATGGTCGTAAACGTGGACGTGGCAGGGGGCGAAACAATTATCGTCATTGTGGTGGTTATAAATTGGAGAACAACAAGGGTTCTCAAATTAATCATTCAAAAGGTAAAGCTAGTATGTGTCACCGATGTGGTATGAGAGGTCATTGGACACGCATTTGTCGTAAGCCAGAGCATTTTGTTAAACTTTATCAAGCCTCTCTCAAGAAAAGGAAAAATAATGTGGAGGCACACTTGACCTTTCAAAATAATGATGATGAAGCAAGTCCCTCAAATAAATATGATTCTAAGGCACATCTTGCATATAAAGATGATGATTTTGAAGGCCTAACAAATATTACTCATTTAGAAGTTGGAGACTTCTTTGAGGATATTTACTGAAGAACTAATCATCTTACTGGGGAATGAAGCTATAAAAGTTGTTATTTTTATGTTTGCAACTAGTTTATTTTTCTTGAGTATATTTTCCTAATGCATCATGTGTTGCTAGTTTTCTACATTCCTAATGTATTTCTTAATGTTTTTTTTTTTTGCTTGACTTTCATATTTCTTATAATGTATTATTTGTCCTTTTTTTATGAAGAATATGAACATTTCCCAGTCTTCAGTTGGACTCAAGATTAATAAAGATGATATATGTCTTCTGGATAGTGCTACAACACACACTATTATAAAAGATAAGAGATATTTCTCTTATTTGGTAATGAAAGAAGCGGATGTTAATACAATATCCGGTAGTACAAGATTAATTGAAGGTTCTGGAAGAGCCAATTTATTACTACCAGGAGGAACAAATTTGGCTATTGATAAAGCACTATATTGTAGTAAATCTCAAAGAAACTTATTAAGTTTCAAAGATATTCGCCAAAATGGCTATCATATTGAGACTACCAATAATGAAAAGATTGAATATCTTTATATTACTACAATAATGTCCGGTAAGAAATACGTGCTTGAAATGTTACCTGCTCTTTCCTCCGGCTTGTACTATACAAGTATTAGCAGGATTGAAACACATGCCGCAGTAAATGAGAAGTTTACTAATCAAGATAATTTTATTATTTGGCATGACCGATTGGGCCATCCTGGTTCTAATATGATGCGTAAAATAATTGAGAATTCACATGGACATGCAATGAAGAATCAAAGGATTCTTCAATTTAAGGAATTCTCTTGTGTTGCATGTTCTCAAGGAAAATTAATTATTAGACCATCAACTATTAAAGTTAAGATGGAATCCCTCGCATTTCTGAAACGTATACAGGGTGATATATGTGGGCCCATTCACCCTCCATGTGGACCATTCAAATATTATATGGTTTTGGTAGATGCATCTACAAGATGGTCACATGTGTGTTTACTATCAACTCGCAATATGGCATTTGCGAGATTGTTGGCTCAAATAATAAAGTTAAGAGCACAATTTCCAGATTATGCAATAAAGACAATTCGTCTTGACAATGCTGGTGAGTTTACATCCCAAGCCTTTAATGATTATTGTATTTCAACTGGGATAACAATTGAGCATCCGGTTGCTCATGTTCATACACAAAATGGTCTAGCAGAATCATTGATCAAACACCTCCAATTAATTGCTAGACCAATGCTTATGAGAACAAAACTTCCCATTTCAGTATGGGGTCATGCTATTTTGCACGCAGCAGCACTTGTGCGATAAGGCCCACAAGTTATCATAAAGTCTCCCCATTGCAGTTGGCTTTTGGTCAAGAGCCAAATATTTCCCATCTTAGGATCTTTGGTTGTGTGACATATGTTCCAATTGCTCCACCACAACGCACAAAGATGGGTCCCCAAAGAAGGTTGGGGATATATGTTGGATATGAATCTCCTTCTATTATAAAATATCTAGAGCCAATGACTGGAGATTTATTTACGGCAAGATTTTCTGATTGCCATTTTGATGAATCAGTATATCCAACATTAGGGGGAGAAAATAAGCAGCTGAAAATGAAGAGAGATTGGAATGCATTATCACTGTCTCATTTAGATCCTCGAACAAATCAATGTGAACAAGAGGTTCAAAAGATTATTCATTTACAAAATATTGCAAATCAATTGTCAGATGCATTCACTAACCTACCAAGGGTGACTAAGTCACATATTCCAGCTGCTAATGCTCCAATACGAGTTGATATCCCGGAAGGACAATTAATTAAAGCAAATGAGCCTAAGCCTTGCTTGAAACGTGGTAGACCAATCGGTTCTAAAGACCAAAATCCTCGAAGAAGAAAAGGAGCAAGTGATCAAAGCAAACATAACACAGAGGTAGTGACTCAAGAAGAGCCCCAAGATGTAACAAATGATAAGACCTTGGGGGAGGTCCAGGTACCTGAAAATAATAAAAATGAAGAGATATCAATAAGTTACGTCTTAACCGGGAAAAGATGGAACCGAAATAATATTGTTATCGATAACATTTTTGCTTATAATGTTGCTATTGAAATAATGCAACAAGATAAGGATCTTGAACCAAAATCTGTCAATGAATGTAGACAGAGAAATGATTGGCCAAAATGGAAAGACGCTATCCAGGCAGAGTTAACTTCACTTGGAAAACGTGAAGTCTTCGGACCCATAGTTCGAACGCCTGAAGGCATAAAGCCAGTAGGGTATAAATGGGTTTTTGTGCGAAAACGAAATGATAAAAATGAAGTCGTTAGATATAAAGCACGACTTGTGGCACAAGGGTTTTCCCAAAGGCCTGGAATTGATTATATGGAAACATATTCTCTTGTAGTGGATGCTATCACCTCCAGGTATCTCATAAATATGGCAGTGCAAGAAAAACTTGATATGCATATAATGGATGTTGTTACAGCCTATTTGTATGGATCATTAGACAGCGAAATTTTTATGAAAGTACCTGAGGGATTTAAAGTGCCAGAAGCATATAAAAGTTTTCAAGAAACTTGTTTAATAAAGCTTCAGAAATCTTTGTACGGATTGAAACAATCAGGTCGTATGTGGTACAATCGTCTGAGTGAATACTTGTTGAAAGAAGGGTACAAGAATGATCCAATTTGTCCCTGTGTCTTTATAAAAAGGTCTGGATCTGAATTTGTTATAATCGTCGTATATGTTGATGATTTAAATATCATTGGAACTCCTGGGAGCTTCCAAAAACAGTAGACTGTTTGAAGAAAGAATTTGAAATGAAAGATCTTGGAAAGACAAAATTTTGTCTTGGTCTACAAATTGAGTATATGAAAGATGGAATATTTGTCCATCAATTAACATACACCGAAAATATTTTAAAGCGATTCTATATGGATAAAGCACATCCATTGAGTACCCCGATGGTTGTGAGATCACTTGATATAAAGAAAGATCCATTCCGACCTCATGAAAACGAAGAAGAGCTTCTTGGTGCCGAAGTACCATATCTTAGTGCAATTGGGGCATTAATGTATCTTGCTAATAATTCCCGACCAGATATAGCTTTCTCGGTAAGCTTATTGGCAAGATTTAGTACTTCGCCAACACAAAGACACTGGAATGGTATTAAACATATATTTAGATACCTCCAAAGGACCATTGATATGGGTTTATTTTATTCAAATGAATCCAAGCCATCATTGATTGGTTATGCAGATGCAGGATATTTGTCTGATCCACACAAAGGTCGATCTCAGACAGGCTATTTATTTACAAGTGGAGGTACAACCATATCATGGCGTTCGACAAAACAAACTATGGTTGCTACTTGTCACACCTCCTTTTGGCACGCCCGCTACCCGGGGGTAGAAGCGCGAGGGAGTTTTTCCAATTTAAGTGACAATGTTCGAAACGGGATTATTTTATTTATTTCAGAGTCGCCACTTGGAATAAATTAAGGTGTCCCAAGTCACCGATTTATTTAAATCCCGAATCGAGGAAATTTCGACTTTCCAAATGAAGTCCGCGAACCAGAAATTCTAAGTAAGGAATTCTGTTGACCCGAGGGAAGGTGTTAGGCACCCCCGGATCCCGTGGTTCTAGCACGGTCGCTTCAATTATTATAAATGGCTAAAATTATCTGATTTTAAAAAAAATGTTTATAAATTAATATGCTTTAGTTAAATTTTATATCGCTCTATTAATTTTGAAGAAAAAGTATCTTGATTTAAACATATTTAAACTATCAATAAATGAATAATGAATAAATAAATAAAAATTATTTGCTCCAAGTAAAATTAAAATTTCGTCCCTTTTTATTCCATTTGGTACCCTTATATAAAATGAACATTTTAATCTCTAATTTTCACTTTTTATTAACCCGATTCCGGCATATATCTCTTAATAATTAAATTAAACCACAAATGTCGTCCCTTTTGGAGAAAAAAAAAAAAAAACTTGTTCAGTTCATTTAAAATACTAATGATAATGCAAGGTTTTCATCACAAAAAAAAAGGTGAGTTCAAACTTTTAAAAATGGATCAATTCAAATATTCAACTATACTATCCAAAATATTTTAAAGTGAAGACCTATCATTCTTGAATAAAAAAAATGAGTTTATTTATAATTATATCAACCTAACTATTTTTAGTTACAAAATCAAAAAATGTTCAACAATTGTTGTTCAAGGAGGTTAACGTTCACTGATGGATTCACGGATGTTATTAGAGTAAACGGAAACATAATAGCACAAACAACTAATTGATTCAAAACGAGCTCGAATAGACAATACAAACAAATCTGATTTTACTTTCAAATGTGATCATCATGTGATTTTGAACTGCACGGGACTTAAATCACTATCATGGAATGAACAATCTTAAATTCGGATTTAATCTGCCTCTCGCCGTTAATCTGCCTCTTACCATTATAGAAATCCAAATTTTGTACATAAACTATAACTAATACCCATTATACAATCCAATTTTCAGTCTAGTGTTCACAAACTTATACTAAATGGAGATAATCCTAACTAAAGCAAATCCCTGTTACTATAACTCAAACCAAATCAAAACTAAAATTAAAACAACAATTGATTAACTGGAATTAACAAACAAAGAGGCTATTAGAGAAAAAATGCAGCAACAGAACTTCGTTTGATACTTCATTTCATTTCACAACACCGGGATCGTAAAAATGTATACCTGGAAATGTTTTACAAATGAAGGAGAAGGTCAGCAACAAATTTGGCAGCAGTGACAGCAGTGAGCAGTACCAGTGACGACCAAGTAAAGTCAATACGATAAACAACAGCAAACCAAACAGTGACACCCAAATTCCAACAACAACTTTGAAGAAACAAATAACCAGAGATAACAGGAAGTTCCAGGAATGGTTTAATCCAAACAGAGAGTTTAAAGTGAACCAGCGGCAGTTTTCAAAGTGTGTGTTCTAGTGTTCTGCTAGTGAGTATGAATCTGTTCTGAATCTATTCTCAATGTCTGTGTGTTTTTGTGAGGAAAAACTGTTCTGCCAGTTTTTGTATTTCGTGAATGTGTGTGAGTATACCTATTCCAGTGAGTTTCCTCTCTATATTCTTCTATATTCAGTGAGTATATGTGAGAAATTGTTCTGCCAATGATCTCAATGTGTATGTGTGAATTCCAGAGAGTATGTCTGTGTGTGTGTGTTCACTGTTTTCCAGGGAGTTCTCTTTTATAACCTACAGATCCCAACCAACAGCCCTTCCTTTTTCAGTTTCAGATCTGTCCAGCCTATATTCTTTTACCTTTTCTTCACTTTTCAGTTGTATAAGTATGGCTTTTTTAATTAAAAACTCTAAAAGGCAGAAATTAATGGCCTAACCTGCTGTCCAACAGGTTCCATTAGTCATTCCATGTGCATTGCACTCTTTGAAACTTGGTTGTTAGTTTCAATTCTGAAACTTATCAGAATTACAACTAATTTCTCCTTAAAATCCTATTAGAGTTACAGCTATATCTTCCTTAAAGTCCCATTGGAAATACAACTATATCCAATCCATACTTCCTAAGCTTAATCAACAGAATCATACGACTAACAGAACAGTTCGATTCAAAGCAAAACAAAGCAATGTCTGAGGTTTCACACAACCACTTCTACGAGATTAGACAAGCATTCAACATAAACACAACATGTATCATTGATAGCAAATAAAACTGATAAAACAGTGATTCCAAGGCCTAAACGGGCAAATTCCAATTCACTGCCCCATTGTTCTAAACACATTCTCATACAAGTAATTGAGGATACTTCAAAAACAATGAAATATCAGCTATAACAGACAAACAATAGCCGGCTCAAACAATAAACAGAGAAAACTCAATTCAAGCAAAAACCAACACTGGCCGAGAGTTTTTAACACAACAAATTCGCGAATTCAAGCGACGACATTCGTTAAGTCGAATCATAACATATACGATTGATAACAAATCAATCGCGAAGGCAGTGATTTCAAAACTCTCGGCCAAAGCAGTCAAAAAATGAAGAATTAGACATTCGACGAATTTATCGAATCGAATTCCTATTTTATAGCAACATCATTCATAGCAATCAATCAGAAACAACAAATCGACCAAATAAAACGGTCCCAAATAGATGAAGAAAACAGAAAATTTCATAACTGTCCGAAGAAATATCAACAAACGAACAATCATAATCAAAACAAATAAAATAACAAGGAAAGAGAGGGAATAAAACAGTACCTCCGAACAATTCGAAACCAAAGCAGCGGCCGAGAATAAAATTCGTATTCGGGATCGAACGGTCATGGGCCAACTCGGACTCGAGATTTTTGAGGCCAAACGGGTTTTAGTCGACCGTTCTCAATTAAGAACATCTCGACTAAAACCTATTGAACCACTAAAATCTTCAAACGACTTGAAATTCGTCTAGGGCTCTTGGGCTCAAATTTTCGATTTAAAATTCGAATAATTCTAGTATCATTTGAGGGTAACCGGTTGGATTTTTGGACTGAGGGAGGCTTGGGGGTTCGAGGGTGTAAATTTGGTGATGGATTGTGGCGTCGCCGCCGGGTTTTAGGTGTGGGGGAGGTCCGGCGGCTAGGGTTCTTGGGGAGAAGGTTTGGGGAGAGAGGTGAGAGGGGTTTGTTTGGGAATGAACACGGGTGTAAGGGGTTTGGGTATTTTGGGTAATCAAAAGGCACGAATTGATTTCAACCGTTGGATCAAATGAATCCAACGGTTGAGATCAAATGGACTAAATTAAACGGGGTCGTTTTGGGAAAGGGTAACGGGTAAGGGAGACGGGTAGTGGGGCGGGTTGGTTCAGTTCATTTGGCCGGGTGAGGGGTATGGACTGGGTAAAAACAAAATTGTTTTGGGCCTGATTCTTGATTTTAAATTGTGGCCCAATCCGAATTGTTTTCATTTTTCATCTCTTTTGTTTTTTTTTTCTTAGTTTTCTTAAATTATTTCAAACTAAATTCCAAAATCCTAATCACATTATAAAAATTAACTTATTAAAAGTATTAATTACACTCCAATAACAATTAAACATACATAATTAATACCAAAAAATAAAATCACACAATTGGACAATAAATGGTAAAAATGCAAAATACCTAATTTTTTTTTGTTATTTTTCATTTTTATATATATATATATATATATATATATATATATATATATATATATATATATATATATATATATATATATATATATATATATATATATATATATATATATATATATATATATATATATATATATATATATATATATATATATATATATATATATATATATATATATATATATATATATATATATATATATATATATATTTTATTTCATATTAATTTAAATAAATAGAAATGCGCACGCAAAAATGCGAATAATAAGAGAAAGACAACACACAAAATCACAAAGATCACGCTTAACGCGAAACTATTTTATTTTGAATATTTTGGGAGTAATTCTCAAGTAGGGCAAAAATCACGTGCTCACACTGCCCCTCTTTGCGCGGAAACATGAAGAGTTTTCGTGCAAAGATAATGAGCAAATACGAGCGATTTTTGTCTGTTTTGAGCACTCCGTGTGAAGCATTTTGAAAGATTTTGACCAAGCCTTTGCTTCGGGAGGCTTCCTACATATCCTGGGCTAAACAGGAATCAGGTCAATGTAGATCGGGAAGTTTTGGTAGTTGGGACTACCGTGGATTGACACTTTGCTGTTATTGTTGCTATCGTTGCTGTTGTTGCTGCTTACTGCTTACTGACCTCCTTATTACACCAAAAGAAATTAAAGCTGAACTAGTTATGCTATCAAACTATGAGTTACAAGATTCCTATCTATGATTTTCTTGAAAACTTGATCTTGAATCCTATCTGATTTGCTGTAGACCTCGATCTGAATCTTGATGCTCCACAAGCTGTACGTGCTTGTTTATTTCTGTAACATTGAGTGAACGGAGTCGGCGGAGCTTGTTACTTCAATCATCTTTTGAGCAATCGTGCCTTTGTTTACTCCAACATTTGAACTCTTTTCTTTTGGTTCTTTTCTTCTTTTCTTCACTCTGGATTGATGTTCCATTTGTAGGTTATCGCGATCCTTGCGTCCCGAGGTCAAACCTATTTAGACAACAAAACAAACAAACGAACGAAATTTTTCTCCCCCAGTTTCGCTAGGAAAATTTCGTGAGTTAGTTGTGACATAGAAAGCGATTAAAAGACTCTTTGGTCTTGGGTAAGAAAATCACAATTTCACAAATAGACGTTCCACACGGCTTTCCGGCCGGGATTTTGAAGAAGAGTTTCACGGCTTTCGGCCGAAATTCAAACAATGTCTAACGGTTTTTTTTTTTTTTTTTTTTTGCCGTCGGACCCTCGGTTTTTTGGCCGGGGTAAAAGTAAATGGCTCCGCGATTTTTTTGACGGGGAGATCCTCGGTTTTTGACCGGGGATAAAAGTTTCGCGGCTTTCCTGGCGGGAATTCAAACAATATCTAACGGTTTTTGGCCGTCGGATCCTCGGTTTTTTGGCCGGGTAAAAGTAAATGGCTCCGCGAGTTTTCTGATCGGGGAGATCCTCGGTTTTCGACCGGGATAAAAGTTTTGCGGCTTTCGGCCGAATTCAAACAACATCTAACGGTTTTTTGGCCGTCGGATCCTCGGTTTTTTGGTCGGGGTAAAAGTAAATGGCTCCGCAGTTTTCGACTAGGAGATCCTCGGTTTTCGACCGGGATAAAAGTTTCGCGGCTTTCCGGTCGGAATTCAAACAATATCTAACGGTTTTTTGGTCGTTAGATCCTCGGTTTTTGGCCGGGGTAAAAGTAAATAGCTCCGCAGTTTTCGACGGGGAGATCCTCGGTTTTCGACCGGGGATAAAAGTTTCACGGCTTTTCTGGCCGGAATTCAAACAACATCTAACGGTTTTTGGCCGTCGGATCCTCGGTTTTTGGTCGGGGTAAAAGTAAATGGCTCCGCAATTTTCTGACTGGGAGATCCTCGGTTTTCTGACCGGGATAAAAGTTTCACGGCTTTCCGGTCGGAATTCAAACAATATCTAACGGTTTTTGGCCGTCGGATCCTCGATTTTTTGGCCGGGGTAAAAGTAAATAGCTCCACAGTTTTCTGACTGGGAGATCCTCGGTTTTCTTACCGGGGAAAAAAAAGTTTCACGGCTTTTCTGGCCGGAATTCAAACAATATCTAACGGTTTTTTGGCCGTCGGATCCTCGGTTTTTTGGCCGGGGTAAAAGTAAATGGCTCCGCAGTTTTCTGACTGGGGAGATCCTCGGTTTTCTGACCGGGATAAAAGTTTCACGGCTTTCGGCCGGAATTCAAACAATATCTAACGGTTTTTGGCCGTCAGATCCTCGGTTTTTTGGCCGGGGTAAAAGTAAATGGCTCCGCAGTTTTCTGACTGGGGAGATCCTCGGTTTTCTGACCGGGATAAAAGTTTCACGGCTTTCGGCCGGAATTCAAACAATATCTAACGGTTTTTGGCCGTCGGATCCTCGGTTTTTTGGCCGGGGTAAAAGTAAATGGCTCCACAGTTTTCTGACTGGGAGATCCTCGGTTTTCTGACCGGGATAAAAGTTTCACGGCTTTCTGGCCGGAATTCAAACAATATCTAACGGTTTTTGGCCGTCGGATCCTCGGTTTTTTGGCCGGGGTAAAAGTAAATGGCTCCGCAGTTTTTCGACTGGGGAGATCCTCGGTTTTCTGACCGGGATAAAAGTTTCACGGCTTTCGGCCGGAATTCAAACAATATCTAACGGTTTTTGGCCGTCGATCCTCGGTTTTTTGGCGGGGTAAAAGTAAATGGCTCGCAGTTTTCGACGGGGAGATCCTCGGTTTTCGACCGGGATAAAAGTTTCACGGCTTTCCGGCCGAATTCAAACAATATCTAACGGTTTTTGGCCGTCAAATCCTCGGTTTTTTGGCCGGGTAAAAGTAAATGGCTCCGCAGTTTTCGATCGGGAGATCCTCGGTTTTCGACCGGGATAAAAGTTTCACGGCTTTCGGCCGAATTCAAACAATATCTAACGGTTTTTGGCCGTCGGATCCTCGGTTTTTGGCCGGGTAAAAGTAAATGGCTCCGCAGTTTTCGACTAGGAGATCCTCGGTTTTCGACCGGGATAAAAGTTTCACGGCTTTCTGGTCGGAATTCAAACAATATCTAACGGTTTTTGGCCGTCGGATCCTCGGTTTATCGGCCGGGGTAAAAGTAAATGGCTCCACAGTTTTCTGACTAGGAGATCCTCGGTTTTCTGACCGGGGATAAAATTTTGGCGGCTTTCTGGCCGGAAAGACCCTCGGTTTTTCTGACCGGGGTCCAAACAGATATTGGACTGATATGATTTGATTCTCTTTTTCAGAGTTTTCATTTTCTTTTCTTTTATTCTTTTTTTGGCCTTCTTTTAGGCGTTCTTTTTAACCATCAACAAATGCATAGGATAAATCTCTAAAAAGAAACTTACCTTTTTATGTGTTTTCCTTGTTCCAAAGCCATTTCAAAGCTTGCGTATTTCACTTATTTGAGTGGTACCTTCTTCTTGCACAATTAAACAGACCTGCTTTCAACAAAGAACATTTTATCAGTTGAAAAAGTGGTTGGCTTTGCGGCCTTGGTTATCTTTATTGCTTGATCGTTTCCCCATTTCCATTGAGAAGTTTGCTACCAATTGTCTTTGGGGTGACTTCCTTTCGAACTGACCGGGTTCATTCCCAGAATTCCATGGGGATTTTCCGTGTGGGTTCCATCCTTCTGCCTTATTTCGTCTCTTCTAAGACCTTAACCTTTGATTTCCGTTTCCTTTCTAAACTCTTTTTCTTTCGAAACAATCGATCATTACGATCCAATCGTGGATTGTAACAATACACCACTGAGGCTGTTTTTCTTTTCTTCTTTACCAGGCGAAGTCCTGTAAAACCGGTCCTGTCACCTTCCTTTGTAATAGTTTCAGAATTAAAATTAAACCGAAAGGGATTCAAAGAAGAAGAATGAATCAAAGAATGGAAAAACGTATCAAAGATAGAGGAGTCCCTTTCGAGGGAGAAAAGAAGGACTTATCTGAGGTATATGCTGACTTTAACCAACATGACATGCTCCTTGGATTAGATGCTTGATCGTCACAAAACTCCCATTTTCTTATGAACCAAAACGGGTCTACATTTCCGAGCTAAGGAGCCGTGTCAGGACCTCTCGTGGTGAAACAAACTTTTCGGTTGATAGCGCCCTTTTGCGGGTTTTCGCCAATCGACCTCTCTCATTTCTCTTCTTACCATCGCCAGATAGCACTCTTTGCGAGTTTTTACCAACAGGCTCTCTCATTTTGTATTCTTTACTTCCATCGTCTTATGGTGCCCGAAGGTTTTCACCAATAAGACTCTCTCATTTTATTTCTTTTCATTCCAGGAACTTCGGATCGCAACAATGATGTTTTCACAACTTCCAATCGATCTTGAAGGACTTGTACTCGGTTTGGGTAACAAAAATTGTAGACAAAATTACAACTTCGGAATCATCTTGACGGATCTTAAACCGAATCAACAATATCATCTGCCCCAGTTTCATTTTTTGGGGAAACTGGGATTTTTGGTTTGGTGTGACTGAACCTCAGGGAGAGGTTGCCTACGTATCCTTTCGGAATCAAGTCAGAACGTAGTTCAGGAAATTTTGTTTCGTTTTGTTTTTGTTTGGTTTTTGGGTTTTTTTTTATTTTATTTTATGGTAGCCAAAGAAAGGTAACCGACTCAAAGGGTTTACAAAAGGGTTGGTAGTGTTTGGGTAGCGGGAATAAAAGCCTTCAATCATTTCGACTTGCGAGGACCTCATCGAAGCAAATTCAGACATAATACCTTTTCACAGCATCTGCATTCACAGTTGTCTCGAGATCTTTTCCTTCCATGTCTCCCAAGTATAACGCTCCTCTCGGCAGTATCTTCCTGATGATGTATGGTCCCTTCCAATTAGGAGCGAATTTTCCTTTCGCTTCCTCATGATGTGGAAGAATGCGTCTTAAGACCAACTGACCTACTTCGAAATTTCTCGGTCGTACTTTCTTGTTGTAAGCACGAGCCATTCTTTGTTGGTACATTTGTCCATGACAGACCGCAGCCATTCGCTTTTCATCGATCAAAGTTAATTGTTCCAAACGAGTCTTAACCCACTCGCTATCTTCAATCTCTGCTTCAACAATTGTACGAAGCGAAGGAATTTCTACCTCTGCCGGTATCACAGCCTCAGTTCCATAGACTAGCAGGTATGGAGTTGCTCCCACCGATGTGCGTACTGTAGTACGGTATCCCAATAAAGCGAACGGTAATTGTTCATGCCATTGTCTAGAACTTTGGATTGTTTTTCTCAAAATCTTCTTAATGTTTTTGTTCGCTGCTTCCACGGCACCATTGGCTTTGGGCCGATAAGGGGTGGAGTTCCTATGCGTTATTTTGAATTGCTCGCATATTTCTTCCATCAAATGACTATTCAAGTTCGCAGCATTGTCTGTGATGATAGTTGCAGGTATACCAAAACGACAGATAAGATTTGAGTGTACAAAATCCACCACAACTTTCTTAGTGACTGATTTGAGAGTGATGGCTTCAACCCATTTCGTGAAGTAATCGATAGCCACTAGTATGAATCGGTGTCCGTTCGAGGCTTTCGGCTCAATCGGGCCGATGACATCCATTCCCCAAGTGACAAATGGCCACGGTGCTGACATAGGATGCAGCTCAGTTGGAGGTGCATGAATCAGATCTCCATGTACCTGACATTAATGGCATTTTCGGACAAAACCGAAACAATCTTTCTCCATGGTCATCCAATAATATCCTGCTCGAAGGATTTTCTTGGCTAAGACATACCCATTCATATGAGGCCCGCATACTCCTGCATGTACTTCGTGCATGATTCTTCCTGCTTCTTCGGCATCAACACACCTTAAAAGGTTAAGATCCGGGGTTCTTTTATACATGACCTCGCCGCTCAAAAAGAAACCACCTGCATGTCTCCTAATGGTCCTCTTTTGATCTCCAGTAGCATGTTCTGGGTATTCTTGCGTTTTCAGAAATCTCCCGATATCGTAATACCATGGCTTGACGCTCGGTCCTTCTTCGATTGCATTGCAATAACCGTGGCTTTCCCCTGATTTGAATTTCCAAGGGATTGACATGGGCGTTGCCCGGATAAGGTAGCATTGAAGCTAAAGTGGCAAGTGCGTCAGCTAGTTCATTGTGACATCGTGGGATATACCCGAACTCTATCGATGCAAATCGCTTGCCAAGAATATTCACGTGCTGTCGATAAGGGAGGAGTTTAACGTCCCGAGTTTCCCATTCACCTTGAGATTGTTTGATAATTAGATCTGAATCTCCCATGATCAACAAATCTTCGACGCCCTGATCAATTGCCATGTTCATGCCCATGACACAAGCTTCATACTCAGCCGTATTGTTCGTGCAGAAGAAACGGAGCCTAGCCGTGGCCGGATAATGCTGGCCAGCAGGAGAGATCAAGATTGTCCCAATCCCTACACCTTTAGCGTTTACCGCCCCATCGAAAAACATTTTCCAAGCATGACTGTCTTCCGAAACAACTTCTGTCGTATTTACCTCTTCATCAGGAAAGTAGGTATTCAATGGTTGATACTCTTCGTCGATCGGGTTCTCGGCCAAATGGTCCGCCAATGCTTGGGCCTTCATTGCCGTGCGAGTGACATAGACTATGTCAAACTCAGTGAGCAGGATTTGCCACTTTGCCAATCTTCCGGTGGGCATCGGTTTCTGGAATATATACTTCAAAGGATCCAACCGAGTAATGAGGTGAGTCGTATGGGCTTGGAGGTAGTGTCTCAATTTCTGAGCGACCCAAGTTAAAGCACAACACGTTCTTTCCAAGCAAAGTGTACTTGACCTCATAACTAGTGAATTTCTTGCTCAGGTAGTAAATCGCATGCTCTTTCTTCTCTGCCGCATCACGTTGTCCGAGAACACAACCAAAAGAGTTTTCCAAGACCGTTAAATACAAGAAAAGAGGTCTCCCTGGCTCTGGCGGGACTAAGACTGGAGGGTTTGACAAATATTCTTTGATCTTGTCAAAAGCCTCTTGGCATTCGATTGTCCATTTGATTGCAGCGTCTTTCTTCAACAACTTGAATATGGGTTCACATGTGGAAGTCAACTGAGCGATGAACCTACTGATGTAGTTCAGTCGGCCTAGAAGACTCATTACATCTTTCTTTGTTCTGGGGGGAGGTAAATCCCGGATGGATTTTATCTTTGTGGGATCTAATTCAATACCTCTTCTACCTGACTATGAAACCCAAAAGTTTACCTGACGGGACTCCAAAAGCGCATTTGGCTGGATTCAGCTTCAAATCGTACTTCCGCAACCTCTCAAAGAATTTCCTCAAGTCTCGCACATGATCGCCTTGAGTTCTGGATTTGATGATCACATCGTCCACGTACACCTCTATTTCCTGATGCATCATGTCGTGGAAAATGGCAGTCATAGCTCTCATGTATGTTGCTCTCGCGTTTTTCAAACCGAATGGCATGACTCGGTAACAGTAAGTCCCCCAAGGTGTGGTAAAAGCAGTCTTCTCGGCATCCTCTTCATCCATCAACACTTGATGATATCCCGCATAACAATCCACAAACGACTGTATCTCATGTTTGGCACAATTATCAACAAGGATGTGGATGTTCGGTAAAGGAAAGTTATCTTTAGGACTCGCTTTATTCAAATCTCGGTAGTCAACACATACTCGAGTTTTTCCGTCTTTCTTTGGCACGGGCACAACATTAGCCAACCACGTGGTGTATTGTACCACTCGAATTACTCCCGTTTTCAACTGCTTAGTGATTTCTTCTTTGATTTTATCACTGATGTCAGTCTTGAACTTTCTTTGCTTCTGTTGCACTGGGCGACAGTCAGGGTAGATTGGTAATTTGTGCACCACTAGATCAGCTCCTAATCTTGGCATATCATCGTAAGACCAAGCAAACACGTCTTTAAATTCAAACAAGAGTTGGATTATTGCATCTCGTGTTTTCTCATCTGTGTGGATGCTTATCTTGGTCTCTCGGACCTCTTTATCAGTTCCCAAATTAACCGGTTCGGTGTCATTCAAATTTGGCTTAGGTTTATTCTCGAAATGTTCCAATTCTCGATTTATTTCCCTAAAAGCTTCGTCTTCATCGTATTCCGGTTCTTGGTTCATTATTTCCAGATTAGGTGGCGTGTTCGGATTTGAGCATGAGTTCCGCAAGCATGTCATGTTATTTAAAGCCGCATTATTAGGACTGAAAAGGAAGAATAAATAACAAAATTAGAAAGAGTGCAAAAGTAAGGAAATATTTATTTTATTTTCTTGGAATTTTTTGAAAACAAACGAAATTACATTGGGGAAACCAAAAATACAAGAAAACAAAGAAAAACATCCAAGCTACATCCTGAAGTAACTTGTGATGAAGGAAAAACGACAGGACAAATCTACCAGAACTCCCGCCTGATTGGGAAGGGTGTGGCTTTCCAATTTTGCAATTTAGCTTCGGGGCCCACATACAGCACCTCAGCGGTGCTTGTTCCTTCTCCCGATTGGACCATATTAACATCATAGAGCATTTGCCTCATGGCCCCACATATGTCTTCAATTTCCTCCGCCGTGAAGATCTCGTCTTCTTCTTCTTCACTGTACCTTGGTCGGACAAAAGTTTGGTACGGATGTGGCAATGGTTGCGGCAGAACCCATCCTTTCTCCTTTCTCTTGTTGGCCCACCTCTCGTCTTCAGGGGTTGGGCGAAAGCCCCCTCCGAAAAACTTTTCAGCTACAGGTAAAGTTATCAGCTTCGGCACTCCTTGTAGGGATTTCCCCAAACCTTTTCCTGGCTGGAATCCATGTTTAATCATTTCTTTCGCCACCATGACGGAGGCATTAGACAAAAAAGGTTGGGGGAGAGGGTTCCCTTCTTCGTGTTGATCTGCCAACACAATCTCGAAAGCTTGATAGATAATGTTTTCGCTTCCCGCTTCCGCTTCCAAGCAAGGGATGGATGGATCTCGATAAATTGATTGCTCATCTTCCCCGTGGACCACGATCTCTTGTCCCTTGTGCTCAAATTTCAACATCCGATGGAGGGTAGAGGGCACAGCTCCGGCCGCATGAATCCATGGTCTCCCTAGAAGAAAATTGTAAGAAGTGTCCATATCCAAGACTTGGAATGTCACTTCGAAGTCCACCGGCCGATGGTCATAATCACATCAATCTCTCCGACAGTATCTCTTTTCACACCGTCAAAAGCTCGCACACATATGTTGTTAGGCCGAATCCTTTCAGCTCCGATTCCTATGCGGCCTAAAGTGGAAAGCGGGCATATGTCTACCCCCGAACCCCCATCAACCATGACCCTCTTCATATAGTAGCCTTCGCTTTTGACAGTCAAATGCAAAGCTTTGTTGTGGGCGGCACCCTCCAAAGGCAAATCAGCTTTACTGAAGGAAATCTGATTGATCGCGAAGAATCTTTCCGTCATTCTTTCAAGTTGTTCGGATGAAGTCTCAATAGGCACGTATGCCTCATTCAAAGCTTTTAGCAAAACCTTTTGATGTTCAGTAGACTTCATTAGAAGGGACAACATCGACACCTGCTCTGGGCATTTACGCAGTTGGTCTATCACCTCATAATCAGGCATTTGCATCTTTTGAAAAAGACCTCTGCCTCTTCAGCACTTACAGGTTTCTTCGACGGGAAACGCCTTTGTGTGGCGTTATTTACCTCCTGTGTGTTTAAGTACTTCTGTCCTAAGACACTCTCAGATGAATTTCCCACGATCTCTTTCCCTTTGCGCATAACAAGTGTTCGTTGGTAGCTCCAGGGTACTGCGGATGGATCTGTCATTGGTTTTTGTTGCACGCGTGCAATAACCACAGGTTCATCCGGTTTTCGGGCCACATAAGTTCCCTTTGGTACATACATTGATGTTTCTCTCTTTAAATGGAACTTCTTGGGGGCACCTATGGACAATGGTTTTTCCACTCTACCTCGTGGGAGGTAAAGGACTCCGCCCTTCCGAGACGATGCTTTCAATTCAATCGTCTTTTCGGATTTGGTTTCAAGAGCTTCAACCTTTTTCCCCATTTTCTCTTGTTTCGGGTTAGCCTCAGGACGCTTCTCTATGTTGGCGATGGCGATTATCGCTTTCAAAGCTGGGTCAAATTCTTTGTCGTCACAAATCATCCCAATCACCGGTCCGTTGTTGTGGGCTGGTAATGGGTTGTTTGTCACATTTGGGATGTCTTCATCTGCGAAGACGATCCTCCCTTGATTGATCAATTCTTGCATTGCCTTCTTTAACGTCCAACAATTGTCAGTACTGTGTCCTTCAACACCTGAATGATATGCACAGTATATCCCCCTCTGGTAGGCAGGAGAGTCTGGATTCTGCCTGTTCTGCGGAACAGGCTGCAATAGGTTTTCTTGCCCGAGTTTTGGGAAAAGAGTGGAATACGGCTCCCCAATTGGTGTAAAGCTCGTTTTGGGTTGCTCACGGTGGCGAGCGTTATTTGGCCGTGGATTATACTGGTTTGGGTAAGGAGGTTGGTTTCTCTGGAATGGAGGTGGATTCCTGTTGGCTGGTGGCTGTGGCCGTGCCTGAGGTTGAATGTTCATGACCGCATAGGGTGGAGGCGGAGGAGCATAAGCCATGCCGTGATGTGGATAATAATGTTGGGGGACCCTGTCGGAGAATACCTGCCTTGAGGTTCGATATCTCCTGTCTTCTACCGCTGCCATAGCAGATTCTTCTTTCTTCTTGCTTCGGGGCATCCCTCCAAACCCGCCTTGAATGGCTTGGGAAGTTGCCCGAATGGCCGCTTGGCTCAAAATTCGCCCCGTTTTCAAGCCATTTTCTACCATTTCTCCGATCTTGATAGCTTCGGCGAAAGGTTTTCCCATCGCCGACATCATATTTTGAAAGTAATCCGGCTCTTGAGCTTGGAGAAAAGTCGTGACCATTTCAATTTCGTCCATGGGGGGTTTCACCCTGGACGCTTGCTCTCGCCACTTGATGGCATATTCTCCGAAGCTTTCTGAGGGCTTCTTTTTTAAGTTCGATAGAGAATTCCCGTCCGGCGCAATATCGATGTTGTATTGGAATTGTTTTACAAAATCTCTGGCCAGATCATCCCAGATGTGCCATCGAGATATGTCTTGATCCATATACCATTCGGATGCTATTCCGACCAAACTTTCTCCGAAGTACGCCATCAACAATTCTTCCTTGCCGCCGGCACCCCTCAATTGATTGCAGTATTTCTTCAAATGAGCAATGGGGTCGCCATGTCCGTCGTACTTTTCGAACTTTGGTGTCTTAAAACCCGATGGCAAATGGACGTGCGGGAACATGCACAGATCGGCGTAAGATACACTCTTCTGTCCACTCAGACCTTGCATGTTCTTAAAGCTTTGTTCCAAACTCCTCATTCTTTTTGCCATCT
>JASVEL010010235.1:0-50618 GCA_032618575.1 Nicotiana noctiflora
CATCCTGCTCGGGGGTCTTTGGATTTTGGCTCGGTAGGAACTCATATCGAGGTGGCTGAGAATATGTATTGGCTGCAACCTGGGTATGGTCCCGTGTGAGCGGTGGTGCCGGGAATGTAAAGGATGAGGAGTCGAAGAAAGGAGCATGTGCGGTGGGGTGCGTTGTGATTGGAACTGGCAACTCAACCGACGTTCTTGCAGATGTATCATGTGGTGTCACCCGAGGATGGGATGTGGAGGGTGATTCAGAGAGGTTTGTAGCATTGGAATACCCGAACAGAGTAGGCGGGTAATTGATGGGGGTATTTGAAATTCCGCTTGACCTGAGAAGAATTTCAGGGAACCCAGGGATCAGACTCGGGGCTCTTTCCCGTTGTTCCAATCGTCCAACATCTCGAGCATGCGGCAACGCAACATTCTATTCTCCTCCAAAGCTGCCGACTCAGTAGCCGGGATGGTTGCCAATGAGCTTTCCTCTGAAACGGGGATGGTTGCTAAAGGCATTTCCGAAGACATGTCGGCACCCTTTTTTGATCTAGTAAAATAGGAATGAGTACTCTCAGGCTGCCGAACTTTTCCTTTGGACCTTGTGAAGTATGAATGTGAGGCCAGAGTACCACAAAATCAACCACCCTTTTACTAAAACCTGGAGTTTGGCAAACAAACGGTTAGTCTGAAACAACATAACAGATAAGTAATCTCACGTTGGGTGTGATGCACTTATACAGGTGATAATGTTGCTACATGTATTCGTTTGCGATGCGTCATTCCGGTTTGTATTTTCCTTCGCTTTCATCCTTCATCGATCTTCTTTTTCTCTTAACTTCTCCCCCCCCCCCTTTTTTTTCATTTTTATTTTTATTTATTTATTTTTTTAGTGATGGTCGAATCTTATGTGGATTGCCTACGTATCATGTCCCCGCATGAATCAGACCGGGCGTAGTTCGGAAACAATAGACATAAGATGAAGTGTTCATGAATTTTATTTCAACAAACTTAAAACTTGAAACACTTGCAAAATACAAGCAATGGAGAAAAACTTGTAAAAGGACAAACGGACTCTAAAACAAAAGACTCTCCTAAGCATGTTCCAAAGCCTCGAATCTTTGCGCCCGGGGGGCGTTGTCTGGCCTTGCTGCAGTTCTTGGGGTGAGATCTTTCTGTATACTTTCCAATTCTGCCATGACTTGGTGGACACATTCCATGATTGAAGAAAAGAGGGCCGGCCGAGGTACTCGTTCACAGTTCAAACACCTCATAGTAATGTAGTGCCCGATCTCATTGATCCCGGTTCTGATTATGTCCTTTTCTCTGAGCAGCTGCCCTATGTGTCTGTTCTTTGCCCCTAATACTTGAGAGTTGCCGGAGACATGGTCCAAGAGCCTATCTATTTGTCTTTCCATCCGTGCCATCAAGTTGTGACAACGGTCTCTATCTGCTTTAGCATCCTGGACTTGCCTGAGAGTTCGCTCTTTAAGAGTGGCATTTGCTTTTCTCAAATCAACGATGATCGCATCATAGTCTTTCTCTACTTGTTGTAGACGGAGTGCTTCTTGGTGGGCCGCTCTCTTCCATTTTGTCCGGATTGCAACCAAAGCCGCTTTTGCCTTCTCCAAGTCTTCTTGGTGTTCAAAGGCTTTCCTTTCCAAACCGTTTATCAGCATCTGATCACTCCGACTCCTCCTTGACCTTTCTGCGGCCAATTGCATCTCTTGAATTTGAGTTTGGAGTGCTTCTCTTTCTTGCTCCCAACCGGCCCTTTCCCGATCGAAGTCAGCCCGTTGTATGTCCATGGCCGCTTCCAGGATTCCTTTGTCTTCTTTTAAAGTGTTGATGCAAGATTGGAAATTTTGTGCTGTCTCATGCTCAGCCTCTCTAACTCTGGCTTCTATTTCTCTCTCCCAATCGACAGCATACTTCACTGACCTTTCTGACCTTTGCTCTGGTATGGGTTGGTTGTGGAACCATTCAAGATAAGCGAGACTCACTTCTCCCCGTTCCCGATCGGCAACCATCTCGTTGATGTCGGAGAGTCGACTACCGAACCATACCTTCTGTGCATAAGTCTCCCTCGGGGTCTCTTCTGTCACAAATTCCCATACAAATGATCGCATATCCTCAATTGGGGCCCTTTTCTCTTCTCTTCCCAACTGCCGCATGACACGTAGCGGGGCATATGGTTGGAAACCCCCTGAAACCCATTAGTATGTAGAATGGGCGGTATGTCGACATATGCATGATTTTGGCGGAAGGGAACCAATAATAATTCCAGGTAAGTTGATCTGCTTTCAAAGAGTTGAGAAGTTCTTGCCAAGTCCTCAAGTCTTCTCGAAGGTTACAACGGGCGGCTCTGTTTGTATGACAGCGAATATAATTCAGCCAATCTGCTTTGAAGTTTATCACAATCGGGTGATGATAGAGATGTTCTATAAACCACATTTGTAATAAGATATTGCAGCCTTCAAAATAATCTTGTCCTTCTTGGCACCGAGTTAAGGCCCGAAAGATGTCTCCTAGTATCATCGGAAGAACAGTGTGTTCCTCGTTGCTCTGTAGATATGAGACCACTGCAGCTAAACGGATTCTGATGCGTCCGCCACGTTCGGGAAAAACCATGGTTCCCAAAAAAGCGATCATAAAAGCATAGATTCTTAAATCTCCCCAGGCGTCATAATTCAGCTGGTTAACAAATTCAACGTTTGAGAATTTCTCAAACCCTTCCTTATCACCAAATCTGTCGTAGAGATAATCTAGTGGCACCCAACCGTTCTCCAGACAACCGAGGGGAACCCGCCGGAGACATAGCTTTTTCAAAAAGTTATTCACACCCATCTGCCTAGGAGCTGCAGGTCTCATCTTGTGCAAATCTCTTCCGAGCCCCGTGAGTCCGCCCAATTCTTCCAAAGTGGGTGTCATTTCGCAATCCCGGAATCTGAACACATTGCTTGTTGAGTCCCAAAAACTCACTAAAGCTCTGATCACATTTTTATCCGGTTTTATCATCATGATGTCCGGAAGAAACTTGAACTGTCACGACCCCAAATCCGGTCGTGATGGCGCCCAACACACTGCTAGGCCAGCCCGACCAATCAATAATAACCACGGAGCCACAAGCTCACTTTATCCAATTTAAGCACAACAGTGATAGATATATTTAAAACAGGGAACCGAGTCCCAACATGTGCCGACTCCCATAGACCGAAGGGTCAAGAGTCATGAGCCTCTAAAGAACATAAGTGTAATAAGGTTTACAACCAAAGCTCAGAGCGGAAAGAAATAACAATACATAATCAAAGACAGTAGGAAGGAATATCGGGTCGTGCGGACGACGACAGCTACCTCAAAGTCTCCATAGAATGGCGATAACACAAGCAGTTGCGATAGCTCAACTGCCCTCCTAATCCTGTATATCTGCACACACAAAAATGCGGGGGAGTGGGGTGAGTATATTTCAACTCAGTGAGTAACAAAAATAAACAACGACTGGAAGTGAGAACACCTGTACTATCACTATACAGTTCTAAGGGTAACCTCACAGGTAAGTCATCACTATAATGAATACCCCCAATATCCAGTCCACATCTATGCCATCTAGGTCCCACACCGACCACATTCTCACTCATACCACTACGGTATACAGCTATCTCAATATATGGAGACATATACATATGTCTATATCATATCAGTATTTTAGTATATATATGAATATCCATAAGTATAATGTTGCGGCGTGCAGCCCGCTCCAATACATATACCGCTGCCGCGTGCATCCATTTAACGTCGACGGCGCTCACTGGGGGTGTGTGCAGACTTCGGAGGGGCTCCTTAGGCCCAAGCGCTATGATACAGTGGCGTGCAGCCAGGTCCATCATATATTACTGCGGCGTGCAGTCCGAGCCCGATCTCATAATATATACAGCGCTCTCTGAGAATGTGTGCAGACTCAGACTCCGAAGGGGCTCCTACAACCCAAGCGCAATAATATTGCGGCGTGCAGTCCGTCCCACATGTATATTACATGTATATTACTGCGGCGTGCAGTCCGATCCGATATACTGCTGCGGCGTGCAGCCCGATCCAATATAGGTATATATATATATAATACCTCGCAATGGGTCCTCGACCCTATCCCAGCCAATATAGACCTGGCCTCTCAGGCTCACTCAACTAGAATAAGGAATGTCTACCTCCAAGTACACATCTAGTATTGGCTCATGATATGCTATACAGTTATAACTATAGCTGAGTTTATGTATCCAACATGATATACTACGGCTGGGTGTATGTAGCCAGCATGATTTAAGGGTCGCCTAATTCTACAAGTCCCCTAATGTTCTACAAATCGGCACAAGGCCCCAAACATGGCTATTAGCCCAACTATACATTTATAATCTCATTATCAGTCATAATACACATAATACTATTAGTCGGGAATGACCAAGTCCAATCCCCAAGTCACAATGCCACCACGCCCGTCTCATGACGTGTGTCTCATCTCTACATAGCACTGTAAAGTGCAAGTACGGGGTTTCAAACCCTCAGTATATTATTTATTACCACCACTCACCTCGATCCGATAGAAGCCTTAATCCGCCTTGCGCTCGCCTCGCAATTCAATCACCTTGAATGCCGAATCTGCTCAAAATCAATGAGAATACATCAATATAGGCTAATTAAACACAACCCAGTCGAAATAACTCAATTTACATCAAAATTCCCAAAGTTGCCAAAACCCGAGCCCCGGGCCCACATCTCGAAAAATTATGAAACTCACATTTTCGGAATCCTCGTCTCTCCACGAGTCCGTACATACCAAGAACTCCCAATTCGGACCACAAATGGTCCTTCAAATCCCCATTTTAAGATTTTTGCTCAAAGCCCTAATTTTCTTGATTTCTTACCCAAATTCAGGGAATTAATGGAGAATTCTTTGATAAAATCATGTATTTAACTCATAAAACTTACCTCCAATGATTCCCCGTCGAAATCCCTTCAATTCACGTCCAAAAGCTCTCAAGAATGACCAAAAATGGTGGAAAAATGGGTTGATTTCGCGACTGGAATGTTTTAAAAACATTCTGCCCAGGCATATTACTCATCGCGATCACGGGAATGGCTCTGCGATCGCGGAGAACAAAATTTGGCCCAAAATTTACCCTTCGCGATCGCGGGAAAGGCTTCGCGATCGCGGTGAACAAACTCTGGTTCCTCCGGACAGGCTTCAGTATAATGGTCATAACGTTTTGCACACAACTCCAAATGATGAATGGTTTGATGTTCTGGAAACTAGACACATAGGGCTATAACTTTCATTTGATGGTCATTTCCTGAATCCGTATATATTTCTAGATATAAGCTTCCCAATTTATACATGTGTATTAGAGATCCTTCTCGGACACCCTATAGTGTAACGTCCATAACTCTTTACACATATGTCCAAATCATGATTTCTTTATCTTTGTGAAAACTAGACACGATGGGCTACAACTTTCGTTTTTGAATCACCTTAAAATTCCTTGTAGATAAAAAGATATGAGCTTCCGAAGTAGGATCAATGCACAGAAATTTTCCTTCTTCGCGATCGCGGAGCATTTCACGCGATCGCGATTCATTAATAATTTTCGCACATTTTACTCACCGCGATCGCGTCCCATTGTCCGCGATCGCGTAGAACACTGCTACAGACATAAACCAGCAGTTAAAAATGGCCTAGAAATGGTCCGAAACCACCCCGAAACTCACCCGAGGCCCCCGGACCTCAACCAAAAGAACCAACACGCCCTATAACCTTATTCGAACTTATTCCAATCATCAAAACTCTATCGTTAACATCAAAATCGTCCGTTTTCAACAAATTTAAGCTTAAGTTTAACTTTAACTTCAAAAATTCACATTCGATCAAAAACCCGACCAAACGATGTCCGAATGACCTGAAAATTTGCAGGCATATCCAAAATCACCTAACGGAACTACTGCAACTGTCGGAATTCCATTCCGACTCCCGAATCAAAATCTCACCTATCGATCGGATTTCGCCAAAATTCGACCTTAGCCAATTCAAGCCTATTTCTACACCGGATCTCCAAATTCAATTCCGATTGCTCTCCTAAGTCATAAATGATCCCTAGAAACTAGTCGAATCATCATAATCCGATTCCGAGCACTCTAACTCGATAGTCAACTCTAGGTTGACTTTCCATATTCAAACTTCCTTCAAACATGCTATTTGCTTCATTTTTAATTCAATTCACTCCTAACTCACCCGATAGGTTCTAACACCGATATAGAAGCATAAGATATGTTAATTCAAGGTAACGGGGTGGAGATTCCCGTAACGACGGGGCGGGTCGTTACATTCTCCCCAACTTAAACAAACGCTCGTCCTCGAGCGGACTCAGAGTTGTACTGGAAACAACCCAATAGCCGAATGGACTTACCAAGCATATATCCGGGCGATCACACGTCACCCTATCTCACATAAGTCCGAAAACACCATATAGTCAGAATTTCACAGACCATCTGAACCATAAATCACATTGCACTTTCTGAAATCATATGCCAAATGCAAATCCCATGCCTATACTCGGGATACACTCGAATCCACTACAATAACCCATATTCACTACTCCGGTTGAGATCATATGCTGTATCGACAACCCAAATCACTCGAGACGATAGTCTCTAATCACAACAACTGGCCACAATAACCAAATACTAGCTGAAAACCTCTTTCATTAGGTAGAGTCTTGTTCCAACACCTCCATACCCTGCCCACGGCAGCTGAAGCACGAGATATACCGAACCCATCTCTCAGGTTAACCATTCGTGAATCCATTTACCTTTTAAAACTGATACCACGATAGGTTTCGGAGCCAAACCTCAATTTTTACCTTTCTAACAAGCTAAGATCCAATATGCTCGTATTCATTAATAACTCCAACGGTCATTTGGATTATAACGCACCGCACTGGTGATAAGACACCTCAACACCGGCCTAAGCCACGACGAGCACAACATAGGCTCCAATAGAAACGCCTGAACACACTCGAATCATGACAGCTCAAATCATGATAATTGTCTCCAGCAAAAGAGCTGCAATTCAATTTCTCTATGACATCATAACATAGAACTGAGATCGTGTCTCGCATTATAGAATTAGAGTACCCGAATCCTCCTCGAGAGGTCATAACATCACGTGGCCTTGCCACGATTCGTGATTCTATCCCAACATTATTACTCATGAAGCACCTCAAGCCACTAAGCTCAAACGGTTAGCCACGCACGGATCTAGGTCTTGAACCCAAGCAATCAACCTCACCCACGGTGAAACAATTAACGTATGCTATTAAATCCTGAAAGGACACAACCGATGTGCCATTCGCCAAGCGATACTCAAAACGGACTTTTCCTCAGAAGCGAGGAAGTATTGTATACCAAGTAGCATATAACTAACTATATTTTCACAATATTCTGTTGCGGCGTGCAACCCGTTCCAATGACATACCCGTGGCGGCGTGCCACCCGATCCAGATACCATACCCGTGGCGGCGTGCCACCCGATCCAAATAACCATACCTATGGCGGCGAATTTTCTCATTACAGCAAACATATATATACATATAGCCTCAAGCTCGGCCCCATGAAACGTATCTGACAACGTTTCTCAACACTGGAACTGAAGCAATGGTAGATACCTCTACACTAACATCCGCCACTAAGGTCCAATTGACAAAGCAATACCTACTAGTCGTCCGCTGGTCCTGGGTACAACTACTCTGTTGGAGCATACTCTGATGCTCTCTGCTACACAATTTGTGCCATTTTCCGACATATTCCATATCACATTAGTCTAGACAATCTAACCCATGACAACCAGTCAGCAATCAAGTATCATAATCCGAATTCGTCTTATCAAGTAACGAGAGAGCCACTAGGGCTTCCAATTTCGAACAATCGCTAAACGATGCCGATCCACTCGATATACCACCACTGCGTAGGCGGATTACGAGAACTTTCAGACTCTAACACATGTATTACACATGGATCACTATGCCTGATCCCACACTCCACCGTACGATTACATAACACACATCAAGCATCTATTCATACCACGAAAGCAATTCAGAAATTTCCTTATGCCATTTACAACTCAATCATCAATGTCAATCTAACAAGAGGATACCACCACACCACTAAAGATTATGAGTTTATATTACCTGGCCCTTTTTGGACCATATTCCCCGCCAAATTACGAGAATAGCAGTACCATTTTCTTAAATCATCAGAAAGATCGATTCTTGATTCGCCTGCAGTTGTCCGTGCCTGCTCAATAATTTTATTGACTTCACATATATTATGAACTGATCTCAAAACCTAGAATATACCATTATCAACTTTCCGTAACACATCGTGTATACCATATCACACTAAGACAACATGGAAATTCATATCCCTTTCCTCCGCCTCACATCGGCGCACTCAACTAGTCAAGGACTTTCGTGATCCCATATAGAAGAAAACTCATTACACATTCCACGCTTCGCATACCGACATGAGTATACTCATTTTCAAACCATGATAAAACACATCACAAACTCTTCATTCCCATTCGTTGCATAAGTTTAACTGCCAGGACTGAGTCCTTATACCCATATCAAGTTACACAACTGCCAGCACTCAAGAGCTTTGCTGCACAATGTCTGCAAGACTCATTACTTCAACCACATACCAGGAATCAATCGTATTCCTTTTTATACCATTCTGGTTTATTAACAAGTTGTTCCATTTACCAAGTTTCCTTTCTGATTCATCTCTAATTTCATATCAGTCTTTACTGTATACCATAATACATCAACTCATGTTACCACACGAGACTCGTCCACAAGACCACACGGTCTAAGACCCATAGGCCACTGAATACTCTCTCAATGTTTCCCAAAAGTACCACATTCTACCACACTTTCTTTTGATGAACTTCCCGCGATTTTTTTTTTTTAAATTGTTATCATTACTTCCCAATACGGATACCTAGAATCCCATCATTCACATGATATAACACAAGCCTTGATCTTCTCTAACGAAACCGCCATCTTTAGCCACATACACAAATCTTAAGGCACCTGATTGTTACAAGCAAAATCTTGAACACTGCAAAACCATTCTCGGGCATCATTCACCCTTATTCAGCTGTAATTCAACTGTCCTATTGAGTAGAACCACTCGTTTTTGTTAGAACTCTGATATCGCAGAACATGATTACTTACAAATACAATCGGCTATCTTTCTTTTCTATATGGTGAATATTCTTTACCAACAGTAGTTCAAAACACCCTAGTACTTCATCAGATCTACGAAGCACCATAACCTTTACCAGAATTTCCCAACATACTTAGAGACAGAATCAACATAGCACACAATAGTGCAATCGGTTAATCAATAGCAACCTCCCCAACTTAGCTCGAAGCCATTCATCAAAGCACTTTCAACCACTCATATCATTATTACTCAAATGATGCCGAAAATGTCAATATGAGATTAAACTCAAGTCATTTACAAGCTTCGGCGAAGATTTGAATCATCAGAAATATTAACTCTTTTGCAATTCTTGCATTCATTCACACACAACAATTACGCCCCCTCTTTAGGTGATAAAATCTTTTCTAAGTCCCAAATTTTCCAAAAATTTCGGCAGAGTTCCCTTTGTAAATTGGCCTATCCACCTGCCAGAGAATCACCAAAACCATCCTAGCAATACATTCACAACTCGACAAGACATCACAATGCATATCGACAATATTAGTCTCAATACTACACAAATCATATTATCATATTGGTACATGAACATGCGTTGTACCTGCTCGAATCATAACACATATCAATTACCTTTCAATTACACATGAGAACCAATCCACCTATCTCGCCTCAATTTAGCATTTCAGCACAATACCTTCCACCAGGATACACATAGCATAATCATTTTAGTCTTCCCGAGTTTGAACTCGTTCCACTACACATAAGGCACTTATATTACTGAGCGCTCGATGCATACACAGACGTGCGGAAGGAATTTCAAAAGCATATCTCAAGCCTGAATCAAGTACGCACGATAAGAATTCCAAGAAATGTGAAGTGTTTCCTAAAGGTTCGCAGCCTCCCGAGGATAAGTACAGGCGTCCCCGTACCGATCCACAAGACTCTACTAACCGGCTCAAGACTCACGAGGCCTAGTAAACCTAGGCTCTGATACCAACTTGTCACGACCCCAAATCCGGTCGTGATGGCGCCCAGCACACTGCTAGGCCAGCCCGACCAATCAACAATAACCATGGAGCCACAAGCTCACTTTATCCAATTTAAGCACAACAGAGATAGATATATTAAAAACAGGGAACCAAGTCCCAACATGTGCCAACTCCCATAGACCGAAGGGTCAAGAGTCATGAGCCTCTAAAGAACATAAGTGTAATAAGGTTTACAACCAAAGCTCAGAGCGGAAAGAAATAACAATACATAATCAAAGACAGTAGGAAGGAATATCGGGTCGTGCGGATGACGGCAGCTACCTCAAAGTCTCCATAGAATGGCGATAACACAAGCATTTGTGATAGCTCAACTGCCCTCCTAATCCTGTATATCTGCACACACAAAAATGCGGGGAGTGGGGTGAGTATATTTCAACTCAGTGAGTAACAAAAATAAACAACGACTGGAAGTGAGAACACCTGTACTATCACTATACAGTTCTAAGGGTAACCTCACAGGTACGTCATCACTATAATGAATACCCCCAATATCCAGTCCACATCTATGCCATCTAGGTCCCACACTGACCACATTCTCACTCATACCACTACGGTATACAGCTATCTCAATATATATGGAGACATATACATATGTCTATATCATATCAGTATTTTAGTATATATATGAATATCCATAAGTATAATGCTGCGGCGTGCAGCCCGCTCCAATACATATACCGCTGCCGCGTGCAGCCATTTAACGTCGACGGCGCTCACTGGGGGTGTGTGCAGACTTCGGAGGGGCTCCTTAGGCCCAAGCGCTATGATACGGTGGCGTGCAGCCAGGTCCACCATATATTACTGCGGCGTACCGTCCGATCCAAATTATATATATATACATATAATATTATAATACCGCGCTCACTGGAATGTGTGCAGACTCAGACTCCGAAGGGGCTCCTACAGCCCAAGCGCAATAATACTGCGGCGTGCAGCCCGATCCAATATATATACTGCTGCGGCGTGCAGCCCGATCCAATATATATACTGCTGCGGCGTGCAGCCCGATCCAATATAGGTATATATATATATATATAATACCTCGCAATAGGTCCTCGACCCTATCCCAGTCAATATAGACCTGGCCTCTCAGGCTCACTCAGCTAGAATAAGGAATGTCTACCTCCAAGTACACATCTAGTATTGGCTCATGATATGCTATACAGTTATAACTATGGCTGAGTTTATGTATCCAACATGATATACTACGTCTGGGTGTATGTAGCCAGCATGATTTAAGGGTCGCCTAATTCTACAGGTCCCCTAATGTTCTACAAATCAGCACAAGGCCCCAAACATGGCTATTAGCCCAACTATACATTTATAATCTCATTATCAGTCATAATACACAGAATACTATTAGTCGGGAATGACCAAGTCCAATCCCCAAATCACAATGCCACCACGCCCGTCTCATGACGTGTGTCTCATCTCTACATAGCACTGTAAAGTGCAAGTACGGGGTTTCAAACCCTCAGTATATTATTTATTACCACCACTCACCTCGATCCGATAGAAGCCTTAATCCGCCTTGCGCTCGCCTCGCAATTCAATCACCTTGAATGCCGAATCTGCTCAAAATCAATGAGAATACATCAATATAGGCTAATTAAACACAACCCAATCGAAATAACTCAATTTACATCAAAATTCCCAAAGTTGCCAAAACCCGAGCCCCGGGCCCACATTCCGAAAATTTACGAAACTCACATTTTCGGAATCCTCGTCTCTCCACGAGTCCGTACATACCAAGAACTCCCAATTCGGACCACAAATGGTCCTTCAAATCCCCATTTTAAGATTTTTGCTCAAAGCCCTAATTTTCTTGATTTCTTACCCAAATTCAGAGAATTAATGGAGGATTCTTTGATAAAATCATGTATTTAACTCATAAAACTTACCTCCAATGATTCCCCGTCGAAATCCCTTCAATTCCCGTCCAAAAGCTCTCAAGAATGACCAAAAATGGTGGAAAAATGGGTTGATTTCGCGACTGGAATGTTTTAAAAACATTCTGCCTAGGCATATTACTCATCGCGATCGCGGGAATGGCTCTGCGATCGCGGAGAACAAAATTTGGCCCAAAATTTACCCTTCGCGATCGCGGGAAAGGCTTCGCGATCGCGGTGAACAAACTCTGGTTCCTCCCTACAGGCTTCAGTATAATGGTCATAACTTTTTGCACACAACTCTAAATAATGAATGGTTTGATGTTCTGGAAACTAGACACATAGGGCTATAACTTTCATTTGATGGTCATTTCCTGAATCCGTATATATTTCTAGATATAATCTTCCCAAGTTATACATGTGTATTAGAGATCCTTCTCGGACACCCTATAGTATAACGTCAATAACTCTTTACACAGATGTCCAAATCATGATTTCTTTATCTTTTTGAAAACTAGACACGATGGGCTACAACTTTCGTTTTTGAAGCACCTTAAAATTCCTTGTAGATAAAAAGATATGAGCTTCCGAAGTAGGATTAATGCACAGAAATTTTCCTTCTTCGCGATCGCGGAGCATTTCACGCGATCGCGATTCATTAATAATTTTCGCACATTTTACTCACCGCGATCGCGTCCCATTGTCCGCGATCGCGTAGAACACTGCTACAGACATAAACCAGCAGTTAAAAATGGCCTAGAAATGGTCCGAAACCACCCCGAAACTCACCCGAGGCCCCCGGACCTCAACCAAAAGAACCAACACGCCCTATAACCTTATTCGAACTTATTCCAATCATCAAAACTCTATCGTTAACATCAAAATCGTCCGTTTTCAACAAATTTAAGCTTAAGTTTAACTTTAACTTCAAAAATTCACATTCGATCAAAAACCCGACCAAACGATGTCCGAATGACCTGAAAATTTGCAGGCATATCCAAAATCACCTAACGGAACTACTGCAACTGTCGGAATTCCATTCCGACTCCCGGATCAAAATCTCACCTATCGATCGGATTTCGCCAAAATTCGACCTTAGCCAATTCAAGCCTATTTCTACACCGGATCTCCAAATTCAATTCCGATTGCTCTCCTAAGTCATAAATGATCCCTAGAAACTAGTCGAATCATCAGAATCCGATTCCGAGCACTCTAACTCGATAGTCAACTCTAGGTTGACTTTCCATATTCAAACTTCCTTCAAACATGCTATTTGCTTCATTTTTAATTCAATTCACTCCTAACTCACCCGATAGGTTCTAACACTAATATAGAAGCATAAGATATGTTAATTCAAGGTAACGGGGTGGAGATTCCCGTAACGACGGGGCGGGTCGTTACACTTGAGGTGCTTGTGAACTTGATTTCTTTCCCAAGCTGAAAAACTAGTCCACTATTTACAGAGCCGATCTGGGGTTTTGTCCTGGACCATGAACATAGGTGGCCTTTCGTCTCTCACCCTTTTCTGGCCGATTCGTTGCGAGGAAGTCATGCTGATCCTAGAAAAGATAAAAAATGAATTTGAGATTTTTTTTTTTTTTTTTTTTTCAAAATTTTTTTTTTTATTTATTTATTATTATATATAAAAAAACGAATCTTGTTAATACGGCCTTTCAGCACTTGAAGAAGATTTGAAGGCTGTATAACAGGATACCAGTGTGATGTCTATATTCCGTTTTGCGAAATTAGTCCTCCGGCGCCCCTTTTTGAGGCGTTTGGCTATTTTTGCAAAATTTCCTAACTCTCGACTAAGAACAAAAATCCTAATTCTAATATTTTATTATTGTTTTCCTTAAAAAAAATATCAGTATTAGTTGAGCCCGATATGGGTTGCCTACGTATCTCACGTTTGGTGAGAATCAAACTTGCGTAGTTCGAAAATAAAAGAACTAAATCATTTTAAGAAAAGAAAACAAACTATTTTTAAACAGCATTTCTAAAACAAATTATTTTCAAAGGAACTAAGAAATTTATTTGGAAATTTATTTTCAAAGAAACTAAACTATTTTTTGTAAAATTAAGAAAATTTATTTGGAAATTTTTTTTTTTTTTTTTTTTTTCAGAATTTATTTTTAAAGAACTAACTATTTTCGTAAAATTAAGAGAATTTATTTGGAATTTTTTTTTTTGCATTTTTTTTTTCAGAATTTTTAAAGAACTAACTATTTTCGTAAAATTAAGAAAATTTATTTGAAATTTTTGCATTTTTCAGAATTTATTTTCAAAGAACTAACTATTTTCACAAATTTATTTTAACTATATACCCTGACGTTTTCCACTTCTTCCTCTTTTTAACAAACCGGTCGGCATGTAAGATCGAAACAAATAAATGCACACAAAAAGATGCAACAAGTTGGTCTTTTTGTTTCAGGTACACCTGTCCTAGACAGGCCCAACCCCTGTGTTGAGCCTCCTAAGTCAAATATGCACATGATGCAAATAAACGTTCCTATCGGGGATCCGGCATAAGGTTTTGTTATTCTAAGTCATCATCCTATTGGAAAAGTGTCTAGACTGGCTTTAACTCGAGCGGACAACTCGAGCCGAAGAGTGTCAGTGCACCGGTAGCATGGCTTTCCAGCTTAATTGACAAAACTCTCCGCCTAAACATGTGTGACTACAAAATCCTTCACCGGGTGCCAAGCACCACAGCTATCTTGAGAAAAACAGGCTATGTCCAGCAAATGCCCGATATTATATTTCAAAAGACTCAGAAGAGAAAAAATGGGTATCGGCACAATTTATATACGATTCACAAAATATCAAAGCGGTAAAGCAACATTTAGCATATCAAATATAAACATGTAATAAAATCAGATAATAAATAAGCCAAATAAAATAATTATTCAAAGCTCGAATTCTTAAACCCTGAACCAGTAGTTCTGGGTTTGTGTCCCCAGTAGAGTCGCCAGAGCTGTCACACCTCCTTTTGGCGCGCCCGCTACCCGGGGGTAGAAGCGCGAGGGAGTTTTTCCAATTTAAGTGACAATGTTCGAAACGGGATTATTTTATTTATTTCAGAGTCGCCACTTGGAATAAATTAAGGTGTCCCAAGTCACCGATTTATTTAAATCCCGAATCGAGGAAATTTCGACTTTCCAAATGAAGTCTGCGAACCAGAAATTCTAAGTAAGGAATTCTGTTGACCCGAGGGAAGGTGTTAGGCACCCCCGGATCCCGTGGTTCTAGCACGGTCGCTTCAATTATTATAAATGGCTAAAATTATCTGATTTTAAAAAAAATGTTTATAAATTAATATGCTTTAGTTAAATTTTATATCGCTCTATTAATTTTGAAGAAAAAGTATCTTGATTTAAACATATTTAAACTATCAATAAATGAATAATGAATAAATAAATAAAAATTATTTGCTCCAAGTAAAATTAAAATTTCGTCCCTTTTTATTCCATTTGGTACCCTTATATAAAATGAACATTTTAATCTCTAATTTTCACTTTTTATTAACCCGATTCCGGCATATATCTCTTAATAATTAAATTAAACCACAAATGTCGTCCCTTTTGGAGAAAAAAAAAAAACTTGTTCAGTTCATTTAAAATACTAATGATAATGCAAGGTTTTCATCACAAAAAAAAAGGTGAGTTCAAACTTTTAAAAATGGATCAATTCAAATATTCAACTATACTATCCAAAATATTTTAAAGTGAAGACCTATCATTCTTGAATAAAAAAAATGAGTTTATTTATAATTATATCAACCTAACTATTTTTAGTTACAAAATCAAAAAATGTTCAACAATTGTTGTTCAAGGAGGTTAACGTTCACTGATGGATTCACGGATGTTATTAGAGTAAACGGAAACATAATAGCACAAACAACTAATTGATTCAAAACGAGCTCGAATAGACAATACAAACAAATCTGATTTTACTTTCAAATGTGATCATCATGTGATTTTGAACTGCACGGGACTTAAATCACTATCATGGAATGAACAATCTTAAATTCGGATTTAATCTGCCTCTCGCCGTTAATCTGCCTCTTACCATTATAGAAATCCAAATTTTGTACATAAACTATAACTAATACCCATTATACAATCCAATTTTCAGTCTAGTGTTCACAAACTTATACTAAATGGAGATAATCCTAACTAAAGCAAATCCCTGTTACTATAACTCAAACCAAATCAAAACTAAAATTAAAACAACAATTGATTAACTGGAATTAACAAACAAAGAGGCTATTAGAGAAAAAATGCAGCAACAGAACTTCGTTTGATACTTCATTTCATTTCACAACACCGGGATCGTAAAAATGTATACCTGGAAATGTTTTACAAATGAAGGAGAAGGTCAGCAACAAATTTGGCAGCAGTGACAGCAGTGAGCAGTACCAGTGACGACCAAGTAAAGTCAATACGATAAACAACAGCAAACCAAACAGTGACACCCAAATTCCAACAACAACTTTGAAGAAACAAATAACCAGAGATAACAGGAAGTTCCAGGAATGGTTTAATCCAAACAGAGAGTTTAAAGTGAACCAGCGGCAGTTTTCAAAGTGTGTGTTCTAGTGTTCTGCCAGTGAGTATGAATCTGTTCTGAATCTATTCTCAATGTCTGTGTGTTTTTGTGAGGAAAAACTGTTCTGCCAGTTTTTGTATTTCGTGAATGTGTGTGAGTATACCTATTCCAGTGAGTTTCCTCTCTATATTCTTCTATATTCAGTGAGTATATGTGAGAAATTGTTCTGCCAATGATCTCAATGTGTATGTGTGAATTCCAGAGAGTATGTATGTGTGTGTGTGTTCACTGTTTTCCAGGGAGTTCTCTTTTATAACCTACAGATCCCAACCAACAGCCCTTCCTTTTTCAGTTTCAGATCTGTCCAACCTATATTCTTTTACCTTTTCTTCACTTTTCAGTTGTATAAGTATGGCTTTTTTAATTAAAAACTCTAAAAGGCAGAAATTAATGGCCTAACCTGCTGTCCAGCAGGTTCCATTAGTCATTCCATGTGCATTGCACTCTTTGAAACTTGGTTGTTAGTTTCAATTCTGAAATTTATCAGAATTACAGCTAATTTCTCCTTAAAATCCTATTAGAGTTACAGCTATATCTTCCTTAAAGTCCCATTGGAAATACAACTATATCCAATCCATACTTCCTAAGCTTAATCAACAGAATCATACGACTAACAGAATAGTTCGATTCAAAGCAAAACAAAGCAATGTCTGAGGTTTCACACAACCACTTCTACGAGATTAGACAAGCATTCAACATAAACACAACATGTATCATTGATAGCAAATAAAAACTGATAAAACAGTGATTCCAAGGCCTAAACGGGCAAATTCCAATTCACTGCCCCATTGTTCTAAACACATTCTCATACAAGTAATTGAGGATACTTCAAAAACAATGAAATATCAGCTATAACAGACAAACAATAGCCGGCTCAAACAATAAACAGAGAAAACTCAATTCAAGCAAAAACCAACACTGGCCGAGAGTTTTTAACACAACAAATTCGCGAATTCAAGCGACGACATTCGTTAAGTCGAATCATAACATATACGATTGATAACAAATCAATCGCGAAGGCAGTGATTTCAAAACTCTCGGCCAAAGCAGTCAAAAAATGAAGAATTAGACATTCGACGAATTTATCGAATCGAATTCCTATTTTATAGCAACATCATTCATAGCAATCAATCAGAAACAACAAATCGACCAAATAAAACGGTCCCAAATAGATGAAGAAAACAGAAAATTTCATAACTGTCCGAAGAAATATCAACAAACGAACAATCATAATCAAAACAAATAAAATAACAAGGAAAGAGAGGGAATAAAACAGTACCTCCGAACAATTCGAAACCAAAGCAGCGGCCGAGAATAAAATTCGTATTCGGGATCGAACGGTCATGGGCCAACTCGGACTCGAGATTTTTGAGGCTAAACGGGTTTTAGTCGACCGTTCTCAATTAAGAACATCTCGACTAAAACCTATTGAACCACTAAAATCTTCAAACGACTTGAAATTCGTCTAGGGCTCTTGGGCTCAAATTTTCGATTTAAAATTCGAATAATTCTAGTATCATTTGAGGGTAACCGATTGGATTTTTGGACTGAGGGAGGCTTGGGGGTTCGAGGGTGTAAATTTGGTGATGGATTGTGGCGTCGCCGCCGGGTTTTAGGTGTGGGGGAGGTCCGGCGGCTAGGGTTCTTGGGGAGAAGGTTTGGGGAGAGAGGTGAGAGGGGTTTGTTTGGGAATGAACACGGGTGTAAGGGGTTTGGGTATTTTGGGTAATCAAAAGGCACGAATTGATTTCAACCGTTGGATCAAATGAATCCAACGGTTGAGATCAAATGGACTAAATTAAACGGGGTCGTTTTGGGAAAGGGTAACGGGTGAGGGAGACGGGTAGTGGGGCGGGTTGGTTCAGTTCATTTGGCCGGGTGAGGGGTATGGACTGGGTAAAAACAAAATTATTTTGGGCCTGATTCTTGATTTTAAATTGTGGCCCAATCCGAATTGTTTTCATTTTTCATCTCTTTTGTTTTTTTTTCTTAGTTTTCTTAAATTATTTCAAACTAAATTCCAAAATCCTAATCACATTATAAAAATTAACTTATTAAAAGTATTAATTACACTCCAATAACAATTAAACATACATAATTAATACCAAAAAATAAAATCACACAATTGGACAATAAATGGTAAAAATGCAAAATACCTAATTTTTTTTTTGTTATTTTTCATTTTCGTAAAACAAACCCAATTACTTTAAATTACAAACATGAATTTATATGCAAATATATATATATATATATATATATATATATATATATATATATATATATATATATATATATATATATATATATATATATATATATATATATATATATATATATATATATATATATATATATTTTATTTCATATTAATTTAAATAAATAGAAATGCGCACGCAAAAATGCGAATAATAAGAGAAAGACAACACACAAAATCACAAAGATCACGCTTAACGCGAAACTATTTTATTTTGAATATTTTGGGAGTAATTCTCAAGTAGGGCAAAAATCACGTGCTCACACTACTTCTTCAAATCATGCAGAGATAATAGCCATTCATGAAGCAAGTCGAGAATGCGTTTGGTTAAGATCTATAACTCAACACATTCAACAAACATGTGGTCTTTCTTCGAAAGAGAATATTCCAACAATATTGTATGAAGACAATGCTGCATGCATAGCTCAATTGAAAGGAGGATATATCAAAGGAGATCGAATAAAACACATTTCACCAAAATTCTTTTTCACTCATGATCTTCAGAAGAGTGGTGAAATAGATGTACAACAAGTTCGTTCAAGTGATAATTTGGCTGATCTGTTCACTAAGGCATTACCAACCTCAATATTTGAAAAGCTGATATATAAGATTGGAATGCATCGTCTTCGAAACATTAAGTGATTTTTTATCAGGGGGAGTAAGTACATGCTGCACTCTTTTCCTTAACCAAGGTTTTGTCCCACTGGGTTTTCCTTAGTAAGGTTTTTAATGAGGCAGCAAGCAATGTATATTATAAATAACTATGTACATCCCAATATTTTTTTTGTAAGTTCTTAGTGAGACACATTATGTTACATGGACATCCAAAGGGGAGTGTTATGAATAATTTGTACATTGGATGCTACATTGGATACTACATTGGATGCCCATGTTGTGAATAATTGAAAGATTAAATCTCCTATTTTATGTCAATCTTCTTTGCTTTTTATGCCTATAAAAGGCCATATAATTGCAATGGAACACCAAAGTGAAAGAACAAAACTCTTCTCCCTTCTTTCTATCTCTTCTTATTTATATTTTACTGCATTGCTTTTATTTTACAACACAAAGCACTATCTTCGTATCTTGCATCTACCTTATAAAGTTACTATTCTATGTGATCTACTTTTTAACCATTCAAATACTAGAAAATGATACATAAAATGATTTTTCAAACAAAAACATTTTCGAATTGAAAAATAAATTTTATATACATATTTAACATTATTTAAACATATTATCAACTATAGTGTTTAGTTTGCTTTCAGGTGTAAAAATCTCTTCATGAATTGGGTGCAAAGCCCATTGGGGTTGGGTTATAATTTTCTGTTCGGCCATCACGATTCATATCACATGTTCTTTTACAGCTGGCACAAAATCAAGGCGAATCCCAGGAATCACACTAATACCATGTTCGGCAAGTTTTTTTTGGCAAAAAATTGAGGTGTTAAAGCCAAATTTTAGAAGGAAAAAAGTGCTTTTGAGGAGAAGCAGAAGCAGTTTTGGAGAAGCAGAAAAAGTAGATTCTCCCTAAAAGCACTTCTCTGAGAAGCAATTTTGAAAACAAAACACTTAAAATAATTTTTTAAAGTTTGGCCAAACACTAATAGTTGCACAGAATTGTTTTTTAAACTAATTAGTTAAATACAAACTGTTTCTCATCAAAAATACTTTTGAGAAAAGCATTTTTTTTAAAAATACTTCTCAAAATAAGCTAATTTTATTAGTCAATTTCTCTTCCTTTTTTTGTTATAATAATGGTGGTGATAGCGACTTTTCAATTCTCCTGTTTTTTCCTTTTCATTTAGATGCAATTTTGCGCGAATTAGGATTTACATTAAATTCATAATAAGTTAAGAGCACCAGTGCGGGCTTTTGTTCCAAAAATATGTCAAGTTTTTCATCTCCTTGTAGTAACAATTTAAAAACTATCCAGAGGCACTTTTAGCTTTTAAAAATTATTTAGATGCAATGACTTCTTATAAAATTATTTGGTTAGAAAATGCAAATTGAGAAATCTCCAAAAGACGGTTTATTAACCAAGATGTTAAAATCCAAAACATAATATCGTAATTGTAATATCAATAAATACATAACACGAGTCTTCAAATATTATTTTATAACAAGCACAATATATATACTTTCTTCGTTTCAATTTATATGGACCTAATTCTTTTTTAGTATGTGCCAAAAAAATGACTCATTTCCGTACTTGGAAAAAAAATTATCTTTATGCAATGATTTATGCTCACACAAAATCTATATGACTCATTTTGCACCACAAGTTCAATATTCCTCTCACTTTTTATAAATTCTGTGGCCAGTCAAATAAGTTCACATAAATTAAAACAAATAAAATATCAAATAGTCACAAACAATTGATAAATGTATGCCAAATCTAGTATTTAAAGTTTATAAAGTTTTGGATAGGCCTCAAATTAATATATAATAATAATTAAAATTACAATCAAATATTTATAAATATTTACGTAAATTTCCTATTACATATACAAGTTTGAGCATTACTAAATGTAGGCGAACGTAATAAATTTCTTTTCTTGGTGATAACAAAATATTTTCAATTCCAATGTATTTTTTTTTCCTGAATTCCAATGTATGAAAATGAAATAAGTCAAAATGTTTTTGGGATTTAATAATAGATTTAGCAAATATATATTTTACTTGCCATAGTTGCCAAAAGGTTACATATTTTTGCAACTTTACACAATACATTCTCCCTTTATTTTCTCACACTTTCCCTACTTCTCACTCTCCCTCCCTTTGGTCCCTCTGCAGATTTCGCCGACTCCTCTCCTCTCCCAATATATATATATATATATATATATATATATATATATATATAAAGGCTCCAGCTATACACACATTCATACATATATTCACATAGTCTTTTTTTTTCTCTCTATCGGCGATTTTCAACCCCTCCGACCGCCGGTGATCCCTCGATACTTTTGCGGCACTGGTATGTATTCGAAACTCTACTAAGGAGTATTCTTTCTCTAAGCTTTGTACCGGCACGTGCCGATCACGGATCACGTCACCTCAAGCCCTAATCTAACGCGCGTTTTCTTTCTTTTTCATCAAGTTAGCTCTACTTTGATCTGATATTAATGTACTTCTTGTTATTGCTTTGTTATTTCATTCATTTCATAGAGTTTTATTTATTTTTATTGGAACTTTATTAGTTCTATGAGCTGCTTTACTGTGTAGAAGTTGTATATCTCTATAAAATTTATAGCAACTTAAGCATTGTATTAAACTACTGAAGAAATTTTAAACTTTGATGCGCTAAATGCGAATGCGTTAATCAGTAACTATGATTCTCATTCTCCATTGGTGATGGAACAGGGAATTTTTTTAAAAAAAAATTAATATCCTTATTCTAAATGCTGTTGAATTCGACATTTGAGCCCGGTGTACAAATTTATCTATCGTAATCCGGCTCTATGAAATCATAATTGATGGTGAATGCTGCAAACCTCACTATCGGGAATGATACTTTGAGATTCAGTAAAAAGTTTTGAATCCCTTGGCTTTGGTCCGATAATAAGATTGTCACACCTAATGTGTGGATTAGGTGCATGTCATAGGTTAGAAGGGTAGAGGAACAAGACCATTATCCACCAGATTGTAAATTCTGCACCCCTGGCCCTTGGGAATTTCTTGGTTACTTATAAAAATAATAAGAAGTTTTGAAAAATTATGGTTAACATTCCTTAATGTAGGTATGGTTCCTAACCATAATCTTTTGGAAGGAAAAACTTACCTTTTCTTTGATAAAATAATAAAGGAACGGAGGTCTTACATAAGAAGGATAACATTAAAATAGGGTCTGTTGTTAGAAATAAGATTAGGTGAGCTTCTAGTTTTGACAACTGATTTCGTTATCCAACATTTATGTATCTTGTCTGATCATATGGAATCCTTAATTGTATTGGAAAGGATGGACTCTAATGCCTTACAAATACATTTGAGATTTGGTTGGGATGTTTAAGGAAGTTTTTATGAAAACTCTGTTCTGTATAAACAATAGATTATTTTCATGGATATGGTTAACAAGACTGATTATTTGACAGCACAAAATTTACCTCTTAGTTTCTCTTCTACTTCTGTCCACCTATTCAGTAAGCATACATGGTAAGGGTCTTCAGGATTTCAAGTTAGTTGAAGGGACTGGTGTACACTTCATAATAAAGCAGTAAACCTTTTTCTTGTTGAGATGTTCAAGGAAATCCAGCTGTACCAATAAAAGTCAACTGTACTTGGCTTTTAATGAGAGACTGCTGCTCGAGATCAATTACATCTATACTATAGAAGGTGAAAAATTGATAGGTGTTTTTCTTATCTAGCCTTCTTTTAGTGTCCCATTGCCTTTTAACCAGTAAATTTTCTATTTATTATTTGTTGGTAGGATATCTGCTTTTTCAAAACTCTTCTTCTAGGTGCATTAAGAAAAAGAAAAGAAAGAGAAGTTTCGCTGGTTGAATGCTTGAAAACCATCTTTCTTGCATGAATTGCACTCAATTGCTTCAGTTGTAAAATGAGCTAAGCTTTACAGAGTCCACTGCATCATAATTGAAAGAATACTTTAAAATCAGGAATGATTGAAAAAATATTTTCAACAAGGTGGTAGTTCTTGATAGTGGAAGTAGGCTTGCTAACTAATTAAATTCAATTTATGCACACTTGGGATCAGCTGCTCATTTAATACTCGAAAATTAATCTGTGAAATGACCAATGCATGCCTAAACTTCTAAAGCTAACAAGGTAGATAAGTTGACTTTGTAAAGCTAATCACCAGGCTTGTTTCTGCTTCAATGTAGGGTTTGAATTTTTTTACTTAGCCAAGGCTATCCAGAAAAACTTCAAAGAAGGTTGCATCTTTGGATTAGAGGTCAACTTAAGAGATTTTCCAAAATCCTTTAGAAGTGAACCTCTTTTTGATTAGTGAAATAAGTGTTTGGCCTGGTTCCCGGATAGGAACTGTCTGAGTAACAAATCAGTACTAGAATATCTTCTGCTTTATGTTGATCTCAGGTGCCTGCCGAAAATAATTTGTGCTTCCGAGTGACAATTAGTAGAATAACTGAGATAGGTATTGGCAAAGTAGGAATTTTTATTTTGCTTACTCTTTTAGTTTCCAGATGTTTTGGATTTGCTATATATTTGTTTTAGGGCAGGATGTTTTAACATTGTGGCTGTTCGTGCATGTAATTCTTTCTATTCTTCTTTTCTGTCCATTTGTTTGCTGCAATTTTTTCGTAACTCAGTGGCATTCTGTGATTGTATCTTCAATTTATGAGTGCAGTTTCAAAAATTTTATTTTCAGTTGAAAAATTTAATAGTAGTGTCTCTTCCAGGTTATGTGTTAAGATACAAGTTTTGTTCATCTTTTCTACTTTTTCTTGCCTCTTTTTTTATTTCTGCCGTAAAAACACATATCTTTTGCAGTTCTTGCCTGCCATGATGAAGATATAGTATTACACAAGCACAACTCAGAAACATGCATGTACAGATGTATCTGACTCGTGCGGCAGAATATGCGATATTAGTTTGGATTGTCAATATCTAATTGATAACTTCTTCTGCAGTTCGATTGTATGAAACATTAACTGAGAATACGTGTCGGTTGGAAAGCTCAGAATAGGTGCTATTCCAGCTGCAATGAAAGCCGATGAGGGAAATGATTCGCTTGATACTTTGATTAGGCAAGCCATAGGCAAGGAGCCTCTTTTTTCTTTTTCAAGAACAGGGGATGGTCCTGTCCAGTGGTTTCAACTGCTTCATGGTTTAGAGCAGCAAGGTAACAAAGTAATGTCTAAAAATGGCTGCATTCATAGCATACAACATTTCTCTAGGTTTTTGAGCATATTAGATAAGTTAGTCAGGTAAGTCACCTATATTTCAATAGGTCTGAAAACCTTGTGGTTGTAAAGAATGTCAAGCTTTTGGCAGTACTTGTCTTTCGTGTGTTAGAGGCAGAATCCTTCAAGTACATGAAATGGACTAAAAATTGGTTACCTTTGGAGCTACAGTTGAAGCCATGGCGATTGATTTTGGTTTATGTGGTTCTTTGTGCAGATAATGCTGGTGGCTGGCCAATGCTAACACCGTTAAAACTGCAGAAATGTGAAAAATGTTCTCGGGAATTTTATGCCCCTATAAATTATCGGAGACATATGCGTCTACATCGTCGAGCTTTAAACTTTGATAAGGTATCTTTAGATGTCATTTTCCTTTATATTACTTTATACTTTCAGAATAACAAGTTTGTTTTATTCCAGAAAGTTATAGGTTCACTGTTGCATAATTTCCATTCTGGTGACCTTACAATGTTTTGTTATAAAACTTAGTGCAGTTGTGTCTGCTTGTCAATAATTTGAATGTGGTTGTGATACATGTGCATCTATTATTTGTCACATTTTGCAGGAATCTCGCAAATACAGAGATCTGCTGGGAGCATTTTGGGATAAGGTACTCCCCTCTCTAAATTTTCTTTGTAGTGTTGTTCAGTGTCCTTTGTTCCATATGGCTATTTATGTTTGCATAACTACATGCAGCTCTCAGTGGATGAGATTAAGGAAGTTGTATCGTTGCATGATGTTTCAATAAAGGTAAGTACCAGATTCACTTTACCTGACTTAGGTATTTGTAAGCCTGGAATTTGAAGTGAGTTTTTTTAACATGCAAATTTTGACCTTATCCAAAAAAAAAATGCAAATTTTAGACAAATGGATCATGTAAAGTCAACCATTGATCATCAAATTGCTTGCAGTGATTGTAGTATGATAATTGGTGATGTGCGACAATGTGCTTCTTACATCTCTGACGTATATATGTGAAGTTGACAATAGTATATTTGTATTCTGCATGTCCTACCTTTCTATGAGAAATTACAGCTTAATTCTTATATTTGGGAACTTGCACTTAGTTCCATTTCCCTTTATAGAGAGGTAGCAGGCTGATTATTATCACACAAGTAATTATTAACTGTAGAGGTTAAAGGATCTGTTTTTATTCAAACTATCTCTTTATTTCATATAAATGTCTACTCATGCTAGAAATCTCTAGCTTGTTTATAATAAGCATACAGCTGGCGGTAAATTTTCTTTAAAAAAAATTGTAACGCTTCGTTTGCTGATCTTTAAAGTTACAAAGGATCCATTTTGTGGTTGATGATGTCTTTCAGGACCTTGCTGGATCTTCACTTGTTAATGACCTAGCAACATCTCTGCAAAAGATGGTGATTTGGGCTCATCCTCAAGATTATTATAAGGCTGGTTTTGCTTTGTTGGTAAGTAATCTATTTCAACTTCCTGTCAAGTGCTATCAATGCTTTTCCTGGACAAAAGAGAAGTGAGCGGAAGAGCCAATAATGCTCATAGTTAATTGCAGGAAGTCATCCAAGGTAAACCTTCCAAGCTTCCAATTACCTCTCAGGAATTATTTAGCATCCTTGATGATGCTAGCGAAACAACATTTTTATGTGCTGGCACAGCCGAGTCAGTGCAAAAATATGTTTTTGACGGGTATGCTGCCAAAAAAGGTCTCGAGTTGAAAAACTTGGTTGCTTGTGCTAGCTTCCTTTTTGAACAGAAACTGGTAGTTCTTTCTTCCTTACCTCTTAATATTTTTATTTCTTGAGAACTAGCTAGCTTTATGTTGTCTATGTGTACAGTCTATAGAAATATTGACGCCATGCACCAGCATATTGCATTGAAATGAATGTTTGTAAGTAAATTTTTTTATATATTTTGGGTAATGCTACTAGTTGTGCAAAGCATTCTCTATTTATTTTTCCTTTTTCTCGTATCAGACTGATCCTGTCCTTCAAACTAACATGCAGTGACTTGTATCCTGTTATGCCCAGGTAAAAGCATGGTTTGCAGACAAAGATGCTGAAGCTATGAGATGCCAGAAGTTGCTTTTTGAGGAGGAAGAAGCTGCTCAAAAAAGGTGAGGCACTGTTTACTGTATTTCTCATTCTCTAATATTGCCTTTTCATGGAATGAAGTGTTAGAAAACATTTACATACTCGAGGTGTGACTATTTTTGTAAACAAATTTATATGTTGTGAAGTTGTGCTCTTGGAGTTTATTCCCTCTTTTCTTGAAGCAGATTGCTTTTCATTTAGTTCTCAATCCCAAAATAGTATATGGAGATAAAGAGCCATTTTCACATGTTTTGAGGACTGGTGATGTTGACATTTATATCCTTATTAATGCGGCCAATAATTTCCTCTGGTTTCATAGCTACTTGTTTTGTTGCTTGTTCTTCGCCAACGGATTTGTAAGTCTGGAAAATCAATAATGAGGAGATTTCCATAGCTTTTTTAGCATTTCCGGAAGGGGATAGAGTGAGACTGAACCAGCCATTCTTGTTCATAGTTGTTGGGAGAGTTCTCTTCATGCCATGTCAAGAGTTCGAGACTGAAAGTTGTTAGCACAGAAAGCGATAGAGTGAGACACAAATCAAAGGGGAAAAAATTCTACATGCTTAACAACTCCTAAGCTACTTGTAAGATTTGTTATCACTTACATAAAAATAAAATAATGATTTGCCTCCAGGGCATTGTTGCTGGCAGCTGCAGACAAATGCTTGGTATTTAAGTAGAGAAGGGTAGAGGGGCGATGCCCATTATCTATTGAGTTTAGAATCATCCTATGTTGCTCGGACTCTCTGAAAATGTGGCAGGATACTGTTGGATCCTCCAAAAGTAGTGTATTTTTGAAGGATCCGACACGGGTGCGGCTACATTTTGGAGAGTCCGCGCAACATAGGAATCATCCGTCACTAGCCCTCGGACTCCTCTCAGTTATAAAATAAAGAATTAGATACATGATTATATTTTCAGTTGTGCAGTTACAGAAACTCATTTCACTATCATTCTTGTTTTCTTGTAGGCAAGCTGAGCTGTTGGAAAGGAAAAAGCTGAAAAAGCTTAGGCAGAAGGAACAGAGAGCAAGAGAGCAATCAAATTGGGAAAGGGGAGATTTGGAGGTACCTGCTGATTCTTTTGAAGGTCCAATAGCAGAATCTTCTGTCCGTTCAGGGGCAGCATCTGAATCCAGTTCTAGTACTCCCGAAGTATCTGATGATATTTCCTCCTGCCTTGAACTTGTTCAATTCTCTAACAATGAAAATATGGACATTGAAGCCCAGCTAAATATCTCTCATCCGCACCTGGATCTGGTTGAAATACAGGATGTTGAGCCCCCTCCAGTGTCTGCAAATAGTCGACGGCATTTCCCCCAAACCCAGTGGCAAGTCGCAAAATCACAAAGAACAGGGAGAAATGGTTTTCGTAACAATCAGAATCTTGAACCAGTACAGAAGCATGGAGTTATTAAAGACCGAGGTGCCCCTGTTAATGGCAGTAAGATTTGGACAAGAAAAATTAGAGTACAAAATGGTGAGCGCTTAGGGCTGGATCCGCAGAAAGAGGCAATTGATCGAACTCAGAGTAACTGTGAAGTAATGATTGGTTCTATATCTGTTCCAATGAAAAATTGCAGCACACAGGGTGGCTGTCCTGCTGTCGAAAGAGATAACTTTGAAAGCACAGAGCCAGCCATGCTACAAAAGTTAAATCATGTACAGAAGCCAGCAAAACACGATGTTCTTCAGTGTGGGTCAAATGGAGCAGCTGCGAAGCTCTGGAGGCCTGTGAGCAGGCATGGAAGTGGACGACAAGATCCTGGAGAGGATGTAATCTCTGTAAAGTTGGACAATCGGACTTCCTCCAATGAAAATAATTTGCAATTACGCTCGAGGGACAACCCTACTGGCAAGAGTAAGAATTATACATGTCAGGTTTCAGATGGAAATGTTCTTCAAGGTCTGGGATTTTGCAGTGTTTCTGCGAAAGCTTTTCTTTCTCAGAGTATGTTTCTACGCTCTTATTCATCTCCTGCTCTAGGTTTTCTACCTGCTTATTATCAGCTTCATATTGGTCTGACTAGTTTGAATAAATGTAGGATGGAAGGAGGCAATCTCGGGAGATCATGTTAGATTAGTCCTTTCCGATGACACTGAGGTTTCAGGACAGTCCGACATGCAAAATGGCAGTTCAGAAGCAGCCCTGCCATCAGCTGATCAGGACCATGGTATTCTTGACAAAGCTGACAACCAGCAGGCAAATACTGGAGATCTTAGTTCTTCGTCCAATGGCAACAGTAAGGTCAAGTTTAGGCAGAAGCCTGATAAGTCTACTAAGATAAAGTACATTCCAAAGCAAAAAAAACATAATTTAGTAGGATAAAGGTATTTCATGGTTATAATAGCAGATTGTGCACAGCTTTTACAGTCCAGCAGAGGTTCCGTTTTACCTGTGGTCTTCTGTCAAAGAGTTGAAGGAAGGTTTTCTAGAGTATACAGTCCCATTGTCGCTGCATTATGGCTAGGGTAGTTTTCTTTTTGCAGCCTCCAATTTTTCTGTAATAAGATGGCTTTCTAAATTTTTTGATCCCAGTGCTCGTCATTTTCTGCCGTTGCCGCTCAACAAATCTCATGTTTTCTCGGACAATTGATAAGATAGTCGCAATTATTTACAGAACAATTAGATTAGCACTCACTCTCAGCTTCTTCCAAATTATTTTTGGTGCTTATTTGGATCAGTCAAAAGAACCCACTTGTATAGTTATACTGACTTTGTTGTTGTTTACTAAGGGATAATCTTCTTGCTACATTTGCGTATTCAGGCGCCCACATGATACTCTTTGGCTCGCTGTACTGGCTATCTTTTTCTATACTCCTAAGAGAACATATGAAGAAGGTTCGTGTATGGGTCAAAATCTGACCGTACGTGGACTAGAGCTAGAATGAATGGTAAGGGGTCGACTAAGTCGAGACCGTACCCACAAGGCGCAATAGCAATGAGTATCTCGATCACTGTCGAGATCGAGCCATCAGAAAGTAGATGTCGTGATACTTAGGGGAGCTACACAAATTGAGATCAGGGGAGGAAAGTCCTCTAGTTAAAGACCATTGGACAAAAGGGAATACTTATGATATATATAGGAGGGAAGAAGACAGAATTGCTCCTCCACAGAGAAAAAAGGTAGAAGAACCGGAGAAAGCTATAGGAGAAAAACACGAGAAGTTGCACATCTTGACGACAAATCTTTGTAATCGCTTTTCTTGAATCAATAAAGATAGATCTTGCAACTATCAACGACATTCCCTCCATTCCTCCTTTATTTCTATATCACTGGACAATACATAATGGATGTAACAGTGTTATTTATATTTAGTATCTTCTATAAATCTTGAAAGTTCATGAGCTTGGTTAATCTTGGCTAAAGTTTATCCTCTATATTCTTATTAATTAGTTTGACAAAAAGCTAAATACTTTTTGATCAAACAATTTGGCACTATCTATGGGGATTTCTTAGCCAAAATTTTAATTTCCTCTAGATCTAAAACCAGCCAAAGTATCACTTCCCGGCTGTCATAGCCTCACTATCTCAGTATAACACCAACTCGAAAAAATGATAAATAAACTTTTGAGATAACCAAACCAATCTGGGTCAGACCTATATGTGAAATCGAAATTAGGTCCGATGTTGGGCAAAACCCATACCTCGCCTATAACGAGGGATTTGGATCGTCGTGTGAGTACTCAAAGTGGGATTACTGTCACTACACACTTAGCATGCCCGCAACCCCACTTGTCGTATTAACGTTATATGTTGATCCATACTTCCACCTCTTAGGAAGGGACGATAGCCTACTGTATGATTCGTTGAAATAACCAACTTATCTTGCTTTATGCTTGTATCCATGTGCACAATTATAATTTGTAAACACGATGGATGATGGATGATATATCACATTCCCATCATTATCTGGGCACATCGGACGGGGTCAAACTGGGACTCGAGCTTGATATCCCAACGGGCAGGGTAAGTTCAGTATGAGAAGCCTAGACGCGATTAATGGTGAAGCCAAACATGGGACTGCCGAATCTAAAACCATCATTTAAGTATGGGATGGAACGGGTCGCCCTACATCGACCCCTCCCCCTTCGCCGACTTACTAGACCAAGGTAACAGGAAATTTCGTTTGGACCTAACTTATCGTTTTTCTCTCTTTTATTCAAACGCAAGGAATACGAGCATTCTCACATGTACGCGAACAAGGAACGAACACCACCGAACGCACCAGATCGCACCGCAAATAACTGACATACGACTCAAAACAAGCTGGTATTATTAAGAAAATATCCATGAGATGGGACTACGCGGTGAGCTCGTGGAGTGCATGGTCCCTCCGATGCGAGCAGAACTTGAACTTAAAATGCTCACACAAATATTAGCCATGATAACCTTACCCAAATCCAACCGACTAAATATCGCCAATCACGTCTGAACTTCGTTCTTTCCCAGGGTACCCAGAAGCCAAAGCAATAGGTTCGTGGTTCGTCCCGATTACGACCTCTCCAAATCGAGCAAAGAAAAGATTATGTCAATTAGGACTCCACCGACACAAATGCACCGCAACGATGCACACTGTTCTCAAATGAAAACAAAATCAAGCAAATCGGGAATCATCCTGACGCGCAGTACTCTCCAATGAAAACAAAATTAAACAGACCAAGACTCGCCCCAACGCACTCAACAATAAAATAATGAGTGATGTTCTCTAATGAAAATAATGCAACATGCAAACTCGCTCTGTCGCCAAGTAAAAGGGAAATTTGGCCTCAATCGAATTAACACCCGTATGGCCATAGGCCATCGCCAAACGGGTTACAATTCGACCTCCCTCGAAGTAACACCCTTACGGCCATAGGCCATCGCCAAACGGGTTACGATTTGACCTCGCTCGAATTAACACCCTTACGGCCATAGGCCATCACCAAACGAGTTATAATTAGATCTCGCTCGAAGTAACACCTTACGTCCATAGGTCATTGCCAAATGGGTTAATATTCGACTCGCTTGAATTAACACCCTTACGGCCATAGGCCACTACCAAATGGGTTACAATTCGACCTCGCTTGAAGTAACACCCTTATGGCCATAGGCCATCGCCAAACGGGTTACAATTTGACTTCACTCTAATTAACACCCTTAATGCCATAGGCCATCTCCAAACGGGTTACAGTTCGACCTCGCTTGAATTAACACCCTTACGGCCATCGGACATCGCCAAACAGGTTAAACCTCACTCGAATTAACACCCTTACGGCCATAGGCTATCGCCAAACGGATTACAATTTGACCTCACTTAAATTAACACCCTTACGGCCATCCGCAGTCGCACTTTAGGGGACGAATGTATCATTTAGACATTTCTTAAACAGAAGTTTTCTTTTAAGGAAAATTGTGATTATAGGTTGATGTTAAGCGCAGAAAATAACTCGAACGCTCTCGTTATTTATAGGCAACATATAACATAAATCGTCATATTATACTGCAAATTACAACAAGCCATTGAATGACTCCGACACGTTTGTGGTGAAGGCTCCCCATCGTCTCCCGCCATTAGCATTCAATGTCCACATTTGAGGGTCATGATGCATCAACCAAGTATAGGCTCGTGGTTCTATCTGCCGGATTACTTCAATGCGCCTCGTGAATTTACACAGTTGGTGCTCAGTTGCAGCCATCCACATTAAGTCATGCAACGCATTGTCAGGAAATCTCTTTTGAAAATTGGCCTTTAGGTGCCTCACACAGTAACGGTGGTATGCATGCGTGCCTGCCATTCAGGCAAGTGACGTATAGAACTTAAAATACCACCATGCCGATCAGATATTAGACAAATACCTGAACGCTGTTTGACAACGTGCTGCTTCAAGTGGTTCAAGAACTGCGTCCACGTCTCTTAACTTTCGTTGGCACAAATGGCAAAAGCTAGTAGAAATATTTGTCCGTTGGAATCTACAGCAACTGCAATCAAAAGCTTAATATCACACTTGCCATAGACATGAGTACCGTCTATGGAAATTATAGGACGACAATGAACAAACCCATCTATTGCTAGTTTAAATGACCAAAATACATAGTTGAATATATATTCCGGTCTGTCCGGACTTCGCTCACACCTCCATTCAACAATAGCCCCGGGGTTAAAGTGTTGCAGTGTAGTCATGTACCTAGGCAGATTTGAAAAAGACTTATCCGAGTCGCCATAAATTAGTTCAAAGGAACGTTTGCGACCGAGATATGCCTTTCTTTTGGTTATAGTACAACCATATTCCTGGTGGATGGTTGTAATACACTCTTTAATCTTGAATCTAATGGCCACTTCCAAAAATGGAACCAAGACAAGGTAAATCAATTCAACATCCAAGTTGAAGTGGTTCTCATTGAATGTATCCATTTCACATCTATGCTCGCTAATAAATTTACCAACTTTCCACAAACCTGATTTTTTCTTTGTGGCACGCAGCATCCAATGACAACCCATAAACCACCTACGGCATATAGCCTTGTATTTATCCGTAGTTGACTCACTTACCGCCATCTCACGACACTCCCTTATACTATAGATTTTTACAGCCCTAACTAGACGAGCTTTGTCGGGGAAATACATGCCCTTTGTAAGAACAGATGGTCCAGATTCATCCCACATCATCGATCGTAATTCATCGTCATCCTTTGTGAGGGCATCAACGTTAGGCATGATTGGAAAATTATCAAGGTAGGGAATATTTCTTTCATGAAAAGGCACGTGGAACTCATACACTCTTGGTCTAATGGGAGGTGGAGGAACATGTTTCCAAGTCAACTCAGGTTCCACATTCACTTCCTCCTCCTCATCATCACCCTCCTCATGGAAGGGTATCTCATCTCCAGACTCATCCGCATTATTATCATAATCACTATCATTGTCAAGACCCAAACCCTGGTCGTGATAGCGCCCAACACAATGCTAGGAAAGCCCAACCATGTTATCCATTAAACCAGCCAATTATTAATTTCAGGTGATCAAGTTAAACTTAAAGAGCAAATGTCCATATCAAGATGATAAACGTAATAGTAGAAGCATACAAAATACGGTCCCAACCAAATCGTGGTGTCGCAAGTCTGAGCCTCTACAGAATAAACAACCTATACAAACAAGTCTAGGCAAAATGCAAGCAATAAAATAATAAGGAAGGAGAAATCAGGTTCTGCGGATGTCGGCAGCTACCTCGTAGTCTCCGCAGAATGGATATGAATAAGCAGCTGCAACAGCTCAACTGCTCTCTGGCACCTGTGAATCTGCACAAAAAGTGCAGGGGAGTGGGGTGAGTATATTTCAACTCAGTGAGTAACAATAATAAACAATAACTGAAAATAAGAACTCCAGTACTATCATTAAACAGATCTAAGGCAACCCCACACGTAAGTCATCACTACGGTGAATGCTCTCATCTCCAGTCCACATCTATCTCAACAAGGTCCCACACTGACCAAATCCTCACTCGTACCGCTATGGTGTACTGCCAACTCAATGTATGTAAATATATACATATGTCTATAATGTACAAATCCTCACTCGTACCGCTACGGGGTACACCCAACTCAATGTATGGAAATATATACATATGTCTATAATGTATAAGTATTTAACTACATATATGGATATGTATAAGTATAATGCTGCGGCGTGCAGCCCGCTCCAATACATATAACGCCGCGGCGTGTAGCCCACTCCATTTTAACGTTGATGGTGCTCACTGGGGGTGTATACAGACTTCGGAGGGGCTCCCAAGGCCAAAGCACTATGATACTGCGGTGTGCAGTCTAATCCGTATATATATTACTGCGGCGTGCAGTCCGATCCAATATATATACATATATAACTATACTGTTGCAGCATGCAGCCCGATCCCATAATATACTCCAGTGCTAACTGAGAATGTGTGCAGACTCAGACTTGCGGCGTGCAGCCTGATCCCATAATATACTCCAGCGCTCACTGAGAATGTGTGTAGACTCAAGCTCCGAAGGGGCTCCTACATCCCAAGCGCAATAATACTGCGGCGTGCAGTCCGGTCCACGTGTATATTTTATTGCGGTGTGCAGTCTGATCCACATATACATCATTGCGGTGTGTAGTCCGATCCAATGCAGATATATATATATATATCCAATGCAGGTATATACATATAATACCTCATAATGGGTCCTCGACCCTGTCCCAAGCAGTATAGAATTGACCTTTCAGGCCCACTTAGCTAAATCAGGGAAATTCCACCCTAAGTAGTCTATCACTCACGGTACACATCTAGTACTGGCCCACGATATGCTATACAGCTAATTATACGGCTGAGTGTAAGTTTCCAACATGATATAAGGGTCACCTAGCTCTACAGGTCCCCTAAATGCTCTACAGATCGGCACAATGCCCCAAACAAGGCTACTAGCCCAATTACACAGTTAAAATCCCATTCTCAGTCACAATACACAATACACTATTAGTCGGAAAGGACCAAGTCCAATTTCCCAATTACAATGCCACCACGCCCGTCACATGACGCGTGTCTCATCTCATCATAGCACTGTAAAGTGCTAGTACGGGGTTTCAAACCCTCAGTATATTATTTACTATCACCACTCACCTCAATCCGGTAGAAGCTTTAGTCCGCCTTGCGCTTTCCTCGCAATTCAACCGCCTCGGATGTCGAATTTGTTCAAATTCATAGAGAATACGTCAATATATGCTAATTACACACAACCCATTCGAAATAACTCAAATTGCACCAAAACTCACAAAGTTGTCAAAACCCGACTTTTGGTATGCTTCTCGAAAAATTATGAAAGTTACATATTTGGAATACTCGTCTCAACACGAGTCTATGCATATAAAGTTTTGCAAAATCGGACTCCGTTTGCCCACTCAAATCGACATTTTACCAAAGCCGTGGCTTAGGTTAAATTCTCCCATTAATTCATCCAATTTCAGTGAAATAGAGGAGGGTTTCAAGATAAAAACACATAATTGAACCATAAAAGTTACCTCCGATGATAACCCGATGAAATCCCAGCAATTTCCCGTCACTTTCTCTCTCTAAGACTCAACAATGGTGTAGTATGAAAGAATGGCCGCGTCTGAAATGTTCTGGACTTAAATTCACTGCCCAGCCCTTTAACCCTTCGCGAACGCGACCCTACTCACGCGTTCGCGATGAAAAAACGCAGCAGCCGCCGAATTTACTCTACGCGAGCGCGTGGCTTCCAACCGCGTTCACGATGACCAACTGCTCAGACCTACGCGAACGCGTGCACTCCTTCGCGATCGCGATGCTCCTCGGGCCTCACCCTACGCGTTCATGTCCCTCTCCTCGCGAACGCGATGAACAAAAATCTCCAAATCTCCGATACACTTCACGAACGCGTGGAACCCTACGCGAACGCGAAGAATAAAATTTTTCTGCAGATATTGCAGCAGATCAGCTGCTCTCTTAGGCTAAAAATGGTCCGTTTGGACCCCCGAATTCATCCCGAGGCTGCCGGGACCCCAACGAAAACCACCAACATACTCCATAACACGATACAAACTTGTTCCAATCATAAAAACACTCCCTTAAACACGGAAAACATCGAATCCAAGCAAATTCAAGCCCTAAGTTTTCATTTAAACTTCCGCAACTGACATTCGATCAAAAACCCGACCAAATGACCTCCGAATGACCTGAAATTTTGCAGGCACATCCAAAATCACCTAACTGAGCTACTACAACTATCGGAATTCCATTCCGACACCCGGATCAAAATGTCACCTATCGATCGGATATCGCCAATGTTCAATTTTAGCCAATTCAAGCCTAAAACTACACCGGACCTCCAAATTCACTTCCGATCGCTTTCCTAGCTCATAAATGACCTCCCGGAGCTGAACGAATCATCAGAATTCATCCGAGCTCTCTAACTCACAAGTCAACATCCAGCTGACTTTTCTCAACTATTCCTTCTCCTAAGAGACTATTTGTCTCATTTCCAACCAAACTCGATCTGGATTGACTCAAACTCACCAAACATGCATATTGTAACATTAACAAGCATACCACGGGGATAACGGGGTGATAACTCACGTGATGACGGGCTGGGTCATCACAATCATCCTCTTGACTCTACGCATCTGCTAAGTCACGAGTAAAAACATCGTCTATGGGCAACTATGTTAGTCCATGAGCTTCAAGAAGCTCGTTTTCACTGCATAAAACAAACAAAAATATAAGTTACCCAATACTCAGGAAAAATACAGTACATATCCCTATATCACTTTACTTACAAATCGTATTGTCTTGAAGTTTCATGCTGGATATTTTCAAGTTGGTGATAACTACCAGATGGACCACCGTGGTCCAATACTCCAGAGTTACGCAAATTCCAACTAGGGGCGTGGTCATAACTTATAAAATTCAAATCCGAACGGTACCCCTATAAAAAGTATGAGTATTAATACAAATCCAATTAAAACATGAAGAAAACAAATTCGCTAAAATTGAGTTTACCAGTCTTCTTGTTGATTATATGAAGTAGTAACATTATTTTCTGCCTGCTTATTCGCCTGTGGTGACAAGTTTAAATCAAGGCAAGCTCTTCCATCTCCAATCCGTCCGGCTAACGCTGCTCTAAAATAACCACCCGATGACTCGGAGTTATCGCTGGTATGCACGCCCTCATTACTACTAAGGTCTTCCACCTTCACATACATTTCTAATAATTTTATTACAATATATTCCCTATATTCGTCCGAACCCGCAAAAAATCTCTAAGTGTTTCATCATCCTCGATGTTAAACTCGGAATAATAAGTAAACCCCTGCGGAGTCACTGAATAAGGAAATCTTCCGGTTACTTTAAGGCTAACCGAACGCCTCCGCTCACTCATTTTTTTACGTAACAACGATACCAAAGTATCGTACTCCATATTAAGCGGCAATTTAACACGACACTCTGGAGGAGAGCTATACCTCACAGAGTTATTATCCACAACAACCTCACCCCCCAATACAATGAAACCCTTATTTTGGCAACTTCAACATTGTAAAAAATTGATTGATAAGGAGAAGAGAGAATAAACGTTTGTTTGAAGTTTAAGTGTTGAATGAATTTTTATAAAATTGACGCGCCTATAAATAAGGCAAGTCCGACCTTGGGGTGTACAATTTTTTAATGAAATTTGCAGTATTATACTGTATTTTATGAATTTGAATTATTTTTATGTCGGTGAAAGTGGGGCCAAAAATGAACCTATTTTGCAGTTATATACTGCAAAATACACAAATTCATAGTATACAACTGCTAAATAGCTGTTCAAAAAATATCTGGGCTCATTTCACTCATTTCGCAGTAAACAACTGCGAATTAAATAAAAAATATTTTTTTAATATTTTCTAGTACATAACTGCAAATTGCCTTAACGGCAAAAATTCTGCTAAGATAATTTACATTTTTATACTACGAAATAGGTAGAAATTTTTTTTAACACAAAGTATATCTTATGTTAAAAAAGGCATCAATTAGGCTCCGGACTCCAATAGTGATAACACTCACGGAAAATACGGGGCAAAATAATAACTCGCGGCTACAATTCGACCGCCGCACGACATGCCTCCTTGGTAGCTTCACACATTTTGACTTAACGACAAATGTCTTAGCTATCTAACAAGTTACCCACGTGACATTCCAAAGATAACCTAATAATTCCTCCGATCCAAAATAAGTGATTTTTGTATGTTTTCACATATATTAAAAAAGTTATATTTTGGTATTAATTAATAATAGAATTAATCATTTTAACCTTACTATCTCACATAAACATTCCTAACACATATTCCAACACTATTTATTCCAAGAAAAATATAAAAAAAAATATCATTAAATTATTTTTAAAATTCAAAAAAATTACTTATTTTAACAAAAAAAATCAAAAAATCACTTATTTTGAACTAGTTATAACCCCACCCACCCTCTCAACCCAACAAATAAAAACACAAATGCAACGTCCCATTATTTCAGCCACGTATTTTAGCCAGCACCTCCAACTGCCACGTGTACTTCCTTGTCCCTTACAAGACAAAACTTCTGCATTTTAACTGCAAATCCACTTTCTGAACTAGTTTGTTCCTTATTATCTTCAACAAAAGATCATCATATAAACGAATTTTACTTCAAATCCATCAAAAAAGAATCAACCAAGAACGAAGTTTTAAAGAAATGTCAGGTGGGGTTGGTGTATGTAGTGACATTAGTTTACCAAAAGATGAACACTTTCCACAGGACAAGAATCAGACCAAATTCCCCAACAATAAAAAACCTCAGCACCAAAACAGACGATTCTTCACTTTCAGACAACTTAACGTTCTTGCCGTTGTAATCGTCTTTTCTTCTAGTGGTATGGTGAGTGTTGAGGATTTCGCTTTTGTTATATTTTCTCTAATTTACATGTACTTCATTTCCAAAATTGCCTTCCCACCAATTTCTCCTCAAACAGAACCTCCTGTTTTTAGCGAAAACAACAAATTACTTACTCTTTACGTTACAGTTGGAGCAATTGTGGGGTTATTTCTTCCCATAGCTTATATTGTCGAAGGTATTTACGAGGGTGATAAAGAAGGTATTAAAGCAGCAGCACCACATGTTTTCTTGTTGGCCAGTCAAGTTTTTATGGAAGGAATGGCATTTACTGATAGATTTTCGCTACCTATACGTGTATTTGTTCCAGTATTTTACAATTCGAGGAGGATTTTTACAATTATGGAGTGGTTGACAAGTGAAATTTCTAAAGTGGATCAAGAATATGGAGGAAATGTGAGGAGGTTGTATATGGGTAGAGCTTTAGCTGTTGCAAATATGGTATTTTGGTGTTTTAATTTGTTTGGTTTCTTGTTGCCTGTGTATCTTCCTAAGGCCTTTAAGATATATTACTCTGGCCGCAAACTGAAAGATTGAGTCAAGTATGTATATTTCTTAGGCTTTTATTTTCGTCTTCCAAAAGATTCAAGTAATTTTGGTATGTAAGTTATATGGTGAATATATAAATGGGTTTGTATTCTCTGTGATCTGTCTACATTATTTGGTTGATCAAGAAAAGACCCATAGACTTATTTCTTTAACAAAAGTGGAAAAATTAAGCAGTAAGCACTAAGAGGGTTATGCACGGATTATAGTTTATCTATTTGTGATAAATTAATTACCATGTCTACTATCAAATTAGCTGGAAACTTTTTTCTATGTAACTTGATAGTTGAAAAGTTTTGAACTCTCGGTATAGATTTTGTGTTTTTTCAATTTCTAGACGGATTGCTTTTGTTTTTTTTTTTCTTTATGGATAAAGATAGATAGGCACCTTGTTTTTCCTCTTTGAAATACATTTGGACAAAAAAATTGTTTTTGTTTTTCAAAAAATGGTGTGTGCAATTTGAAATTATGTTTAGATATGTATTTTATTTTGAAAATATTGCAGTTCTGTGTGTTGGGAAACAAAAATTTCTAAAAATAAATTATTTTTAATTTTGAAAAATTCAGTTTTCGAATTTTTTTTAAAAACTTGAAATTTCATGAACGAACGTATTTTTGTCTTTTTGAAGAAACAGGTCCAATTTTCCAGGCAACATGTTAGCAACAAGACAACTACTATAAGATTAGCTTGTGAGTTTTATGATAATATAGAATGGAGATCGCTATGACTCCATTATCCCTAAGCTGGTAAAGTAGTGAAAAAAGTTAATTACTACACCATGAAATCCCAGTAACTAAGTTGAATTCAATTAGAGTTTTATTCAACACATGTAATTTCGACAAGAACCTACTGTTCTTTTAATCTTTCAAAGAATATCGCACCGAATGTAGTTGACCTCAGTGCAAGATTTTACTTCAGTACCATTTTCTGAAAGCAACTTTGGGAATAGATAAGAGGAGAAAACATAAAGGAATAATCACAAGTTTACACTACGTGAGCTCTCACGTTGCGTAGAACACAGCACTTGTGAGCTTGCTCACATAATCCATCCGAAGCCTGGACAAAGGAAGAGAGTCGGAATAAGCTGACAGCCAGCGTAAAACTACTGTCATTCCCAGATGAATCCCTCCTCATAACTGAATCCATACAGAACAACTTATGATATTGAAGTTCAAACAGCCAATCCAACTAGCTTGGGATCGAGGCCTGGTTATCGTTTGTTTGTTAACCACAAGCTTAGACTAATTACTTGTACAATGAAGAAACAGATGCACGATATCTATTTTGTACATAATATACAGTAATACACCTTGGTGTCAATGGGGGTATGCAGCCATTTCATGAGAGAAATGGTCATTATACATTCCTTTTAAGGGGGAAAAGGCTAAAAGCAAATTTAAATAAAAAATGAAATAAAACAAAGCAAAGGGGTGGCGGGGGAATTACAACAGCCATTTGAACCAAATCAGAGAAGATAGAAAACCAGGTCTAAAGAAATTTGGAATCTATTGCAAAATTGGAAACTGTATCTCTGTGTCTGGAAATGCATGGCAATTGCAATGCAAGTTACCATAAACCACAAACAACGAAAACTTTCCTTCTATTTTGATATTTCCCTACACTTTGAGCACTCGGCTTAAACAGCGACAAGAACTCACTTTTGGCAGCTTGACAAGAGGGTAGAACTTTACATGCAATGAACAACAAAACATTACCAGCCATCGTTGCAAACAGCGGAGACAGACACGCTGGCATGTTAAGCTCAAGCTGAATCTAAAAGACACATTATTCACCATTTCAACCATTATCCTCGGTCCACACCTGCTGCAAAGATTATAGACTCCCAATGAGACACAAGCTTCTAGCACAGAACAGTCAGCTTTTTATTTCTCTTGCACAATGCGTCTCATCTGTTTTATCAAGTCATCTTATATTGATTCGGGTGATTCTGTTTTTCTTTTTCTTAGGGTGGAAAATGTTCAAGGAGAGGTGCAAAGCTAACAATCAACAAATAATCATTGTTCAGAACCACAAACTAGCCACAAAGTTTAATACACATTCCCAGCTCTAGAAGCAACAATTATGAAATGACAGGGCCATGAGAAAAATCATGCACGGAGCTACAAGCATTCAGACTAAATTACTTCCCTAATATGTCAACTCCAACGAACCATTGAAATTCTGATTACAAAAAGCCAGTTGCAGCAATAAGACTACTTATAAGCCTAATTTCCACAGCAACAATTTGAAATAAACTAGCTTAAAGATCACCCTGAATCGACCAGGAGAAATCGCTGTGGGAAATCAGAAGTGTGACACACGTTAAACAAAAGAAATAGAGTTTTGACTTCAGGAATGCTTTTAGTTCTTTGAGGGAAATGCAAACATATCAAATGCTATACTGCATTAAATCTGGAACCATTTCTGACACTACCGAGGCATTGTCTCATTAGGTATATAATGAATGTCAGATACAATCATGGCAGCTCCATACTATGATATTCTTTTACGATTAAGATTCTACTGTATAATTCAACTTCTCAAAACAGCCTAAAAATTATTGTACTTGTTGGCATATTCCAATCACCTACGCATTGAATTCTTTATTTCACTGCAGCTCAGCAAGATCTCTCCTGAAGAATATTTATATTTTTTCTAAGTTCTCTATAAATGTTTGGTTCAAGAAAGATAAAATCTTACCTGTACATCTCTTCAAGGAACCATTTCCATTCATGGAAATTGGTCCAAGCCTCCTCTCTGGAGCCAAAGACAAAATCTCCGGCCAGTCACAGTTTAGTCGCCGAGCAAAATCCTCAACCTCCCTGCAATTCAGAAATTCAGAATCAAGTTACAAACCCCATATTTTACCATTGGAATAGTTAAAAGAAAACTTGCCCCATACAGACCATAGAAGCCCATGCTAAGAGTAATATGGAAAGCATCTCTCTGTAATTGATAGTAATTGCTAGTGACACACAGAGAGACTAGAACAAGCCCCTTCTCCAAAGACAGAATTCTTATGGAACTACTACATATTCTCAAGGATAAATAACAAGAAATACCCTCTGCTACATAAGTAGGGATTTATCTGTTGTTATCCATACACCATCACTAGTGGATGAGATGACAGTTCTACACTGATTAAATAAATCCATATACTATGATATGTAAGCAGATTCCAGCTAGAAGAATGCGAGCATTATAATGTTGATTAACTTGCAGTTTGCACAATGTTTAGGAAAGACAACCAGAATATGAAACCAGGCAAGAAATTAATGCCACCAGGGGTTGCACGAAGGAAGCAGGTCAAACAAAGAAATCGAGGAAATTCATGGAATTAGATAAGATAGATCATCAAAGGTGTGCCCATATTAGAGCCAGATATAGAATCTAAAGTTTTAAACCAGGGGAGCTATATCACGGGGAAAAACTCTCCATGGGATTTTGGGAAGATAAATATTCTATCTCAACCCTTATTCTCTCTTTTGTTCTTTTTTCTTTTCTTTTTTCTGGGGGGTGGGGGTTTAGTTGTGCGCATAAAGGCTAAGTTATTAACCTTTAAGCCATGCATTATACCCTGAAGTATGCAAATCCTTCAGTCTTGCCAGAAAGAAGGGATCTCACTAGTTACTTATTAAAAAAATATAGTTCCACTGGGCTTCTTACATAGGTATGCAACCTCCGCAGAATCCACTGTCAGTAAGTTCACTAAGCAACACAACCGTGAGAGAGAGAGAGAGAGAGAGAGAGAGAGAGAGAGAGAGAGAGAGAGAGAGGCCATATTCCCTTCACCTAAAGAATCCTAACAAGATCTATGAGAAAAAGAAACATAAACATAAACTAAAACTCAACAATTTAACATCAGAAATGCAATCATGTCATATAGTAGAACAACACATCTATCTCTAGAACACTATGCAAGATAAGCAAACCTGTCAATTTTTTCCTGCATTACTGGATCTAACTCATCATCCATATCAAAGTCATCAAAGTCGAGTTTAGATGGAAATGTTGCAGATGCAGAGTTTTGCAGCTTTGAATTTCTACTCGGAGAAGACACGTCGCTGATATCACCATTTAGGCAGCCAGATGCAAGGCAACCAGATTCCTGAGTACCAGCAAGGATCGGATCAAAACAAATAAAAGATAGTTCCGAGCAACACACTCTCCTCTCTTTTACACGCATGTGAGCAGAAAAAATAAAAGAAAGAAACCTAGAGTCCACGAGATGCCAACCTTATTACAGTTTCCAGTTTCATTATTTGAAGAATTGCTTCTAGCTTGTTCTTTTCTCCCTCGGGTTTTCTTTTTATTTTTTGTTTCTCTCACTCCCTTTGAGTCTGCATTGATACAATTAAAAGAAGGAACTTGTCAGACACAGAATCAAGACCAAGGTTCTCAAACAATAATGTTTGTTAAAATTCATCCTATGTCAGGGGCTAGTAGAAATGATAAGTATACAGTTCTTCGTGGACTGAAAAGCTAACCTATGCATGTGCATCTACTAATGAAAAAGTTAAATTCTTCAGACGAAGCTAGATTACAGTATTATGAGGTCCAGTAACCATACAGACTACAAATATGATGAATATGCAGCAATTATTTTTTCTGATGATGCAGATATGCAGCAATATGTTTACTTATTGGTAAAAAAATTTATGCAGCAAAGAATTCATCGAAAGCACAAGAATGACGCATGCCCGTGACCATAGCTTGGGCAAACTAAAGATACAAACTATGACACGCAACTCCATTGATAAAGTTGTGTGCACTCCAAAACATGCTCTTAACGTTTCCATCAAGAAAGCATCCACAATACAGAACCGGAGAAATAATGATATAGTCAAAAGACACCCAAAAGGTGACTAAAGATAGAAGTCGACAAACAATGATACATAGCGATGCCAGGAAGCTGCAATAAAACTTCATCTAGTCACTGGCAATATATGGAAATTAACGTACGCAAATAGCTAAATTATATTACATATATAACATGTAGAAATTAGAGCAACTCTACACCACAACGGAGGGTGTCAATGAAGTCCATAAATATACCTCCATCTCCACCATTTATGAATGACAAAAGATCATCAACGGACCTTTCATCTACAACTTGCTGTTCTTCCACCTCAACATTCTGGAAAATGTAAATGAAGAGCAGTTCCCCATTAATGAATTGATGCAAAACAAGAGTTGATGCATATACAATCCAGCAATAATTAGCGTCAACTTAAGTAACCACAATTAAAGATTCAAACAAGAGCTAAATGTCAAAGCACCTTTAGTTTCTTTCTCTCATTCAATTCTTTTCTTTTTTTTGCATAGAGTCGATTTAGAAGGCGGATACGTGGATCATCCGTCATATTTCTCAACGGCTCCAACTTCTCCTCCTGACGAAATACCACTTCCATGTAAGAATAAAAACAATATGGAAGTAGCGAGCTATCAAAGTTCTCTGCTAGCGAGACAGACCTCTGTTAGATCATCAGGCAAATGGAAAGTTTCACGTATTTCTTCGGGAGTTTTGCCTTCAATCACCCTAGCAAGTGCACGGCTTGTAAGGTCAACCACAGGCTTTAGTTGAAGGCTGTCAGCAGCAGAAGCCAATTCACATAACTTCTGGGTATCTAACCGGATGTACTTCTCATCAAAAATCTTGCGCTCCTAGATACAAAAAAGACAACTGTTGCACTTAGTGGAAAGCAAATGCTTGAACATCCTATTACATAAAACCTACACATAACATACTGAGCTCTGACTTTCCTTCATTGTGGGTAGAGGACATGCATTGTTAACAAGGAAGCAAAAAATAGACCTTATTAGAACGGCCAGTAACTTGATGGAACCGACAAAAATCCAGTATTAGCCCTAAGACAGCAGCATTGACTCGTTCAGGAAGTACAACTGCATTATTTTTCGATGATCCAGTGCTGTTTTGAGCTACTTCCCTGCATATCACAGGGCAATACATGGCAACCTCTTGCTCCACTTGTTGGATTGAACCATCAGCTGTTTGGAGCCAGATGTATGACTTCATCTGTACGGAAGAACCGCAAAGCAAATTAGCAAGAGTAATTTGGAAAAGGTCACTTGATTGGAACATATAATATGGGAAGCAGTGAAATCACACTCAAAATCTATGCCCAAAACTTGGACAGTGACAGAGGATGTCACACGACTTTCCCATGCAAAAAGTATCCAGAAGAAATATGGAAACTAAAATTATGCCACCAGTGCCCGCATTAGAGCTGCCCACTATCAGTTCTCCAACTGGATCAACGCTTACAACATTTCAGCGCAATGATCTATATAACATATCTTGTGTGTTGATGCAACATGGCATCATTAAACTAAGAAACACCTAACTCTTCCATGCAGCATCCATTTTTAAATTTAAAATATGTCTAAAAAGTCTATCAGCAGAGCCAGTTCATCTTAACACAAAAAAACTGCTATTCCCAAATCGTGGCATCTCATAATACCTTAAAGGGTCGTTTGGTTGCCGGTTAGAGTTATACAGGTATTACTTATACATGTATTAGTTATGCAGGTATTCGTTATGTATGTATTAGTTATGCAGGAATAAGTAATGCGGGAATTAGTTATGCAAAGATTAGTCCTTGAGTAGTGCACGTGAAATTCAAAAAAAAAGGGTCATGCTAATTGTAGTGTATATAACTCTTTCTTGGGTTTTGGTTGAATTTTTTGCGATATTGTTACACACTTTATTTAGTAATTCAAAAACATCATAGCACAAGATTGTTATTTGCTGGAGAAAATGAATAGTGAAAAGTTCGCTGGAGAAAATGGCAATGATTTGTGGTAAATTGATAGGGATAAATTTGTCATTTCAGTATTGTATCCATGCATTATTATTCCATCTTCTCTCCCGCATAAAATAATACACGGATTGACTCATAACTTATACATGTATTATTTATGTAGAATTGTAAAATGCCAACCGAACATGGTATTAGTTATGCTGAATTTTGTACAAAATAACTAACGGCTACCAAACATGGTATAAGTTATGTTACCCCTAATACATGAATAACTTTCCCCCTAACCGGCTACCAAACGACCCTTAAGTGAATGCAACTCACAGCCTGAAAGAGCAACTGATGCAAGACAGCCTTTACACGGAATGGGATTGATTGAGCATAAAAGGAATAAAAATTAAAAGAGTGTCCAAAATTCACATAGATCATAACCGCGACATGAGCTCATACCTCATGGTCTCTCATACTTCTATTACTAGATAAATAAATACAGCCAAGTGTCATTTGAACATAAAGATTATGGTCGCTCATACCTCTGGTTTGACGATCGCCATAGGACCTCCCGACATGAGCTGCCCAATCCGAGAAAAACCGTTTATATGCCTTCTCAGAACTAATGCAAGAATAAAGATAAAATCTTAAAAGTGTAAATGTAGTGAATAAGGCAGAAACTTTATTCATTCAGAAGACAAGCATAAGTAACAGACAGCAAAACCTTCGTAAGTAAACTTTTCCGAATTCCAATAAGACATGCACCTCCAAGGAGATGGTTTCATTAGTTCCGCTCAAAATAAAAAACCGCAGCAAGTTGATCAAGTTACATTAATTAACCCCCCCCCCTTCCCCCACAAAATCCCATATATGAATCTAAATAGCAGGTCAGTGGTTCATTTCCATTTTGTTGCCTATGTGAACATCCAATTAAGGGTCTTACTTCTATCTTTACTTGCTTTTCTTACTGCATTTACAATTTCTTCACAGTCCTGCGACATCATCCCCTAGAATTCATTCCCATAGGACAATTCCAATCGGAACAAGTTCAAAACCTCACTGCCGCCACCTGTCTCTTCCTCCCCCCTCCCAAAATAGAAAAAGGGGACAAAACTATGAAGTAGAAAAGGAAAAACAATAAACAATCCCCACAAAAACCACTAGGTGATTTCTGATTTCTTTCCCGGTACCTGTGCCGGTGGGAGGTAGCAGATACCCGGCAGAATAGACGAGGTGCGAGCAAGCTGGCCTGGAAACCACCTATCATCAAAAATTAAACAATCCCCAGAAATGAACATTTGACAGAGAAGTATAAAAAAAAACTTCAATTTTGACCTCAATAGCTAGCAAATGAATAAACCCGTCAACATTTCTCCATTTAACCCCAATGAATATCCACCAATTGGAAAACCATATAAAGCAACTCGATTTTTACACGAAATTAAAACCAATAAACCAATAAAGAACCAATCTTTACTTTAAAAAGAGGTAGTTATCAACAATTAACATAGGTAATTAAATTCTTCTTCTCTTACAGAAGTAATTAAACTCAAAATCAAAAAGTGAAAACGAAAATGAAAGGGTACCTGAGGAAACAATGTAGCTACCGTTTGAACAACGCCGCAGAAATAGGAGATGGAGAATACAAAACCCCTGAGGAATATATAGGGTTTTCAGCTAGGGAGAAAGGGAATTTTATTCTTTTTTTGGCTCGTTTAGGGTTTTTGTTTTTTTTTATTTTTTATTTTTTTTATTCTTCCCCGATAGGAGGAAGAGCAATTTCTGTAAATGTATGTATATATATCTGGTTTCTGTTTCTGGTAAGAGAGAGATGTTATTGGCACGTGAGTGTCAATGGTTGTTTACCAGATTCGCACGGTTTAGGGCTCTCTATCTCAACGACAATGGTGGCTGCTGGATTTAGGACGGAGCTACTAACCTCTTTTACTGCCATATATTATCAACATTTTTATTTTGTTTTTTTCATTTGTTGTCTGTCCGCATTGGTTAAAAAGAAAAGAAAAAAAGAAATTAACTATGAAAAATGATGGAAAATTCTATAAATCTTATCACAATTTTTTTTATATTATAATTTTTCTTTTATTTTTCCTTATCATATTATTTATTATTTTTTTCTTTTCTTGTGAAACAAAATAGATAGTATGAAAATTGTTGTAACTTCAAAATATAATAGTTAAATGGAGCAAAATAGGTTATATTTCATCACGTAGTTTAGTTTGAAATTGAGGAGTAATTGTCTTATTTTAAAATATAGTGGTTAGTTAAATTATTCTAATTATGTCCAACTACTACTCTCAGAAGATACTTCTTATTTCATTTTTTCTCGATAAGCATCTAGTTTATGTATAGATATTAGATTTTTATGTTTGAAAAAAAGTAAAATAAATAACTAACTAGTCAAATCTCGACATAACATAAAAATGGGATGAGTAAAGTGTATATTAATAAGTAATATTACACCAGATGATATATTTTTATTTATTGTATATGAAAAATCCTAGTTGTGTGCGCATGTTCGTATATATTATAAATTATACGTTGTTTATTCTGAATTTAATTATACAAGAAAGTTCTAGTGATCTAACTATTATTCAACTCTACTATAAGCCAAGCAACAAACAATTTTCCAATTTCTTAGTATTAGTTACTATGTAATGACCATAATTTTGCTTTTCAATTTGTCTTTTCGATAAAATTTAACTCTTTAAATACTTGTTATCACTATAAGAGAAATACTATAATGAACTTGCATTTAGTATTCCAAACGAAACATATTTCTTTAAAAGTTCAAATTGAATTATCTTGGCCACATGTGCAATTGAAACTCTACGAATGATTAAAAATACAAAAGATTTCATAGTTAAATAATAATCACTAATTTATAGTATTTCTAACTTAGTTTTTTTTTTAATGATATTTCCTTTTTATTAGATTTCTAAGTGTCCTTTGTTGACTCAAGAAATCAAGTAAATTAATTTTTCACCTCCAATTCTAAATGAATTCAAATGCTTTTCAAATTAAATATTAGTTGATTTAATCTCATGTCAATGTAGATTTGTACTATTATTTCCATTTATGCTCTATAGCCAATGTTAATATCCTTCCATAAATGATTTTAGCAACTTAATCTTCTTGGATTTTCAATAAATCTTCTTCACATTCTCCTTTCATGACGATTTTCCCCCCACAATTAAAGTGCCCAAGAATATTTTTCTTCACATAACCATAATATGTAAATTCAAATTTTTTAAGTTCTAATTTTTAAATCTTTTAATAACTCTCTTCTACCTCAAATTTGCATAATCTCTGTTACCTAATTATTACTTCTAGTTCAAATTGAATTCAAATGCTTTCCAAATGAAATGTAATTTAATTTTATCTTATGTGATTGATAGATTTTGAATTATTTTGTTTCCATATATGTTCTACATTCATAATTAATATCGTTCCATGAATGATTTTAGCATCTTGATCTTCTTGGATTTAAGCACATCTTCTTTTGTAGAATTCTCTTTTCATAACAACTACCCCCCCCCCCCCAATTATTTTGTTGTACATTCCCAACCATGGCTTAGGCCTCATTTGTTTTTTTTTAGATTAAGACGTCTGAATCTGAATACACATCTGAATATTAAGATGTGTATTAAGATTAAGACATCTGAATCTGAATACACATCCGAATATATTAAGATGTGTATTAAGATCTGAATACTAAATAATTAAAGACTGTTTGATTTTTAACATCTGAATATATAAAATTTATCTTTATTTAAAAATTAATAAACATAAAATTCAAATGAAATAGTAACTAATCTAATATTTTATCAATAAAATTTATAGTTTTTAAAAATATG
>JASVEL010010236.1:0-204176 GCA_032618575.1 Nicotiana noctiflora
ATAAAAAAACAGAAATTTAAAATTGCAAAAAAAAAAAATTAAGGTAAAAGAAATACATTTTTTTCGAGGGAAGGGGTGGGGGATGGAGGGGTAGTAGGGTAAGTAGTAACATAAAAATTGAAATTTAAAAAAAAAAAATTGAAAGGGGGTGGAGTGGGTTGGTGAGGGCAGGGAATGTTGAGAAGGAGCTTTGAAAAATATTTTTCCTTCTTTTGATAAGGAAAATATTTATTGATAACGAAAATATTTTCCAAAATATTTAGCCAACCAAACATGGAAAAATGAGAAAATATTTTCCTTCTTACTAAACACACCATAAGTCACCATCTTCCTATAAATAGAGGGTTTTATTCCATTGTAATTCATCCCAAATCAACAAGAATATTCTCTCTCTTTTTTTTTCTGCAATACTCTTCTTCTTGTTTTATTGTTTCATAACACATTATCAGCACGAGACTCTAACCAATTGAGTAGATGCTTTGGGATTGAGCATAATGATTGTCAATTATTCCATGAACTTCTATCATGATTAATTTCTGGATTTAAGGTAAGTATTTTACCGTATTTTTCTATTTTATTCTATACTTTGATTTTAAATACAAGCAAAGACAACAAAGTTTGACTATAACTCTAATGGAGTTTGTAAGAAATTATAACCACCTGAAATGGTAAAATTTCTATGTCTCGTCATGATCAAATTCATATATGACTGTGGGCAAAGAATTGAAAACTCGTCTCATTGAATTTGCTTCATTCTCATTCCCTTAAGAGAATGTGATAGCAGTATATGATAAGTCTGAAAGAAGACAAAATTATTAGTATGAATGCATCAATGGATATGGATGTGGCAATAGACGAAATTATAATTATTATGATTTGTGGTAATGAGAACAACAAGGATTCTCAAAATAATCTTTCACTCTGTGAAAAATATTTGTTTTTAATTTGGCGTGAGATTTTGTAAAGCACATATAGATGATTATGGTCCACTCATGATGTGAATGTGACAACATCTGATTTATGACTATATACTTCAAAGAATATGAACGTGCTAGTGGTAGTGAATATACCGCACCCACCTCTAAAAGGAGATTTGAGATGATATAAGAAAATAATGTCATTATTATGGCATGAATGGTCATTGGTCACGTACCTATTGTACGCCATAATATTTTTGCATTGTAATTATTAAAAGACAACGGTAATGCAAGAAACAGATCTTGCATATAATTTTAACCATAACCATAATGGTATAACTTTCTATTTAAAGAGATATTCACCATATGAGTGTTGATGAATATGTGGTACTACAAGATTAATTGAGAACTTTGTAAGAGCCAATTATACTATTTTGGAGAATCACATTTAATTACCAATAAGGTATTGTGTTGTAGTAAGTCTCAAAAAAACTTATTCAGTTTCCAAAGTATATGCGAAAATGATTGATTATATTGAGACTACAAATAAAGGAAATATTTAATATCTTCTATTACTACATCTTGGAGCTGGGTAATATGTATGTGAAAACCTACCCGATTTATTCTCCAGTTTGTATTATACAAATAAAAAAATACCATAATAAAGTGGATGTTATTGATATAAAAAACTATATCAAAAAAAAACTTGGAGTTTTTGATAATTGCACACGTCATGGTGTAAATTCGAAGTTTATCAATATTGATAATTTATTCAATTGGCATAATTGGTTTAGTCATATTAATTTAAGCATGATATGCAAAAATAAATGAGAATTCACATGGGTAAATATTAAAGAACTAGAAAGTTCTTTGTGAATTATCTTATATTGCTTGTTCTCATTAATTAATATACCAACTAAAATTGGGATTGAATCTCATGAATGCTGGAAATATTAAATGTGAATATGGGCACATTCAGCTGCCATGTATACCACATAAGATGCATCTATGAGATGGTTACATGTGTGATTATTAATAACCCACAACATGGTGTTTTGTGAACTTGCTCAATAATTTAATTGCGAGCATAATTTTCAGATTTTCTATTCAAGAAGTTCATCTTGATAAGTTGGTTTTACACCATAGTTGGTTTAGCAAAATGATTTATTGAGTGCCTCCACTTAATAGTTAAACTATTGCTTATGAGAACAAAGTTATCTGCATCAGTCTGATATATGTTATATACGAAAGTATATGACATTCTCCCATCACAAGTGGTTCAGGGTCAGGAATCATATAACTTCATCTTATTATTACTGATGTGCGGTGTATATTTTGATTAACACCATAACGCACAAAGGTGGATTCTCAAAGCTGAGATAACAAGTTAGTTTTTCTAATATGAAGGGGAGACATGATAAATAGTTGAGAAAAAGTTACGCAGAATGAATTATCATTTGTACATCTAGATCCTCGAATAAGATAATATGAACTTGAAGTTCATAAAAGGATAATTCATTTGCAATACATTGCAAAGCGTACCAGACGCATTTGCTGACCCAAAGAAAGTAACTATATTCTCATTACTAATGCTCCTATTAAGTCCTAGAAGGACATAATCTGTGGTAAGCTTAAAGCGTATAGACAATCAGTTTCAAATAAACTTCTTGATAAAGAAGATGAGCAAATTATCAAAATGATCATAATAAAGAAGGCAAGTAATTTAGATCACATGATATAATACTTCATAAAATCTCACGAGAGATTCGGGTACCTGAATATATGAATGAAGATATCTCTATGTTATGTCATTATGAAAATATATTGAAACTGATATAAAATGTTTGTCGACGACATCTATGATAGCTCTAAGGATGAGGATCTTAAGTCTATCACTTACAAACACAAAAATATTGGCCAAATGAAAGAGACACAATTCAAATAAAATTGGTTTCATATAAAAGATATGTAGTTTTAAACATGTAGTTCAAACACTTGAAAGTATAAGCCAATGGTGTGTGAAATCACTTTCATGTATCTTATATATCTGGCATGACATAAAAACTCGATTCAAATCTAAAGTTTATTTATATAGCTTATTTGACTATACTTATATGATAATCCCTGAATGATCTAAATTGCTTGAAGCATATACAATTCTTGATCTTGAAGTACCACTTCCTCAGTGCAATTTGTACACAAATGTATCTTGCTATAACTATATGCATGATAATATGATAGCACGAGTTTTCACCTCTATGTGAAGATACTAAAATAACGATACCAACAAGATCATATGAAGACAATACATCTATTAGGGATGGTGATTTCATGGTGAAACAAATTCGTTCAAGTTAATATGGTTGATTTGTTTATCAAATCTCTACCAAAGATCTCTTGAAGACGGTGCACAATATTGGAATGCGAAGGCTCAATGATTTGAATTGATGCTCTCATCAGGGGGAGTTAATGCACGTTGCACTCTTTTTCCCTTACAAAGTTTTGTCTCATTTGGTTTTCCTTGTAAGGTTTTTAACTAGGCAACCAAAAGGCATATTGTAGATATGTATACTCTTTTTCCTTCTCTGGAATTTTTTTTTCGCTGGGTTTATTTTAGTTAAGGTTTTAACGATGCACGTTATCTGTTGAATAGACATTCAAGAGGAGTGTTATAAATATAATTTTATTTATGGTGAATGTCTATATTTAGAGAGATTTTAGGGTTCGTTGCTTGGTGGATAAATCACCATCTCTCTATAAATAGAGGGTTCCATTCCATTGTAGTTTATCCCAAAATCAATAAGAATTTTCTCTCTCTTTTTCTCTGCAATACTCTTCTTCTTCTTTTATTATTTCATAACACCCGTAGAATTTTTGCAAATTTATAAGTTATTCAGTACTCCATCCGGTCCACTTTAATTGATCTTTTAGTTGTTTTCGCATATACTAAGGAATTCACTTTTTAATCTTAACTAACAATGAAATTAACCATATTAACCTTAATTTGTTCGTTGGAAGCATAACAAATATTCTAGGCTCTTTATTCCAAGAGCAACTTTGAAAAAAAAAATTAATTCCTTCTTGATATCTAAAAAGATTAAATATTTTAGACCAAAAAAAAGAGGCCAAAAGATCAAATAAAGTGGACTAAATGGAGTAATTAGTAGCTTTTCCTAAAATGCTTTTTGGTGTAAAAATTGTTTGTGACGACTCAAAGGGTCAACACTTGTTTTATTAATCATTTCGGGCTTCTGAGGTCTGGAAAACCTCATTTATAGTTGCCTCAATTTGCGTGCACAGTTCGGGCGCGAAGCTGGAAATTTTTATGTTCAAATATGTGAAATATGTGAAAAATTTGAAGAATTTTGATATTAATATTGATATGGTTGACTTTGGTCAATATTTTTGGTAAACGGACCCGGACTCGTGATTAGACGGTCTCAAAAAATTCGTAAAAAAATATGGAACTTGGGCGTATGCCCGGAATTGAAATCCGAGGTCTAGAACCCCGGTAAAAGAATTTTTCTGTTAAATTGTTTTCTGAAAAAGTTTAATGAAAATAAAACTGAAATTTGATTAAAAAATGGTGATATCGGGCTCGTATTTTGGTTCCGACATCCGGTACAGGTCATATATGTTGGTTAAGCGCTTCGTGTAAAGTTTGGTTGAAAACGGACGTCGTTTGACGTGTTTCGGCCTTAAATTGGAAATTTTGAAAGTTATGAAATTTTGAAAGAGTTCTTGAGTTTTAAGGCTCAATTCCTTGATTTTGATGTTATTTTGGCGACTTGATCACGCGAGCAAGTTCGTATGATGTTTTTGAGTCAATGTACATACTTGGTTTGAATTTCCGAGGGCTCGGGTGAGTTTCGGATAGGTAACGGGATGGTTTTTGGACTTGGAAATGCAGCAGAAATTGTGCAATTTTGCACAGAGATTTTCTTCTATGCGATCGCATAGGTGTAGCTGCGATCGCATAGAGCAAAGATCCGGGGTCCCAAAATCCTTCTATGCGATCGCAATAGTTCCCATGCGATCGCATAGCTTCAACTTTCCCTCTTATGCGATCGCACAGTATCCTTCGCGATCGCATAGAGTAAGACTTGAGGCCCAGAATTTCCTTCTATGCGATCGCATTGGTCATCCGCGATCGCATAGAGCAATTTTGTTGTCCCCTTATTTTCTTCTATGCGATCGCATCACAGGCCCTGCGATCGCATGGAGTAAATTTAGGTTCTGCAAAAACAGAACAGACGGGATAAAATCCCATTTCTCTCAACTCTCTCTTCTCCAAACAACTTATTGGGGCGATTCTTGGGCGATTTTCATCAAAACTTCTTGGGTAAGTGATTCTTGACTCGTTTTCTTCATTTTCCCTCATTATTATTTGAATTCCTAAGCCTAAATATGTGTAAATGGGTAGAAAATTTGAGAAATGAGTTTAATAAGGGTTTTCAAAGAATTTGCGATCTAGACCTCGTTTTGGGGTCGAACTTAAGAACAAATTGTATATTTGAACTCGTGAATGATTGGGTGAGTTTATTTTGGTTCGAAACTCAAGTTTCGATTATGTGGACCGGGGGTCGATATTCACTATTCCGGGCAGAATGTTATAAAAATTATAATTGGCCATATGAATTAGTTTGTTGAGTAGTATTGATGACATTAAATCAATTTTGTATAGATACGATTGGATTGGAGCCAAATTCGAAAGGAAAAGGCATTGCTACGGATTGAATTGTTCGTAAACTTTCGAGGTAAGTGTTTGTTCTATCCTAGCTTGAAGGAATAGGAAGTTAGTTATGTATGAATTGTTGATTAAGAGTTATTGGTGTCACACCGGTAACGGAGATAAATTGTTGATTTTTTATCAATTATTGGTTCAAAACCGGTAATTATAAATATTGTTGAAGCAAAGATTATTGGTTCAAACCGGTAATACTTTTATACACTTACTGTGGATCAAAGATTATTAGTTAAATGCTGGTAATATATATATTAATGAATTGGGATCGTGTGGCGCGCCGACCACTTATATATAAGAAATGGGATCGTGTGGCACGCGGACCACAAAGTGATTTAAATCTTGGCATTGGCCATAGTTGCCGGTAGTCTATTGATATATTTGGGAGCGGGTGGTACGCCTACCACAAGGTATAACTTATTGTTACATTTGGGAGCGGGTGGTACGCCTACCATAAGATATGAAATGAAACATGAATTGAGACATGAAAGTAAGATTTGTTCCGTTGATTAGATTACTCTGGATATTATGAGTTATTGACTGTTATTTCAGAACAGATTCTTTCCTTATAAACGTTTGATAACGTTTTCTGCTGTTGTATATATATATATATATATATTTCAACTGTACAAGTTTATGTGGGTGACTGGCCTTAGTCTCGTCACTGCTTCGCCGGGATAGGCCAGGCACTTACCAGCACATGGGGTCGATTGTGTTGATACTACACTCTGCGCTCTTTTTGCGCAGATACAGGTTACGGACAGCAGCAGCGGCAGTAGCACGATTGTGGATATTCCGACTACTGAGACTACGAGGTAGCCTTGCAGGCGTCCGCATGACCCGTTGTCTCTTCTATCTATGTATTTCATTCTGTTATCTCATGTATTCGAGATAAACGACTTATATTTCTTTCAGACAATTATGTGTATTATTCTTAGAAGTTCGTGAGTATTGTGACACTAGTCTTGGGTAGTGTATCATGTTTGGGTTTCTGTATCATATTTGATAAAATTGACTAAGTCTTCCGCTAAGTTTAATTATTCCGCTGTAATTATATGTTTTTAATTTAAAGTCTTAAGAAGAGTTTAGTAACTAATAAAAAATGTAAGTAATAGTTTGGCTTGCCTAGCTTCCACTAGTAGGCGCCTTCATGACTCCCGATGCTGGAAAATCCGGGTCGTGACATTGTTGAAGATATTTTCCAACTTGAACCAATTGAAATCCAGATATTCAACGAAGAGAACTTACTTTAGGATTGTGAGGTGGCAAACGGCCAGGTCGTGTCGGATATGGGTGGGTTGAAAAAAAGAAATGTAAAAACAAATAAATTAACCAATCCAATCCATATTTAATACTGATAAAAATAGGTTAACCGCAGATAATATGAATATTCAATATCCATATTATTCATGACTTCTTAAATATGATCATTTTTAGAAGGATTCATAGTCTTTCAAACTTAAAAACCCCCAATTTGAATCTTTGCATATATAAAAATTATAACCATTGTGGGCTTTTGTAATTGCAATGTGTGAAGGAAAAGATCCAAATGGAAGATAAGGAGGCCAAGTGAAATTTCAGAGACAAAAATTGCTAGCAAAACAACATGTAAAAACTCTTCCAAATATCAATCTAAGCAGCTAAATACCATCATTGCCAAGAATAGAAGTTAAAGCAGTTGAGTCTGACTCCAATATCATATGCCAAGGCTGTTCAGTTATTTGATGTTTTCTCTTATATGTCACCACTGAAACTGAGTAGTTTTGTTACAACTATCACTCACCTTATCATAAAGCAGTGTGTAATTTGAGCTGCTTATGTTCCTGAAATAGCAGCCTGAATTTTCATCATATTTATATCTTTGTTGTGTACTCCCAACTCCACTGACTATAGACTGGTCCTTTAAAAGCATATATCCTTGTGCTTTTTGCACATTTTGAATAGAGCTATTTGAGGTTCCATTCTTGAAACCCTTCAACCTCTTCTCATCAAATATCAAACTCACATTTGAAATAGATACATAGCTTTGATCTCCTATCTTAACACCATCAGAGTACAATTGAAACTGAAACTTTTTAAAGGATTCAAGAACATTACCAGAAAAAGACGGCGTCTTGGCATAAACTATGTCATTAAAATCAATAGTTTGATCCACAATTTGCAAGTTTACTTCATTTCCCATCACAATTTTGTTACTATAACTCAAATCTTGAGATGACCTTGTAGTAATTGTTCCATAAGATGATTTTACCCATCCATTCAACAAAATCGACCTACGTGCATTCGTGACAAAGGATCCATCAAGTCCTTTAAAATTGCTTGCCAAAGAAAAGGAAAGAGGCAAATTACTAAACTCCAACAACTTCCCTTGTGTTTTTACACTCTTTTTATCCAACCAAAGATGCAAATTTGCATCAATATACCACACATTTAAAGCATTTGTGACACTGAATGAAATCTTATGGATACTTCCATCTAATATCTTTCCTAATAAAGGGGTAATTTCAATGTCATAAGAAGGAAGATCAAATGAGCCAATTCCAGTAATTGGTCTCCACAATAGAGGATTAATACCACCAGTATACACCACAGTAAAAGGCCAAACTGCACCAACTACAACATCATCTAAACTTACTATTACTTCCCTAAAAGCACCATTCCCCTGCATATCAGTACGATTATTTGCAGTAATATAATCATTTGGAAAATTTCCATACCAGAATTCATCATTCTCATGGAATGATACGTAAACTTCCAATAATGCCCTGTATGTATTTTGTGGGATTTTGAACTCCTTTGACTGTACATCAGTAGAATTCTCAATCTCAAACCATAGACCATCGTTTAATGGCAGATTTCTCGAAATGGGTATGATCAAACCAGCCCCAGAATCAAATCCGTTATCAAACAACTTATCGAAAGTCAGTTCTTTATCAGCAGGATAGAAATGGACAAATACATTCACATGATACACTCCAGTATATGTACTATCAACAATGTTCCCTATATAAACAGCAAGGGTTTGATTGGTCATGAGCAAAGAATAATACCTAGTAATGTCTTTCTTGACAGTCCAAACAATCCCATTAGGCCTCGGCTCAGCAGTACAACTCCTGAAAATCTCAACCCCACCAAGCCAAACTCCAAAAATACGATCAAATTGCCTTCCTTTACTCATTGCTGTCCATTCTAGCACAATCTTGGAAAAAGTATGAGATGGACAATGTGAAGGAGGAGTGTAATTTGCTAGTACCGGTGGTTTACCATATGTATAGCCAAAGTCATGTTTGAGGACTAAGTAGGAGCAAGGTTTGGTTTTAGGTAATTTTATAGGTTTAGTGACTTCAAAATAAGTCGTCGGAGTGTCATTCTTGGATATAGAGTCTAGTTGAGCAGTGAGTTGTGATCTAGAGAGAGCTGCATTATGAAGTACTGCTGTCGAAAGGAGCGATAGTTGGAGTACTGAGAAACAAGTGACAAAGAAGAAGAAAGGGATAGCCATGAATTGTTAGCCAGAGAATGGTGGTTTTGTTAATGGATATTTGGAGCAAGAAACAATGTCCTATGGAAATCGAAACTGTTTCCTAGTTTTCCTTATTCTTTACGACTGCTTGGAAACTCACCAAAATGGATGACTTCATTTTAGTAGTATATATTTAGCACTGATACCCAAATAAGTAAAGCAATCAAAATGAATCCCGAAATATGAGAATATGTTGGCATGAAATCAGATAATGATATAAGTCGTGAAGATCCCAAAAATTAAAGCAATTAAAATGAATCCTGAAATGACAATAATTGGCATGAAACAAGACAGAAAATGATGAGTCATGAAAGATCCAACCGCGAGGATTTGAATTCTCCTCGAAACATGTTTAATAGAGTACAAGATAACAGCTGCATGTTAGCCTTATTACCTTTTATGTTTATCTAAAAATATTTCGATATATATCGCGTTTAATATATGTCACATATTTGAATTATATACATGATGTAGAGTAAATAATAAAAACTAACAGTTAAGAGGTTAAGGTGAACCAGATAACATCACATCAAGGTAAATACTAGTATTAGTTAAGCAACTTTTAATTTAATTTAAAGAAAAATGATAACAGTATAACACTACAATATAAACAAGGGAATAGTGAAAAAATATTTCATAATATTTCCATTGAAATTGTCTTACGATCACTAAACGACTAAATAAAACCATGTAATCATCCGCGGCAATTGCATTGGTACCTTCATTTTTTCAGCCAATTGTTCCACATCTATGGCCACAGAATCCTCGTGTATTCCTTCATTTCTTTCGTTTCGTCACCTCTTCACCACAAACATGCCAACTTATACTTAAACGAGCTACAGCAACCTTAAACATTGGAATCCACCAGGCAAACCTTGATTAATCCTTCACGAGATGGTAAAATAAAAACAGAAGGGTAACACGCAAACTCTCTGGGCGTTTCCAACTATCACTCAGAGAATAAGGGGATGGCGAGGAATATCATCCGTTTATTTCTGCATAATACACTAATAAGGGTCTGCGCGATACAAACATACAGTGATGCAGATAATGAGGGTGATATTTCCCTTGCTATCCAGGCTCAACCTCTTATTCCAAAATGAAAAGAAACGGGACGTTGTACCTCCTTTTTCTTTGGAAGTTTGGAGGATTTTGTAAAAAGCAACAAACAAATGCAATTTACATTCTGTACAGTCAGCTGCCGTCCCCTTATCTGTAATTTCTCGTATTCTTTTGAATTTATTATATAATGTCAGCTAAGAGATCGGTTCAAAACAAAGAGTTGACCGGAGTCTCCATTCAAAAAGAAAAGTTCCAAAGGTACATAAGAAGACACAGATACTTCTGATGAGGCAAATCTATATGTAGGCTGCAAAATCTTGCTACCTTTGGCACATGGAATAGTTAGAAGACGCGGACCAGTTCTCATCTGCCATATCTGCAATAATAAACTCAAGTGTCAAAACAAGCATAATCTCCAATGCATGTCCAGATATACAATCAGCTAGAGTTCCCATCTAATCATTGGAAGTGCTTTTCCAGCATAGACTAACTGTCCTTTTTCAGATCTTTCTACAATTATAAGAGATTATGGATAACAAATACACTAACATAACCATTGATTCAGATAGAAAAGTCTCAATCTTCATTTTCGAATACAGTATTATCAAGAGAAATTACTGCTCAGCAAATTTACTCGAACAATTTTCATCAGATGCAGTTTTCACAAGCAAACAACAAACCAGACATATGTGTTAATTTGTGGTTTACTCTAATAATCATTTTGCAAAAGGATGGTAGTCGCGGTTGTATTGAGTTACTTTAAATGAGTCTGAAGTATATAATGGAGCTGAGATGAATGAGAAGAGTGATACAGCAAGAAAGAGTAGCAACATACCTCAACAATCCCTTTACGCGGTGCATGAATCGCTAGACAGAGGCAATAATCACTCTTCATGTGTTCACCGTAAGCATATCTAGAAGTTTGAACATCCTTATTGGCAAGCATCTCAACAAATAGACAACTTGCATCACGGTAACCCTGCAAACCAATATGTTCATCATTATATCAAGGCGATAAACCTGGAAAGATACCTCGTTTCTATGGAGTATTTCAACTGAACTACTCAAAATCATTTGTTAAATCCAACTTTCCAGTCAACATTGAGATTCAGTTCTTATATAAAAAGTTGATTCAGTGAACTAATAATCAAACATTATTCTACCGCAACTACACAAGTATATTTTCTTCGCCATCTAATGATCACTTATATAACTATTCATAATTTGGATAAACCGCACTAAACAATTACAAATAGGAGCATAGAACGAACCTTCCACAGACGGACCACCACAAGGGCCTGAGTGTCTAAGAGTAAGATACGACCAAGAGAATCAGTTATTGCAGCCAAAGTACCACTAGGTGATAACGTCAGCTTCTCACCCTTTCTAGGGTGATCCTTAAAGCAAGTCAACGGAGAAGCTGCCAAAAAAAAAAGCAAATTTACAATGATATTATGTCAGCTATATTGACATCCAAAATAGATACTCGAGTATATGACAAAATCTGAAGTACAATTATGTAAAACATGGAAGGCGAAAAAGTACAGCTAAAATTAATATTATCAGGTGAATTATTGAGAACCTAGGACTTCAACTGAAAAAATAAGGAGCAATAGAAGAATCACCCAGAAGATAACTTTAGCCTTCTCCACTTCACATATAAAACCTCAATTGGAAAGCAATACGCCAGTTATTTGAGTTTTACGGCTTACCAAGAAACTATAGTGTTTTTTATTTTTTTACCAACCTGCATAGCCAGGTTCAGCTTGCTGACTGACAGTCAGCACAAATTTGGGAAGTAAATTACCCAAAGCCCAAATCCAATCAATATTGACCATGTTTTCTCCAAGTCTAGAAAGATAACGAGAGTTGAACAGGTTTCTCTTGAAAGAAGGAGTTGTCATGCACAAAGGGCAATACATCATATGGTACACCATTACACTAAACTTTTTTCTCCATCTAGTGACACAAAGGGCGTCTCCTTCTACTTGCAATAGCCTATACACCACAAAATCTGATTCACTGCAACCTATGTTGTTCAGATACCAGTGCGGGCACCCAACACGAGCACGGATCTAGAAGTCAGATTCCGTCATCACCTAAATCTACGGATTGGGGGATATGGATTGGAGTACGGGTACAGGTGTTAAGATACAACCCAATAATGTATATTATGACATATATGAGAACACACACACACACACACACACACACATATATATATATATATATTTAATTAGTTGAAGTTATTAAATCGAAGCTAGCATCATTAAATTCATTTTAGACACTTAATAATTTATTCATGAGTTATCTCATTAGTAGCAAAGTGTTCTAATACTTATGTGAATATATACATGAAATAAACCAAATTTCAAATTAAATACCAATCAACATATACTTCTTGGCCGTAGGTGTAGTCAAAACACCCAAGTTAGGTTGACCAAATGCAGTGCAGATCCCTCACCCATACCCAAGTTGTGCTGCATCGACACAGTCGTAGCAAGGGTTTTGAAGGATCTGAGCAACACCAAATGCAAACCTCAACACCAAATGCAACCCTGGCATTACAAGATCGACCAGAGACACAGAAAAATGATCCCTATACAAAAATCACTGTTGCATGGCACTGATAAATAAATTCTAGCATACTATTTTCCTCATAAACATTCTCCAACTTGCATTAAAGTGCCAACTGCCGACCCCATTTTAACTTTTTCTCCAACTGGTTACAGTAGTTAAAACAGGTTGAAACTAGTGCAAAAGAAAGAGAGAGGACGTTGAAACTTTTTAACAATCGCCTATACATCTAAAATACACGAATATATTGTATGTGTTAATGAAAGTTATAATTACCTAGTACCGCAATAACAGGGACGGAGACGGGAGGGGAGAAGGTACAAGAAAGAAATACATAGAGCTAACCTAAGTTGCTCAGACACGGGTGCGGGTGTCTGACACGGGTGTGGATCTTGAGGACAGATCCTTCGAGATGTAAATTCTAAGATTTGGGGATACGGATCGGATACGGGTGCGGGGATCCGGGTAAAAATAATTCACGAAAATAAAAATATAAAAATATCTCTAAATTATGAGATATTTTGTGGATTGTGGAATATGGAATACTTACATATAGCTTGTAAAGTGTGGATTATTTTTTGTTCTCAAGTTGTAGATAAGTAAAGGATGTATTTCCTAGATATGATATGTTATTTTCTTCAAATTTACCCTTGTTTTGGATCTGATTTCGGGAATCAAATTGTATATCGTCTCGCATTTTTCCGTGATTCCGCCCATCGTGGTCAAAGTTCCCAAATTATTTTACCGGACCCGGTACGGATCACATACCCACACACATACTAGTGCCGTGCCGACACAGGTGCGGCACCTAAACTGCCGTGTCGGAGTAACTTAGAAGCTAACTTTATACATAGAGAAAGAATTGATCACTTCTTAAATCTTAATGACACCAAGCAAGCCTCCACCCAAAAACTCCTACAGACTTTATAACTAACTTTTGGCAACAATACCTTGACACTAGTCAGTGTCAATTACAGCCCAGTGGCTTACAAACTACTTTCTAACTCAAAGATAAAATTGTAGAAAAGAACACCTTCTTCCAGTCTTGAACTATAGATGAAAGTTCATGGAAGCAAAGGAGAGATGGCAGGATGCATGGACGGTGAAATATAATTTAGTATTTGACATCGAAAAGCAATGATACATGAACAACCTCTACAGCTATAACGACTAACTACATAGAGAGAGCAGAATAAAAAATTCTTTCAACAGATGAAGAAATACCATCTACCTCGAGCAAAAGGCTGAGGCTTTGGTTCTGGTCTTTTTTTGGGAGTTGGATCACTTCTCCATAACATTTTTGAGATAGAAGTTATTGTAGAAAAAGTTGCAGGCACAACCTTTGAGAGAATAGCCCCTACTATTGATCGGCTTCGGTCTACAGAAAGTCTTGAAAGCGTGAAGAGAAACTCAATTTAGAAAAATAAAGTAAGAAATGGGAGTGAGAACAGCTTTTTAGATAGAAAATTTAAATGTGATCTTGAAAAGAACCATAAACTGTACTGAATAAAATATGCTGTAGACTAACCGATAAGCAGAAATCACAGCATCATCTCCAACAGTGATTGCGCAATAATAACGCTGACTTGACTGCCCAACAACAAAGGCAGCTGAATTCAAATACCAGAATAACTTCAGAAAATTTCCGAAAGTCATAGGACAAAAAATAGCATCTCATTTGGGCAGTAAAAATTCATTTTTGGTGAGTGTAGAACTTTAGGTGAAAGGGTTGAGAAAATAACAAACCCCAGTAAAAACGTATACCTTGTATAAAAGGAAGAAAAGAAAGTACTGATTTGATACAGTTAGAAATTAAATATTACCTGGATTTCCAGCAGAGGAGGGGGCATCAGACCAGTGATGGCAGCGTCAACACAAGGACCATACTTACTTACATTCCATAACTGGTATGGAAGCCTACCAAAAGTATCTATCGAATTTTCAGAATCTCTTTCATCCCAAAACTGGGAGTGTCTTTCCCGAAACCACCTCTGAAGCATATTCTGCATTTTGTTGCCAACATGAATTAGCAGTATGGCATAGAGATCCCACACATCATGTATCATCAAGATCTAAATGGTGATGTAAAACTGAAAAATAGATGTTCTCATATTATAGTTGATAAATAAAAAAACTAGTGTTTCCTGTAACTGCGAGATTATCCGAGTACCTGAAAGTCAGATCCATCAAACCGCGCAATAACACCTGACATAACAACACAGAACTCTTCTGATGATGCATCTCGGGTCAAATCTCTCTTGGTTCCACGGACTCTCAATCTGAGAATCTTCCCAGGGCTTACTATCTGCCACACAAAAGTTCTCGTCAGTTTGCTAATTATCTTATGGCACAGCGAGGGACACCAGAAAGCAAACAACACATAATCTTGAACCAAATTACACATTATCAAAGAAGACAACTCAAATGCAGTGCTGAAGAATAAAGATTGAGTCTTTCCTTTATTTATTCCCCTTATCAGTTCTTCTTATAGCAGAAAGAGGAAGACATAGCAAGTTCATATCGAATGACGGATACAGCATGTGCATAACATCTTAATCCATTCAGGAAGCACCAACTTGATTATCTAGTGCTTGTTTAGCTCTTTCTTTGACATTTTGTCCCATTACTAAAAGTAACACTATTGTTGAACAAACGTTCTCAGAAAAAACAAAATATTACAGCCTGTTCACTGTCCATTTCCTTTTCCCTTCATAAGCCATCAACACTATCAACACATACCCAAAGCAAATCTTTTTATTGTTATTATTATGTTAGACAACCATAATCGTTTCTCAAATAGCTTCTTCACAAAACAATCAGTCCCAAATCAATTTCACAACATACATTTATATTATCACTATTATATTTATTGTTATTATTATACTCCATTGATAAAAAACACAGTAATAATTATGCTGCTTTGGTAAACTATGAACTTGGAAAAATGGTACCTGTTTGTGAATGAGATCACCATGGAGAGAGTAAGTCAACAAATAACCACGAGAAGTGCCCAAAGCGAGAACTTTGATATCATCAAAGACTAACCACGCGATCGCCGATATATACTCAGCCTCAATCGGAGAAAGTTCGGGCACGATCTTCACCCGGTTTCTAACCGGGTCGGATCCTTCGTGCCAATGAAGAATGAGAACAATCGAGCGGTTGGCTAACGCGAGCGAGTGAGTATCGAGAGCGGTGAGGAGATTAGGGTTGTTTACGAGCCAACCTTCTTTGCCGGCGCCGAGCTCCGTCAAATCTTCGCAGGCTATACATCCCAGCTCCGTCGTATGGTTTCGTCGGGCCATGACGGGTCAGAAGGAAAAGATTAGAATAAGATCATCGGAAATTTGTCAAATCTTGGAATATAATGATACACTTTATCTTTGTTTATACTTTGCTTGTCTGTAAATTAAGGGAAGGGAAATAAAATATTTCATAGAGGTGAAGGAAACTCACACTTGGTTATGATAAAATGGAGGTCTAATGTATTTAATATTTTCATATAAATTAGGACATCAATTTCTTAAACTTTTAAAGTGGATTTTACAAACTGAGAAAATTAGAATAAAGTTAAAATGAATTCTACAGTTAAGAATTTAGCAAATTTTATTGACAAAACTAATCAACTAAGATATTATTTGATCTTGTTACTTGTACTTAGGATGGAATGAGTATAGAAATGAGATATTAAAACACTATATTAAATCTTCTTACTTTTATTTTCCCTCCTTTTCTATTAGGACGGCCATTTAAATATATGATGTTTGCATGAAAAGAAACCAACTTTAATTAAAAATATTTCGTGCAAAACACAAATTAGTTAATGGTTTGAAACTAATTGCATTCATTAGTAAAAGCTATATGTCGAGTGATCTCCATGATATGTCAACAAAACAATGTAATAATTCCAAAGATACCGTCATAAGGATTACAGTACTCTCAAGTTTTTTCCTTAAAATAACATTTTCTCAAGTTTGAAGTCATTGTTATCATAATAATAGAAAAATGAAAATCTAACATCAAGGAAATGGTTAATAATCTTTTATTAGAAGTATTTAAATAGAAGAAAATGTGATATTGGCATTATAGCTAGTGTTTGGCTATAGATTCTTAAATTTGTTTTTAAAATTTTGATTTGGGTGAAGTTTAATTTAAAGAAGAAAATGAGTTTGGGCATCAGTTTTCAAAACATATTTCCCAATTTTATTTTGAAAAAACATGTGTATTATTAGTGTTTGTGAATATTTTGGCTCAAAACCTGCTATGGAGCTGGTTTAGGAATTTGGCCAAAATGTACATATGGCCAAACATGTGTTTGTCAAATAAAATCCAAATTTATGGCCAAACGGGTCCTTAGTTTCAAAATTCTTATAGGTAAAAATGAAAAGTATTTATAACGTAATCATCCTCATTTTGGAAAAAAATAGTTAACCACTTCATTATGCTTCTGATTAAGTTGCTTAGTTTGGAGAAAAATCTCTATTATGGAGTAGTTTTATTGATGTAATTTACTTATCTTTCTTTTTCATCTGTTATCTTCTCTGGTTAAATACCCCCATTATCGTATAAAGCAACACAGCTCACTCCTTTGCCCATGTTGCTGTGAAAAAATGCAGAATCAGAATTTCTCCCTAACTAAAACCCTAAACCCTACCCTTTCAACATTTCAATCACCATCTCTTGCCCAATTCTTCAACCCTCTTCGCAGAACACTACCTCAAATTCCATCCACCTTCAGAACATCAAAGCCTCTCTCTATTCACTCCCACAACCGGGAACCCATAATTTTCAGCCGAAATGACAATCGCCGGAGGGACATCCGATCGTTTGCCGGCCGAAGCAAAGGAAAACCTGGTGGCCCATCAACAGGTCGCATCGAGGGAAGCGCCGAGTTCCGGCGACAAGCTAAGAGAAATGCTCGCCGGAAAAGCAAGAAATTAGCAGAAAGCCTTTTTTACAGGCTTAAGAACCCTCGCGGAAACTACCCCGATAATTTCTCTGAAGAAGAGCTTCAAATGATTGGTTTAGGTTATGATAGAATGGTTAGGTTCATGGAAAAAGACGACCCAAATCTCAAAAACCCATTTGATTGGTATAAATATGGTCAATTTGGCCCATATTCTTGGCGTGGAGTTGTTTTAGGTGAGCCTATTCGTGGCCGATTCTCGGACGAATGTGTATCGATGATTGGTGAAGTTAAGGACCAAGAAGAGTGGGAAAAAATAGAGCAACATGAAATGGCTCAGGAATTTCAGAATAGATTGGATGCAATGGATAAAAATGTGGGCTTTAGGTACTTTTGGGTGTTTGTTAGGCATCCTAAGTGGAGGATATCGGATTTGCCTTGGCAACAATGGACTTTGGTGTCTGAAGTTGCGGTTGAAGCTGGGAATCAGAGGTTGGATAAATGGAATTTGATGGGGCGGCTCGGGAATAAGGCGAGGTCATTGATCACACAATGTGCAGCATGGATGAGACCTGATATTGTATACGTTCAGAGGCCTGTGTATCAGTGTAGGTTTGAGCCTCAAGATGACTTTTTTAAGGCATTAGCGCCGTTGCTTGATCCAGAAAGTGAGCAGGATTTTTTGTTTGAATTGGAGGATGATAATGGGAGGGTTGAATTATGTACTTATTTTGGTGGGTTGTGTAAGATTGTGAGAGTGAATCCTAAGGCTTTTGTGGATGATGTGGTTAAAGCTTACGAGAAGTTGAATGATGAAAAGAAGTCCAGGTGCTTAGGGTTCTTGTTGAACAATCATCCCGTGATGTTGTTGCATCCTTATACGAAAGAGTGGAAGGCGAAGTTGGAGGAAATGGAGATGGGATGTGATGCACCGGATGATGATGATGATTATGGTAGTAATAGCAAGGGGGAGACCGAGATAGTGGACTGGATTGAGGACGATGAAGATGGTGAAGATGGCGATGAAGATGAGGGTCAGTACGATGTGGATTTGGATCCAAGAGGAAGTGAAGATGATGATCTGGGTATCAAGGAGGATGAGGATTCAAGTCAGGAAGAGGATGCTACATTCTGGGATGAGGAATTTAATAAGGCATTGGGTAGCAATGAGGCCATGGAGAAGTTTGCCAAGAAATATATGGAGACATCTACGAAATTTTATGAAAAGAATATTAGGGCAATGGAAATGAAGGAAGAAGAAGCAAAGAGAAATGATGGAGATGAATTAGCAATGAGAGATGTTAGGGCCAAAGTTAGCCCACAGGAGTGGGAGAATCTTGGATTTGGTCCTTTTAGGAGGAAACTTAAGAAAGGTAAAACTCCTCCTGAATTGTTCTTGCGAGCTGCAGTTAGACCATTCACTTATAAGAATCTGGTAAAGGAAATTGTTTTGACCAGACATGCAATAATAGAAGGCGAGATTGGTCATAAGAAATGAGGTAGTTACCAGCTTTTGCAATTGGTTAGAGGACAGATAGAAGTACTCCTTGTATTACATTGGATATCATACGCAGAAAACAATGTATTGTTGTTACTCAGGGAGCTAGGTTATTTCTTGTATTATTTCATTTGAAGCAGAAAGCTGACTCTTCAATCTCACAAAGACTATTCTTGCTGTGACAGTCTATATTGATACGAAGTTCTGATCGGAAGTTCAGCTTGTTCATGCATGGTATACAGGCACGAGGGCATTCACGTATCAATTACTGCCTAAGCAGAAATTTGGAGCTTCTAAAACCACTTTTAAAAATATACCTGTTTCAAACACGATTATCCCCATTTTGACTTGAGGTATAAAAAGTGGTCCTAGCTTATCTATGAGCTAAACACTGGATTTATAAAGATTTCTATCAAAGGGTTAATGAAATCTCTAGTCAAAAAGTAATTCAAAAGAAATTGCACTACCAACTGATCCAAACGCACTCCGCTAAACTAATCCTTTCTGCGGATTAGCGGATATCACAAATTTTATTTTTGGGATTTTTACGCGTATAGAAAATCTTAGTACCCTATTTATTTTAAATAAATACCCTTTTAAAACATTACGTCATATAAATACCTTTTATCTTTTATACCAAAAATCTAAATATAATTACATCCTACAATTAAGGCATCATATATGCTAAATATTCTCTCTCCTTTTTTGTATTTTCTCTCACATAATTACCGCGTATTTGCAAACTCGAATACAATCTCTCCCTTTTTGCATACAACCAGATTCTCTTCTCTCATAAACCCTCTTAACTCTTCTCCCACCCAAATTTTCAATTTATCCGCCTCCAAAGTCCAACACCACAAAAGATCTATAAGTGGGCTCGGTGGGAGTTGGTAGCTATTCAGTATTCAGCAAGGAAGAGAAAGTGGGCTCGGTGGGAGTTGGGTAGCTATTCAGTATTCAGCAAGGAAGAGAAAATCAAAGGCTGCTTCTAAAATTGCTTCCCCAATGTTAATAGATGTCGACCAGGAAAAAAATTCCAGCAAGCTTCCATTTTTCCGATCAATCTTCACCACATTCATTTAACCTATACGTCAGTTTTGTATTAAGAAATTAGACTACCAATTTCCAAGCAATGCATCTCTGCATAGACTTGATTCTTGAAGAATAATTGCAGGAAAAAAAAAATGGAAGATAATTTAAATAAGAAAAATCTTCAGCAAATCAATCAAAGGTATATAACCAAGTATTATTTACACAACGCAACCCCCATTTGTAGGGAAGGAGTTTTACTCAGATAATCTTTTTCTACTACAGTGGATGTTACACAAAACATGGCTCCTTCGCAAGTAAACTACTTTCCAAAGAATTCCTCTGGAACATAAAATTTTAGTCCAATGGCCTGCAAACAAAAAACAGCAGAACCCCATATTACACTTCGCATGTATTGAAGATGTGCACTTGGGGACTAATGGGGTGCCATTTTGGTGGATGGGGAGAAAAAAGCTTTTTCCTTCTAGAAGAAAAATCAACTGTGCAGATTATTAATGCAAAAATGTTTGTGATATGGTTAGCATATTGAAAAGAGCTTCTGAACCATATGTAACCAAGAATCACGCACATCAATGGAGCAATCAGTTAGGCAGGGAGGTGATCAAGTTGGCATATAAAGCAAAGTTGAAAATAAGCATGCAACCAAAACCAGCATCTAATGTTAGCGAAGTAGCTGGTTAGTCAGGCACCTGCGCAAATCTAATGTCAGCATCACTATGGTCGCCTTGTCTGCCAGCAGCATCACCAACATAAAAACATCTAGAATGACAATAAGCAAAATTCTATTAGCTTTGACAAGCATCAGAAACAATACAACTTAATTTTATAGTTGGGCTACTGAACAAGGAAGAGGATATAACTTATCCATCTCAATGGAAAGTCCAAAATTGAACTGCTTTTTCATAATATTCCACATCCCTATTTTAGGTTTGCGGAAGGGATCTTCTGGCTTACTGTTACTCAAGCCACAAGCAATGAACACCTGCATCAATAGAGCTATGAAATAAGCATTATAATATACATACAGAAAAATGCTGTTGATTATTTTCTCTCTGCTACTAATGTTATTTACGAAGTTATGAACAGATCTACTTTCGTTATCCCCCCCCCCCCCACACACACACACACACAGAGACTCACACACAAAAAAAGAAAAAGCGTGCACACAAAAATCACAACCCATCGCCAACAACAAATAAAAGCTATAAAGAGATTTTACTTCAGTGAGCCTGTGAAAAGTTCTACTTATTTGATGAAAGCAAAAAGGAGACAAATCGGAAATAAGATAGAGATAAGTGCAGAAGTGGAATGAACTACTAAAAAAAATTGATTTGTGAAACTAGGATCCATCAAACCAATTCCCAGAAGCATTATCGTGAAAATAGTAATTTTAAATGAGAGCCTTGTTTTTCTTCCCCATTTTCCATTCCTCGGTAGTGGTAGGGGATGGAGAAAATCACACGTGCATTAATAAGCAAATTATCAGCTACAATGAGCTCCTTCTGAAAAAGAACTAAACTTTGTAACATCTAAGAAAAACCACTAGCTGGGTACAAAATTCGGACATACACAAACAGATTTAACCACCTGAAATGGAACACCAGCAAGTTTGATAAATTGTTCAAGTCGTCCAATCTTCGAGTCGACAGCTGCCTGCCTACTTTTCTTCCACCGCTCAATATTGGATTCATTGGTAAATATTACCTGCTTGTATTAATAAAGATAAGATGGCTGATTGGCAGAGAACACAACAAACTTGTCCTACATACTTCAACCTCCCCAAGTAACTTTATACTGGAACATATGAGTTAAACATGTTATGAAGAGATTTTACTAGAAAAAGATGTCTACCAGCTTATAGCCATCATTGTACAAGCTTTGCAGCTTCTCCGGGATTGATGGATGCATCAGAGACCAAGCATCTGCACCAACTCTAAGAAAAATGGAACTCTCACCAACATGAAAAGTTCGGCTGTAAAGGTACTTGTCGAATTCCTTTATATTTATGACATTGATATATCTAGTTCATCCAAAACAAAAATTAAGACACACACACACACACACAGGGGGGGAGGGGGGGGAGAGATAGGGAGAGAGAGGGGGAAAGAGGAGGGGGATGGGAGAGGGAGGGTGGGGGGAGGGGGAGGATGTTATGTTTAGTATTCACCAGACTCTAAATAACTTCTTGTTTTGGCAACGTCACCGGACTCTATATGATGTAAAGGTAGACTTGTTTATTTGATGTCAATAGAAGGAAAATGGTACACCTTGAAGTTACAAATTTTTAAATCAATACCCTTATGTGAGAATTTTGACTTGCTATCCACTAATACGTAGGTAATTACCAAAACTTAACTTCACAAAGGTGCCTGCAAAAGTTACTTTCTCCCTTGGTGAAGCCTTTTGGGTGTATAAGGATATAACATGTGGTTAAATGAAGAAGGTTGTGACCTTTCCAGAGCGTGGGGGATCGTTATTTGCAACATAGAGGATTAGGTTTTGGCAATATTTCATTCTTATCAAGCACTGCAGGGAAAGTGGAATATATACAAAATTTATAACCATGGTATCTGGGCCAGCTTGCATGCACCTCGACTAATCTACATGGTACCTGCTAACTCTCACCAGCATAGATACCAGATAATTTTATCCATCAAGACTTGCAAAAATTTTCTACACACTAAATAATCTAACAAAAATAAGCAGAATAAATTCAATAGAGATAATTGAAAAAGAAAAATAATACTAGTAGATTTCTAATCGCACCTTCACCGAATAATTCAAGACGAATAAACAAGATCTATGCTATTATGACAGCGTGAAATTGTAATCTCAAATTAGAATAATAGAATACACATCCCATCAAGTAACATGGCACTCCACTAGGTAGAATAGTTGTGACATCCCATAAAGATTAAAATGTAAGGGATACTACTTATTCTCCTCCACATTGTTGCTTGCTTAGCAGACTAAACAACGGTTTGCAGATGAAGGAGAAGCTCTGAAGACAAATATGATTGCAGCAAACTATGGAAGTATTGAATATAATTGGTACATTGAAGATGTCATAACTTTTATGGAGCTTGTTTCTGGAAAAAAATAAAGAAAGTATTGGCAGATTTCTCGCATTAGATTGGTTTCACATGGGGATGAGAAACGTATATGGTTTTAGCATGCACAAGATGCACGGAGCTACCCTAAAGGGAATATTTCCACAATCGTACTCTACAGTGGGAAGTAAAGAGCCAATGCAACAGGATTTGATGCGAAGAAGTGCGGCTGGAATATCTTGGGACATCGCATTCAGAAGACTATCTAAGATCGGATAAGGAAGACATGGAGGAATTCCTCAATAAAATCAATATTCATGAGATTTTGGGTGGGACATGGTAAAACAATACGGAAATGACTAACAAGAAAAGGATTTTTTTTATAAGGTAAGATTTTATTAAAAGGTACCAAGATGGTACAAATTACAAACATCCAAACTAATACAAAAGGCAACTACATTCCTCCTAGCTCCTCTAGAAAATCCATATATTGTTCCATATTTTCCATTACACGTCTTTTACACCAGAAATACAAGTTTAACAAGCATATGGTTTTAATCCTGGATACATGCTGCCTTTCCCCTTCAAAGCAAATCATGTTTCTTTCCAACCACATGGTTCCGAACACAACAGAAGAATTGTTCTCCATACTATTTGTTGACTTTTTGCCACTTTTTATTGTTGTCATGTCTCCAACAAACTCTTTATACTCGAAGGCATTGCCACTTGACATCATTATTTAGGAAGAGCTCCCAGCACTGCTTTGCCACTCTGCAATGGATGAGTAGATGATTGACTGTTTATGCCCCATCTTCACACATGTAACACATGTTACATAGAACAAAACCTCTCTTCAGCAAGTTCTTCTGAGTTAGAAAAGCTTCCTTTGCTGCAATCCAACCAAAACAGGCTACTTTAATAGGTGCTTTTGACTTCCATATTGCTTTCCATGGACAATTTGATTGATAAAGTCCTTGTTGTTTTTGTAACAAGCTATAACAACTGTTGACTGTGAAAATACCATCATTACTTGTTGCCCGGATTAATGAGTCTCTCATGTTTTCCTCCAATCTAACAATATCCAATAATTGCATCAATTGAGAAAGTTCATCCACTTCCCAGTTATTGAGGCCCCTCCTGAAGATTAGCTGCTAGCCAGTGCTTGAATAGAAGTCTGACGCTCTTCCAGTTTTGTTATAGAGCAACTATATAGACCAGGAAACTTTGATCTAAGACTTCCATTCCAACCAAATATCAGACTAAAACAAGGTATTATTGCCATTTCCAAGTTTCAATTTCACAAACTGACTATACTCATTCCAAAGATTACTAATTATGCTCCAAACTCCCCGTTTTGAAGAAGATTTAATTGAACGGGGAGCTCACATGTCCTTCATACCATACTTGGCATCTACCACCTTTTCCCATCATACACTCTCATCATAATTATATCTCCACAACCATTTAAATAAAAGACTTTTGTTATGCATCTTTAGATTCCTCACTCCTAATCCCCCTCCTTTCTTTTCTTTCATCTCCTCCTGCCATTTGACCAATGAAACTTCTTGTTATCATTATTACCTTCCCACAAAAAGTTATTTCTCATAGTATTCAATTTTTTTTTCCAATGATGTTGCCATTTTAAAGAGAGACATTAGATAAGTAGGCATACCATCCATTACATTATTGACCAGTGTAAGCCTACCACCAAGAGATAAATACTGTCTTTTCCATTGCACCAGTTTACTGATACATCTATCCAAGACCCATTGCCACATCTTTGCATCATTCTTTTTTGCTACAAGTGGTAGGCCCAGATAGGTGGTTGGTAACTGCTCCACCTTACAACCTAAAACATCTGCCAGATCATCAATCCAATGCTTGGCATTAATACTAAACACATACTCTTCACCAAGTTCGCTTTCAATCCTGAGACAGCTTCAAAAGCTAGTAGTACTACTCTTAGGTGTAAATAGTTGCTCTTTTTCAGCTTCACATAATATCAATGTATCATCAGCATAGAGTATGTGTGAGACATACAGTTCTTCCCCCTCACTTTTTCTAATTTTCAATCTTCTAATCCACCTTAACTTTTCTGCTCTTAAAAGCATTCTACTAAATATTTCCATCACCAACAAAAATAAGTAGGGGGATAGTGGATCCCCCTATCTTAGCCCCTTATGAGAATTAAAGTATCCCTGTGGACTCCCATTAATTAAAATTGAGAAGCTAACTGAGGATCTACAGAATTTCATCCATCCAATCCATCTTTCCCCAAAATTCATTTGTTTCATCAGATTCAACAAACATGACCAATTTACATGTTCATAAGCCTTTTCCACTTCAAGTTTGCAGGCCACCCCTTTAATCTTCTTCTTGAATAGATATTCAAGACACTGATTAGCTACCATAGCAGCATCAACAGTTTGCCTTCCTCTTACAAAGGCATTCTGATTATCTGATATCAATTTTCTATCACCATCTTTAATCTTTCAGCCATCAACTTTGCAATTATTTTATAGACACTATCCAACAAGCTGACAGGTCTAAAATATTTCACTTCCACTGGCCCCTTTTTCATAGGAATAAGAGCAATGAAAGTTGAGTTTACGCTCTTGGTGAAGGTACTTTCCCGATAGAACCACTCCACTGCTCTCCAGAAATCTTCCCTAACTATGTTCCAACATTATTGAAAAACAATATGTTGAAAGTTGAAACCATGTGGCCCAGGTGCCTTACCCCCCTTAAATAACTTGACAACCTTTTCCACCTCCTCCACAATAAATGGTCTTTGTATCCATTCTTTTTCATTCTCTATAAGTTTTTCCAACTCTTCTTCTGCCCACAGTGGTCTCCAACTCTCTAATTCAGAGAACAGTTTCTCATAGAAGTTAACAATATGATCTTTGATAAGCTTTTCATCTTCCACCAATTTCCCTTCTATCCCCATTTTATCGGTAGTATTAAACCTCTTGTGTGCATTTGCATGTTTGTGAAAGAACTTGGTATTTCTGTCGCCTTGTTCAACCTATAAACATCTAGATTTTTGTCTCCAGATAATCTTCTCTTCAATAGCAATTTCCTCTTGTTCTTTAATGATAGAAATTCTATCAGCATCATCTTGCTCATTAATCTGATTGTATGCTCTTTCTTGGTCAAATCTCTCCAACTAGGACAGAGCCCTAGATTTCCTTTCCTCCAAGTTACCAAAAACTTATTTATTCCACTTCTTCAAATCATTCTTTAGCAATATCAATTTTCTTGCTAGAATCACATCAGGGCTCCCCTGAATGCAATATGAATTCCACCATTTTTCCACAAGTTCATTAAAATCCTTGTGCTCACACCATATGTTTTCAAATTTAAAATAGCATTTCCCTTTGCTCCAATCCACACTCCAGTATGATAGGCAATGATCTGATGTAACTCTAGGCAGTGTTGTTTGTTTTATGAATTTGAACTGATCGTTCCAACTCTCTGAAATTACAAATCTATCAATTCTCGAGGCACATTGATTACTATTATTTCTGAACCATGTAAAAGGACCTCCATGAAGTGGTAAATCCATCAATTCCAAATCCTGAATTGTTCTAGTAAACTCTCTCATTGTTCTTGTATTCCTAGCCCTTCCCATCTTTTCATCCTCAAATCTGACAACATTGAAATCACCTCTTATAACCCATGGCATAGACACTAGTTCAGAAACTGCTCCCACCTCTTTCCATAAAATCCTTCTTGTTTTCCTATCACAAAATGTTGCCCTGTGTGTTTATCTGAACAGCTCCATCTTATGGACACCACCACTTCTACCTTGTCCTCCCCCCCCCCCAAGTTCCGCCCAAACAGTCCACTTCGAACCCCCGATCTGCCTGATGCAAGACTGATCCACTTGCTTCATTTTAGTTTCTGATAGGCACACTACGTCTATATTATACTTTCTCATAAGAAGATTGACCCGCCGCCTTTGCTCCGTGTTATTTATCCCTCTAACATTCCAACAAATAATTTTTAACTTCATTGAGAAATTAATGAGGCCTTCCTACCCTTGTTTCTCCCCACAACAAGAAAACGATTTTCCTCTAGATTATTAAGAAATCCAAAGCTCAAAAGAAATTAATGCTTTAGAAAGGGGCGCAATTTGATGCCATTCTCACAGCAACAACTTAAGAAAGAATGGCAGGTATAAAATTGAAGAGGTAAACACAAATCATGCACTATATTCTGTGATGTTGCTAGTACTTTACTTTATGGAGTTCTATTTCCTCACATTTTGACATAGCTTGGGTGCTTCGAGAAAAGGTGAAACTGTGAAAGAGACTTTGACAAGTTGGAGAAGAAGCAAAATCAGGAAGAGAAAGTAAAATTTGGAAAGTAATGCCTCCATGCATCTTCTGAATGATTTGGAGAAAAAATATAGAATATTTTTTAAGGAATTTTTTTTTATTTGCACCGGGTGTCCGAGTCTCCAAGAGACCCAATTAATCCCAGAGGTGCACCGGCCCTCGGCAAAGAGTTTCCCGCGAGTGTCTATGCCATTGGTTATAGGAGGTACAGGTAGGTCAAAGAAGCATTGGGGAGAGGTGATTAGGTAGGACATGGCCAGCTTCAGCTGACCGAGGACATCACTCTTTATAAGAGAGTGTGGAGGTCGAGAATTAGGGTAGTTGGTTAGTAAGTAGTCGAGTGCATCTATTTCCATACCAGTAGTATTGCTGTTAGTTTTAAAAAAGATGGGGCAGCAAAAATATTAAAAGTGTTGATTGAAAAAGTCTCTCAATAATTTTATTAAGCATAACAAGGCTTTAAATAGCCAATTTGGAACATAATCTGCAGAAAAATCTGCATAGGAGGAATTTAAAAATCCCAAAATATCTCAACTATCCTAAAAAATCTAACTTAAATTTGAATTCAAAAAAGTGGATTTATCCTAAAACTAAGTAACTTATTATGCTAAAAAAGTTACTGCAATAACTGAAAGCAACAAAATTTCAACACTCCTCCTTTGCTTCAGTTGCTGCAATTTAGAAAGTTGCTCCTCCTCAATTCTTGCTTCGGTTGTTTGTCCTTGAGGATTGTTTTTAGCATCGGTCAAATTGCATACTTTTGTAGTGCATTTCTTTTTCTTTTTTTTCTTCTTTCTTTTTCATCTTATGGTTTTGTGCATGAAGAACACCCTTAGTGACCTTGTCTTATCTAAAATCTCTTCGGGAGAAGGTGAGGGTGGCCCCAGTGGATGAGAAGATGCGAGAAGCGAGGCTTCGGTGGTTCGGGCATGTGCGGAGGAGAAGCCCGATGCCCCGGTGAGGAGTTGTGAGCGGCTAGCGGTGGTCGGTGTGAGGCGAAGCAGAGGGAGGCCTAAGAGATACTGGGGAGAGGTAATTAGACAGGACATGGCCAGGATGAGTGAGAAAGAATATGTGACCCTTGATAGGAAAGTCTGGAGGTCTAGTATCAGGGTTGTAGGGTAGGGGCTCCTAGATTTGGGTTACTAGATTTTTCGAACTCCTTTCCGGGGTGGGCGAGGTGCGGTAGGGCCACCCATAGAGAATTAGTTTGCGTTCTCTTTTGGTAGTCATTTCTGGTAGTTACTGTTTTAATACTATTGCATGCAGGTATATTTACGGTACGTATGTCTCGTATGTTTAGTTAATTATTGATGCGATGTATGCTGGTGTAACTAATGCTGTTTTTGTTTTGCTTTTGTTTGCCTTTCTCTCCCCTGCGCCGAGGGTCGATTGGAAACAGCCTCTCTGCCCTCTTGGGTAGAGGTAAGGCATGTCTACATATTACCCTCCCCAGACCCCACTTTGTGGGAATATACTGGGTTGTTGTTGTTGTTGTTGTTGATTAAGGACAATGATAAGATTTTCATGATTATCGAATTGCCAGTGAAAATTTGTGGGGCATTCAAAGAGAGACTGTTGCTTGCCATGTTTGAAAATAGGTTTAAAAATTGATATTGGTTAAAAATGATTTGAAAATGGTTTTCTTTTTGGAAGAACTAAATGATCCCGTAAGATCAATGAGGCTCTTGATACCACTGCTGGTTTTTTAAAAGATGGGGCAGCAAAAGTATTAAAAGTGTTGATTGAAAAAGTCTTTCAATAATTTTATTAAGCATAACAAGGCTTTAAATAGCCAATTTGGAACATAATCTGCAGAAAAATCTGCATAGGAAAAATTTAAAAATCCCAAAATATCTCAACTATCCTAAAAAATCTAACTTAAATTTGAATTCAAAAAAGTGAATTTATCCTAAAACTAAGTAACTTATTATGCTAAAAAAGTTAGTGCAGTAACTGAAAGCAACAAAATTTCAAACAGGTATTATTTTCACAGTTTTTTATTTATAGATCTCTATTACTACCTGATGTTTCTTTAGCATCAATTTTCTTAGCATCTTATCTTGTTGATGGTACTACTTGTTACTGCTCCTTTTTCTTCTGTCCTTGAGCCGAAGGTTTATCAGGAAAGTCTCGCTACTCACACAAGGAAGAGATAAGGTTTGCGTATACTACCCTCCTCAGACTCTACTTGTGGGATCACACTAGGTTTTCTTTGTCGTTGTTGTAATACAGGCAGCATTGTGGGCCGATTAAAAAATGTTTGACTTATGAGAAAATGACAATTCTTTTCTATCAAATGTTGTTTGAATTTTTCAATCCTATAGTTACTTTAAGCTTCGATCACACAACATTTAATGTTGCAATAGTTTATCATTACGTCAATCCATGTGTCATAAACTCTCTCAATAAAACATCGGAAGAAGCCATACCTTTTCACAGATGTTTTGGCAAGACAACCATCAAAATCAAAGGCGGCAATTTTAGGTGAAGCATGGAGCGCGTCATCCTGAAAAACTCAGAAAAAAAATGACATAAAAGAAAAGTCAGATCATTGAGATCACAACCCACAGCAGTGTCAGAATAAAAGTCTGCATCGCATCTGGCTCTGCATCTCATACTCCTCCATCCCATTTTACGTTATACTATTTAGAATAGCACAAAAATTAAGTATGAAAGAGTCATAATATGAACACTGAGCAAACTGGTTAAAATAATATGTGGAGCTGAAAAGGTGAAGCAATATGCCCAAAAAATGTCACATCAAAGCTGGAGAAGGAATCTTTTTAAGTGTAGCATGAGAATGATGAGAGGGAGAAATTGCAGCTATCTGATATTGGACATCAGAAAGAATTGATCTATATACTAGGACCTATATTTTAGTCAGGGAGCTATCAACATGATTAAAAAAAACACAAAAGCATCCTAAGGAGAAATAGTCTAAAATACCTAAATAACAACACGCCCGCCCCACTACCGCCAACAGCAGAATGCTATCTTCATGTATTCAACCAAAAACCATTTACAACATGAGTGTCAACATAATAGTCAAAGAACTAAGCATAACCTCAATAGAACTAACCTTCTCAAGATATATAATAGTTTGAAATGCTCTCCATTTTGGTGGTAATTTGGCATCCTGGATTAAGAAATAGCTCTCCATTAAAACATTGCTACCACGTATCTAATCCATGAGCTATTCTAAGACAATATAAAACTGTAACAAGGAACAGTGGGTAGCTCAGAAGCTAAAAAAGATCATTCAATTTTCATATCTTCGAAAAAAGGGGGTCACTCAATTAGCTAATAGCTAAATCGAAAAGCAGCAACTTGTTAAAATATTGCCCCTGAAATGTTATTCTACGACAAATCAAAAACTATAAAGAAAAGGACACTAATAGGTACAAACTAAAATTTCCAATCACTTTTTACTTCTCTGTGATGTGGGGATGATTTTTTTCATATCCAAGATATTGTACCTTATAAGTGGTCTTCACATCAGAAGTAGAGAAGGCAATCTCCAACTCAGCTCCCTCAACAGTGGCAGACAGCTAAAAGAGATTTTGCCATGCAAGACATTTCTTAGAAAGTTAATTTAGCTAAAAAGAGAGTGAGAGAAACACAGAGAAATGCTGCAAGAACATGGAACATATTGCTTCGCGTAACTGGAAAAACTAATCAATGAAGTCAACCATCATTTCCATATATGGTTAACTGGAGGGATAAAGCTTATTTTAATGCCAATTTCAATGTTGGATACCGAAAATGAAAAGTAGACAAGTTTTGTTGTCAGGTAAAGCCCAAAGGCTTCCCTATCCTTGTTTGGGGAGACTCCAACCATCTCTCCTTTCTACGAACACAGACAACTTTAGCTGTTAGCATTAGTACAGCACCACAAAAATATTTGCATTCTGGACCAGCTAGATGATTTCTACATGCATGTTAATGTATTGCCCTGACAAGTGCCAACAAAGTTCAGAAAGACAAAAAGATGTATATGTTTCCTGATTACTCTCCCATCTTTCCCATTATCCTGTTGACATGTCATAGATGATGAAGCTTTAGTTTCACTAAACAAGTTGTGAAACTAAAACGATACAAGTTGTGGCTTCTAGTTGCCTTGTAATCTTTATTTGATAACGGAGAAATCCCTGAAGGGCCAATGGCACACGGCTTGAAACCCAGTAGATAATGGGATTGCCCCTTTACCCTTATCAACTTAATACCAGGCTTTTGTATACGGCAGGGTTCGAATCCATGAATTGTGCTAACAAACACATCACTTGTTGTCCTCTTACCACTAAACCAACGTCCTGGGGTCTCTAGTTTCCTTTTAATCTAAAAAGCATCTATTGGAAAATTTCAAGTGGAGAATGCAATATTTACCTTTAGTCGCTTTTGCTTGCTTTGTTCATGCTGTGATTCTTCCTTCTCAATTATTGTACAAACCAGAAGCAGCAAATTAGTGAGAATAAATAGGTTAGCAGCAGGCAACACCAGATTCACTAGCACTTACCTTCACCTGTGCAGATGTTTCCTTTTGTTTTCTGTCAATCCCATCTGTGTCTGCATCAGAAACCTGTGAACTAATTCTTTCATTGTTAGCACGAGAGAAGTTTCTACAAACTGACTTACTTGACTAGGTACCTCAGCTTTAAGAAGTGGCAAAGCTTCAAACTTCAGGAAGTAAAAGCAAAAGCCGAAAAGAGTTGGGAACTCATCTCTAGTATGGCATAAGTTGAAACATTCCTCAAACAAAGAAAACCAGAAAAGGATTTGAAACGTAAATTAGCCAAAGTCACCTTCTTCAGATTTTAAATGGTGGGAATTATAAGGGAGAAAAGTCCAGCCTATCCAAATTCGGAAAGACTAAGCTGCTAGTTGAGCTACTCCACTTTACATATTAACATAACAAGCGTTTTATACTTATACTGAAAATGCCTAACAGGATATAAACATTAAATGAGACTACACCTTCTGCGAAGCTGAAAGCTCTTTGTTAATCAATTTCTCCAAAGCTTCTTTGTCATTGCTCTGCATGAAATCAGACAGTCAAACTTAGCTACAACGAATAATACTATCACTTCAACGAGAAACCTGATATTTGTCAAATAAAACCAATGCACTATTGTTTATCAAGATGGCAAGAAAAGGCGGACACATAGTTGATCTGAGTCAGGTGGTGCAGAATACCACCATGTCCACAACTTTCTGAATCACTTTACCTACTAAGAACATATTTTTGAAATAAAAAAATTGACGTAGCTCTAGCTGAAGGCAGTTGGCCCATGCTCACCTATACATAACTAAAAGAAAAAAACTTTTTTTCTTTTCTTATTCGGTGAGAATGGACACTAAACAGTGCTAATTATGCAATTCGAAAACAATGAGTTGACAACAAAATTACATGTGAAAAAGTGATTGCATGATTTCTTTTTATAAGGTAAATTGTATTAATCAAAAGGGAGAAAACTCCCGTATACAAGAAGTATACCAAAATGTAGAGAATTTACATCATAACATGATTCTCAACAAATGACGCCAAATCTTCTATACAAGTAAGGGCTATATAAGTGATGTGAAAAAGGAGACTCAATCCCCTCAAAAGCTCTCCAATTTCTCTCCTCCCAAACTATCCACATGAGAGCTAACAGAGCTAACAGGGTGAACTTCCACGCATTTTGCTTTCTTCTTCTACGGAAAACAGCCCAGCTATATAACATTTTCTTTACGGTGCTAGGCATCACCCATTGAACACTAAAAAGATTCAGGATTGCCCTCCACAAACCCAAGGACACAGGGCAATGCAACAAAAGATGATCAACTTCTGATTGCATGATAAAACTACCACACATGCCTAGGGATGAAGTGAAATTATCAAGTGGCATTTGAATGATTTCTTGCAAATATTTTCTGTGAGAATCTTTTGCGAATACAATTGTGTTTGAATTAATTTTTAAAGAAAAAATTGACTTCTAGTATCCATTTTTTATCTCCAAAGTCAAAAACAGCTCTATTATTGGTTTGTAGCCTGCAAAGGTCAAACAAAATTTCAAGTTAAAAAACAACTTCTGCATCTTGCAAAATTTTTAAATTTGAAACATACACTGTTTTGCAAAACAATTTTCAGTTTTTTTTTTTGGCAATTAAAGAAATTTTATTAATTACCAAGTATTGCTGCACAAAACAAGGCAAACTAACCAGTTTACCTTTCATGAAAGAACAGCCCCATCCGTCCAATATATCACCCTATTTCCTATCTTCCCAGGAGAACCAATTTCCTCTATTATAAAGATCTCACATAACCAAAAAGTTTTCGGCTGTGCCTAACTCTTATACATACAGCAGTCTTCAGTTCATGTAACATGTCCCCCATTGTTTTTGTTCTATTCTGATATAGCCTAGCATTTCTTTCTATCCAGATGTCATATATAGCAGTTGTGAAGCAGGCTTTGAGTATCACATTTTCAGTTTTTGCAGAAGCAGCTGTCAAACAAGCACAATACTTTTTCAAAAATGTAAGTTTAAGACAAGCTCTGTATTAAATATAAGTACTACAAGTCACAATTGTCATAGTAAGAAAATATTTTCAAAATGTTTGAAAATTTCAGCAAATGAAATGACTAAACAATAATTGTAAAGTTGCCCTAGTGTGTGGTTCCATTCCTTCATCTTATTCACTACTTGAACAAGCTTGACGGAGTTAAGCTGCATGTGGAAAACCTTTTGTCTAAATCAATCAAGAATGCCTCGACTAACTGAAGTATTTTTTCCCTTGTCAACAACAAGGACAACAACAACAACAACAACCCAGTATAATCCCACTTAGTGGGGTCTGGGGAGGGTAGTGTGTACGCAAGACCTTACCCCTACCCTAAGGTAGAGAGGCTGTTTCCAAATAGACCCCGGCATACTTCCCTCCAAGAACTACTCACCTTGCTCTTGGGGAGACTCGAACTCACAACCTCTTGATTGGAAGTGGGGGTTGCTTACCATCGGAGCAACCCCTCTTGTCATATTTTTTCCCTTGTCAGTAATCATAAATTCATTTTTGGTGAACTGCGAGAATACATTCCAAATAAAGAATGCAGTAGAAACCTCACATGCATATAGTGCTTAAAACAACAAGACAACGCATGAAATAAAAGTTTTTTGTTCAATTTATACCTGGAGTGATGAAAATCCAGTGATATCTTCCGCAGAGGAAACAAAATCAGAATTGAAGGGAAAACAATCAATGTGATGCCACTTCGTCTGGTCAAAACCTTGAGCGTGTTTCGTCACTAAACCCAACCTCACTGATTTCACGGGAATTTTGTTGTCGCATTTCTTGCATGAAGACCGACCTGATTTTGCGTACTCCACTGTGACTTTCGCGGAAGAAGCCATTGGAGAAAGGAATAGAAGAAGAAATTTAGGGTTTGAATTGTTTTTAAAAGGAAATTTGAAGAAGCTGGGGATGCTAATGCTTGGCATTAGGGGTTAGGACTACATATCGGAGGTTCTAGGGATTCCTTTTTCCCGCCATTGAATTATTCCAACTTCTCATAAGAGACATTTTGGTCTATGGAATCGTTTTCGTTTTGATTTCTGTTTTTAATTTGTACTCCTATTGTTTTTTTATGAGTTATTTTTCTTATTTGTAAGAATTGTTATTAGATTGGAAAATGTCCCAAAACTTGCAAATGATTCATTGTACCCACCTTACTTAAGATTAAACACCTTTTGGGTCAAAATTATGTTATAACTAGAAATCAAAAATCAGACTGAAATAGTAGGTATAAAATAAATTGTTCAGTCTCATCATATGTGCGTTATTGCCCGATCATAGTTGTATTGTATTAATTCCCACACATTCTTAGCTTAAATACATGAATATTAGGTAGATTTAACACCAAGAACATCAAATAAAATCAAGGGTTAGGGCTACACCTAGGATTTTAAAAAAACCATAATTTAACCACCTAATTAGTTGTGTTATGAACTAAAATTTACATATTAGTATTCCTTAGGTTATAGAGAATAATTTCCTCGGGAAATCTCGAAATTTGGGCGCGTGGGCCCGGGGTCGAAAATTAGTAAACTTGCGGGAAAGGTTGGGAAATCATTTAATTAGCTAGAATTCAACCTTGTGAGTAATTATTGATTAGTTCTTGCCATATTTAAACTATTTGGTGCTTGTTCGGCTTCGAATTGAGCTTGGAGCCTTGTCGTATGGTTGAAGACGTGCTTCGGAGCGAGGTGAGTCTCATTTCTAACCTTGTAAGAGGGAATTGTCCCTCTAGGTTTCGTATTGAGTACTTGTTGCTAAATGCAGGGATGACGCACGCGTTATGTGACAAGAGCCCGTGCGTAGCTGCTACTATATTAGATGTCCTGGTAGCTTAGGACCTATATCATGCCTATCAAATATGTTTTTATGGTACATTTGTTGACTTGAACACCTAGCATTTAATAAAAACTTAAAAAGGAGAACATGAGTTTATCTCTATAAATTGAATTGTGTCGATTTGATATTTTGCCTACTTACGTGCCATTTGATGTGAACTTGATATATATATATATATATATATATATATATATATATATATATATATATATATATATATATATATATATATATATATATATATATATTATCCTTAATTGTGGATCGGGCCGATCACCTCGCTATGAATAGATGCAGCTATAGGCGTGTTGTCGACTATCGACAAGTGCACATTTATTTATGTTGGTTCGGGCCGTCGCCTCGATATTATGCGCACATGTTAATTGTGGAGAAGCTTATATATATGCTTTATTTTGCCACTGTTTCATTGATAAATGATAAATTTGATATTGGAGTATTCTGGATTTATACTACATGCCATAACCTACTATTACTTGTAAATTCTTTGTTAAATCATGCTATATTCACACATATGTATATATATATATATATATATATATATATATATATATATATATATATATATATATATATATATATATATACATACTAATTGACCTTAGTAAGTATCGAGTTGACTTCTCGTCTCCGCTTCTTCGAGATTAGACGGGATACTTACTGAGTACACGTTGTTTAGATACTCATGCTACGCTTCTGTACTTAAATGTACAAGGTTTGAGACAAGTGGATCCGGACATCACTCGGGTGCATATCAGTGAGCACTTTATGGGACTTCTACTGTGAGTTGCTTTCTCCTTCATGCCGATTCGCAGCCGAATGAGTCATTTTTCCTCTATTTGTGATTTTCTATCTATTCTGATTCAGACATTAGGATAATGTTTTGTATATTTTGTCTAAACTCTATTAGTCGCCCGTAGCTAGTGATACCGGGTTCTGGCATACATTGTAGAGAGCATTTATATTTGGGGTTTGTATGATTATCTCAGTATTGTATGATGTTGCTAGTTCTTTTTTATTTACGTGAAAATACTAGTATGTTTGGTTGGTTAATTAAAAAACGAGACTTAATTAAAACTTTCGCAATTGGCTGGCCTAACGGTAGTATTAGGCGCCACCACGACCTAGTCAGGCAAAATGGGTCGTGACAGGATCTATCAAATTTTATAACGAAAATAAGCAAACCAAAATTTATACTACCACATTTTATAGTGGAATTACGTTTTATAATCAATGTCTATTTTCTTTTTTAATTCAAAAGTTGCCTACCTTCCCTCTATATAACGCGTAGGACTCCTCAAGACCAACATTAGGTACCACTGTTTCAGTCTTCAGCCCTCCACTCCTACAGAGAAATCAAAGAATTAAGATGGCAAAAAAAACCCAGAATGACCTCGAAAATTCCGACCCACTTCCAAGCTCCGGTGTTGTCGAGTGGCCCTGTAAACCCACTGCTGAATCGTCGGGTTGGCCTTCCAGCTGGCCAAATGACAGTTCAAAATCAAAGTTACAAACCCCTTTGCCCACCGCCGAAGACGAGGCCGCGAACAAGGCTCAGCTTCCGGCATTGCTCGCTGTTTCCGAATATTTGAAGTCTACACTCACCCTAGACGACGATGAAGATGATTTCCCCGAGTATATAACTGACGACGAGGATGATTTCGACAGTGAGGATGAGGAAGAAGAGGGTTTTAGAGACTACCATTTTTTCATGAAATTGTTCAAGGAAGATAATGGTTTGAGAGAGTATTATGAGAGGAATCGTGAGAATGGAGAGTTTTGTTGTCTCGTGTGTTGTGGGGTGCGTGAGAAAGGGTGGAAGAGGTTTAAGAACTGTGGGGCTCTTGTTCAGCATGCCATAACCATTGCTAAGACCAAAAAGAGACGGGCTCATCGGGCTTATTGTCAGGTCGTTTGCGAAATCCTTGGTTGGGACTTTAATCGCCTCCCCTCCATTGTACTTTCTGCAGGTGATAAGGCTCAGGTAACTTTTTACTGTCCGTATTGGTTTCAATTCCACATAGATGGCTTTGGTCTAATGGTAAGATCACAGCGCCTGATGTGCATGTTAGGCTATGTTCGGCACAAGCCACGGGTTAGAACCTTGCTGCATTCAAAAGCATGATATTTAAGTAGAGAAGGGTAAAGGGACGAGCCCATTATCCACCTAAAAATAGAAGAAATTGGACATAGATATAGTGAACTCAAAGTCTCAACTAGTTTGGGATTGAGTCAAATTTGATTTTAAACCCATCCCGAATAGTTAGATAGGCAGTTACATAATATCAAGATGCAGAGATTGTTTGAAAGTTTTAGTGTGGGGTTGGGGGGGGGGGGATTGGGGGGTGGAAGGGAGCGGAGACATGGTTGATTTTAATTTTACTACTCCCTTTACATTTTTTTCTTTCTTTTTCAGAAGGTACTACTCCCTTTATGTTCCATTTGTAGAAACTTTGAGCTATCTTATAATGCTTATGTCAAACAGAGTGAAAAAAGATGTATGTTAAGCCATTACCTGCTATGCAAAGTTAATATATTATCAGTTTGACATGTTGCAGGGGAATGTAGATGATGGTGGTGAAGAATGTTTGAGTGGTCAATGCAAAACCACAAATTCTGTAAGTGTCAGCGGTATTGAAGCGTCTCTGTCAAAAGTGTCATTGATTAATGAAAGCCAACAAGGAAAATGTTGTGGCTCCACTGAATTAGAGGTTCGTTTGAAGTCTTTAAATGTGCTATTTATAAAGTTGACAGTTGAATAAGATTATGCTAAGTGTTAGCTGACTTGTATTTTGTCGTTAGCACAATTCTCCACGTGCAGCCACTGCTGATAGAAGCTTGGGAGATCTCGGCAAAGGTATTCCTGAAACAACCAAAGAGAGCGCAGAGGGAGTCTTTAATTGCCTGGTGAGTCTTTATTTAGCATTTAGTTCCCATGGAGATCTCCAGCTAGTAAGAGTCAGTGTCTGCATTTTGCATGCATGTTAGTAACTCTACTTTATCTTTAGCGTAATAAACTTGATGCCAGCGCTAATGGATGTCGTAAAGATATCTAAAATGGGATTATAGTAACACTAAAAGGGAGCTGGGAGGGTTTCAGGGATTGTCCGGTGAAGTTTCTGGACTTGTATCTCTTCTCTTGATTTTTTTTCTGGTGGGTATCTCTATATTACTTCTATGCTATGATTATTACGGAGCTGTAATTTCACCCAAGTGATAGGCTTGTGTTTTGTTTTTAGGGGAATACTGCGAGCAAAGACGGTGCTGATGGACTCTTGGAAGATCTCAGCTGTTTAAGTCTTGAAACACTGAAAGTGAATGAGGAGGTTGCATCCAATTGGGTGGTAAGGCTTTGCTTTTACTTCTTAATTGAATGTTCTATGGATATCTCTTACTAGGTTGCTGTACAATGTTTATTTTGATGTCTAAGATGATTAATTTGTGGCCTACTCCCTCTGGCCATGATATAAGTCACTATTATATTAAAAGGTAGCACAACTACCATTTTTGCAATTATTTTCAAAATATGTTTAATTATATAAGGATAATATTTTATAGTACTTTATTTGGTTCAATTTATATGTTTTATTTTGGAATGTCGAAATGTTTGACACTATTTCATTAATAATATTATTTTTAAGAAACTTTCATATGTTTCAAGAATTCAAATCTTTTAGCTTACTTTACCTTATCAATGAAGGGCTCAAATAATTTAACTGATTGAATTCAAACTTGATGTGATACTTTGGTTGTCAAACCAAAATTTCAACTCTTTATTATTTCCTCTGCTATTACTTATTGTATACAAGCGAAATTAATATCTTACCCCAGTCAAATAGTATAGATAAGTTTGGTAGTACTTTTTTTGTCAAAAATAAATAAATAAAAATATCAAAAAATTAATTTCCTAAACCACACTGAAATTTAGTTGTTTTTGACTTGCGATGGAGGGATTGCCTATGTGAGTGTTTCTTCTAGGAACCAAGTATATCTTAAACATTTAAACATGAATATAGCTGCTTGTATTTCTTAAGAAGTTCTCTTTTTTGATAGGTAATTTTTGAAGATGTTTCTAAGTTTGAGATTTATTTCTCATCACATGAAAAAAGTCAATCACAAACATTAAGTTTAGATCTGATTTTGAAATACTAGAATAAAATGCTTTATGGTTCAATTGAATGTCGAGTTTGATAGGTGTAGCCCTGATATAAGTAAAAAGGAAAAAAGTTAATGATCCCTGGAGAGGGGACTGTTGTAGAAATCTTTTGACTTGTTAACCAGGTATGCTTGGTTAAAGAATGACCAGGTTTGCCTTTATCTATTAAAAAAAGAAGAAGAGACTAACCAGGTTTGCAAACGAAGAGGGTAAGATTGGAGGAAGGTGACCTGTGAGTATGCTTGTGCGGAAGCGGTTAGTTCTCAGACTTGGATAGGTCTAATGGAGAATGAAGTGGCAGAACTTGCTAACTGCTGTTTTTTGTGTCTTTTCGCATATTATTCTTATTTTTATGTTGGTTGCACCCACTAGTCCTCCGACAATGAATTCATCCTAAACTTGTTAAACAATCAAATGTATCTAAGCATACTTTATGAGTCACAATCACCCCCATCCGACCCACTGTCCCTAAGGAGCTTTCCTAAATTTCATAAGCTATATTGAATGTGAAAAGAATGAAAACAAAAATGTCATCATAAGTTTTTTACATGGTAGATTTTGCATAGTACATTGATCGGTGTACAATGTACGTGGTAGATTTTTCATAGTTCATACATCAGGACTTGTGTACTTGTTTTTGCATCCTGCTAGTTTTTCAATCTTGACCCAACCTCTAGTTTTCTTTTCTCTTTTGGACTTGTAACAAATTATATCCCTTATAATTACTTTCAAACTCAATTATGGTTGAATGTTATCCAGGAACCTTCCAAAGAGTGTCCAGTTGTTGCAAATGAAGAAAAAGTGAGTCAGAAGGATGATGATGTTCATAAATGACAGGAGTTGCTATCCAGAAGACGGGGGATGCAAGGTGGAATGGTTTTAATGTCTCAAGTTGCTGTATGCATTTGAGATCTCTTGTTCTAGGTCATGTCTTAACGTGTAGTTTGCTTGTTTAGTTGCATGTAGTTGGGAGGATAAGGTTTTGTGTTCAGATGTAAAATCTTTCTTCGATGAACAACACTCGGTCAATGATCTAGGTGAACCACTTAGGGTGTGTTTGGTATGAAGGAAAATGTTTTCCATGGAAAATGTTTTCCTAGAAAATGTTTTCATGGAAAATGAGTGGATTTATGACTTATTTTCTCTTGTTTGGTTGGTAAGTGGAAAACATTTTCCGGAAAATATTTTCTATGTTTGGTTAGAGAGTAAAAAATAGTTTTTTTTAGAAAAATATTTTTTTTGCAACTCTCCTACCCCTCCCCCTCCCACCTCCCCCACCCCTCCCCTTCCCGAAGTCTCTAAAAATTGACACAATCTAAAGGAACTAATGTGATGCTTTACTTTTTAACGCAAAAATCGCGTATTTCCGAATCGGTAAATTTATAATTTCTAAACCCGTAAACTTTCGAACTCATAATTTTGGAACTTGTAAAATATTGAGTCTTTAAATGATAAATAATAAAATTAAAAACTGAAAAATATATTTTAAAATTTTTTCGGGGCGGGGGGGTGGGGGGGTGGGGGGGCTGGGGGGGGGGGGGGTGGCAGTAAATCGAAAAAAATAAAAATTTAAATTACAAAAAAAAAGTAATTTTTTTTGTGGGGGGTGTGGGGGAGGGTGGGGGTGGGGGGAGGGGTAGGGGGTGGGGGTGGGTGGTGAAAAAAATAAGAAAACAGAAATTTAAAATTATAGAAAAAAAAATTAAGGTAAAAGAAATTTTTTTGCGGGGTGGGGTGGAGGGGTAGTAGGGTGGATGGTAACGGAAAAATGAAATTTTTCTAAAAAAAAACTATTTTTTGGAAAGGGGGTGGGGTGGGTTGGTGAGGGTGAGAATGGTTGAGAAGGAGCTTTGGAAAATGTTTTCCCTTCTTTTGATAAGGAAAACATTTTCCTCCAATCGGAGGAAAATGAATTGATAAGGAAAATGTTTTCCAAAACATTTAAGCCAACCAAACATGGGAAAATTGGAAAACATTTTCCAGAAAATGTTTTCCTTCATACCAAACACACTCTTAGTCTAGTTGTTTCTCTATCTCGTCCAATTGGCTATGACAACAATGATCTAAATGCGCAAGTGTTAGTGAAGAGCAAGTTGGCTCGGACACCACTATTATCCAACGAAAAAGAAAAAGAGAAAAGATTGACAGACAATTACGCGTTAGTGCGTGCTGCTCTTTAAGGGGTCGTTTGGTATGAGGTATAAAAAGGTATGTGGGTGGTATAAAAATTTAATACCACCTTAATACTTTTTTTGGTTAGTAAACCAAGTATAAGTTATCCCGGTGTTAATTTTAACACCGGGATAACTTATACCTTAAACTCCCTCCGGTCCAAAATAAGTGATGTTTTGGATGTTTTCACACATATTAAGAAAGTCACCTTTTAGCATTTATTAGCAATAGAATTAACCATTTTAACTTACTATCTCACATAAACACTCCTAACACATATTCCAATACTATTTACTCCAAGTACAATATAGGAAAAACATCATTAAGTTATTTTTGAAATCCGAAAACATCACTTATTTTGGACCACAAAAAAAAGGCCAAAACATCACTTATTTTGGACCGAAGGGAGTAAAAGGTAAGGGTAAGTAGTACCCTTATAACTTATACCTCCTTCTTAAAAATTATGCAATTGTCATTCTTAACACAACATATCAAATAAAATAATGAATAAATACCAATTCCAGCATAACTAATTCTAGTATAACTTATCCCAATATAACTTATACCGGCATAATTTATACCGGTATAAATCATATTCCAACCAAACGACCCCTAATGGTTTCAGTAGCAAAGTTATCAAACAATTTAGTTTTGTCAATATTTTGACATATAATGTTTCTTCTCAAGAAACTTGTATGACATCTTCATTTAATTTCGGAATCTAAAGGGGAAACAACTCTCGTTCTGGTTTTAAGCTAAAAACCAAAAGACTTTTTTGAACTCTGGAAGCGCTGTGAATGATTACAATAGTTGAGGAATCAAACTTTTAATTTATACTATTGGATAGTCCCTAATTGAATAACCTAAAGCAGTCAACAAGTCTCAATTTGAACTACAATGTCATAAATTTAATTTTCCTTCTCTCTGTTAACGGAGTATGTAAAAATAGATTATAGGAACCCCATAGAATCTTCTATTTTGAAGAGAAAGTAAATTGGAAAAAATAAATAGATAAGGTGTATTCGAAAAACCCGAAAAGAAAAAAAAAAAAAAGAAGAGAAGAAGGCGTATAAAATTACAAAAATAAATAAAGAGAAACCAATTCGGATAGACGATAATCTGCAAAGATGCTAACCAGCAACCAAACATGCCCTAAATTATCCCTCTATATAAAGGGCCAAGCACACGGATAGAATCTCTTTAAAGCGCGTTGTAACAAAGCGAAACAAAAGCAAGGGTCAATAGAGATATTTTTTTCCGAGAAGAAGAAAAAAGGATGAGTGGAGGAATAGCACAAGACTGGGAGCCGGTGGTGATCCGCAAGAAGGCGCCTACCGCCGCCGCACGCAAGGATGAGAAAGCCGTCAACGCCGCCCGTCGCTCCGGCGCTGAGATCGAAACCATCCGAAAATGTTCGTATCCTCTTATTCCCAGCTTCTTTTTATCATTCCTACAACGTCATATATAATATTGCTTTGGTTTTTGATTTTAGCCTTATTAATTTTATAATAACCTTTTCTTCTGTTGCTCATAATATCTGTTGATTTTTCAGTTTTAATTTTATTTTGATATTTTTTTTAATCTTGATTCTTATTTATGCTATTCTGTCCTCTCTCCCTCTGTGTGTGTGTGTGTTTTGTGCGCGCGCGTTTTCAATTTTTATTTCTGCCTCCACGGCTCCAGTTTTACTATCTAAATACGCATATGTGCAAATTCTGTCAGCTAGGGTTTTCATTTTTTAAGTATTAGATTATCACCTGTATGTATATCTTTGATTGATTCTTCTACGTGCCTATATATGCTACTCCAAGCATCTGTATTTGTTTAATTGAAATTTTGTGGGTAATTATGACCTTAAGGCCTGGTGTAATATCTGCTGAGCTGTGGGGTTCACGTTCATCTGATGCCTAAAGTTGTTCATTTTCATTGTTTTCTGCTTAAGTTTGCGTGGATGGAAGTCTATTATCATCCTTCCATTGCCCGTGACAAATTTCCATGTTCTTCCCAATATTCATTACTAGGAAAGTTGATTAGAAGTATAATACTAAACGTGTCTTCCTTTCCTATCCGTGCCCCTACTTAAACTGAAGGAAGATAGAAGAAAATTACAGCAACTATGCCTTAGTGGCAACCTTTTCCCCCCTTTCCATCAGTTGGTCCTTTCCCCCCTTTCTATCAGTTGGTTTGTGGATTAAATCTTTTTTTTTCCTTTCCAATTTCTATGTTGCCTATTTTTCTTTTGGTTAATTTGTGTATATTTTATTGAGTGCTAGTCTGTACTTACAACATCTATCTTCTGTTGCAGCTGCTGCTGGCACAAACAAAGCTGCCTCCAGTAGTACGACCTTGAACACCAGGAAACTTGATGAAGATACTGAGAATTTGGCTCGTAAGTTAAAGCAACACTTTTTATCATTTACTAATGCTTGCTTCCAGTTGTTCTTTGATTTTTTTTTTGGTGTTACTTACGGTCTCCCTACATTATTTTGCTGGCACTATACTTACTATTACTACCTTTTTATGTATTAGTAACATACTTTCCTCAGTGACTGCTTACTATTTTGCGAAATACTGAAATTTCTCTGAAGTAAAAGTAGTTAGACAAGAAGATGCCTTCTAAAGGTCTCTGAGTATGGCAATAACTAATGCCCAAAAACGTTTCGAAGCACGATCTACCCCGTCAAATGAACATCATCTTGAACGCTTTCTCTGCATCTATTCGCTTTATTCAGAAACACATTACATATAGTCTGCTTTATCCATTCCTGCTGTGGAAATGTGTTATTCAACATCCACAATTCTTAAGCCTTTGATGTCTCGTTGCCAGGGGTACTTTGTTTCATACGTGATCTCTCTTTTCTTTTCAACTATATGCCAGAGAGATGCTTACTTCTCCATTACTATTTAGCTATGGCTATAAATACATGGCTAACTATCCATATAGTAATAATGATCTCAATAAATTAAGAAGAGAGATCTTACATGAAGAGGAGAGTCATATTTGTTTAGTTGCCAAGGATGACTTGCCTGCTCCATTATTTTAAAAGGTGTTTGATTACCCCATTTTTGCTTTGGTTTCAGGCAGTCTCCTTGGCTAACTTGACATGCTCTTCTCTCTCATGCAAGACTTTTCATTCTTTCTGCCACTACTAAAAAATGCGAATTTCCGACTGTCATCCCATCGTAAAATAGCCATAGCTAAATAGCCATGTACTTTGTTACATATGTGATCTCTCTTTTCTTTTCAAATGTTCTCTTTCTTTCACTCTGAGGAATCTCCTGCTACTTTATGACCTGGTTTTGTTGTTTGAGCTGTTTTGACTCCTGTTGCATTTCATTAATAGTGGTATTTTGTACCAGCGCACACTTATTCTTTCCTATGATGATATCCGCTTGTAATTTTTCATTTTGGCGTTATCAGATCAAAAGGTACCAACTGAACTGAAGAAAGCCATCATGCAAGCTCGACAAGATAAGAAGCTGACCCAGGCTCAACTTGCCCAGGTATGTACACCATTTTGTCTCACCCTCCCCAACCGATCCCCAAAAACTGAAAAAGGAAGTAGGAAAGGGAAAAAATGAAAAGATTGACTGTACCAGGTGGGTGATTCCACAATCTGTATGAAAATGGTTCTGATACTTCTTGTTGTTTTGCAGTTGATAAATGAGAAGCCTCAAATCATCCAGGAGTATGAGTCTGGAAAGGCGATTCCAAATCAACAGATAATCTCTAAACTGGAGAGAGCTCTTGGTGCGAAACTTAGAGGAAAGAAATGAAGGGCCTTTTGGGTTTCTCAAATCTCCGTTCCAGTTCTAAAAGTGGTCATGTACATGAACATCTTCCTCTGTTAGCCCTTTTTCTGTAACCACTTCGGTGCTTGTGCCTGTGTATGGATTGATGGTTGTGGATTTCCTGGCTAAACGGGTGTTACTAATATGGAAAATAAAGGCGTTTATGCTTAAAGCAAGCGGTGTTATCTTGTGTTTCCTGGTTGCTTTAGAGATTGTTCTCAGTTGTCATTGTGGTATGATGACCCTGTTGTTCTAAAGAGCTTCTTTGCTTAGATATATAATGGGACCACGTAACAGGCACACGGGAATATGCAAAGTATATCCATTTGCAATGGAATATAATTTGATGCTATTGAAGTGTTACTTTCTCTATAAAAAATAATTGGCATATGGGAATGATTTTGTCTGAGCATTGTTTCCCCTCGTAGTAGAAGTCCACACACAAAAAAAGAAGTAAAGATTCACGATGGGAGTCTTTTCAGGTACTAGCACTTGTTTACTTGCGAAAGGTGACCCTGTTTCTGTTGTCATATTTGATTTTCCCTGTATTACTTGTGAGTTGTGACGGTCGGATACGCCCTACCTAAAATTATTAGGAATAGATTAAAAATTCTGCAGAGCATGAATGCCGTCAGTTAGAGATTAGTGGTGGGTATCAATAGGTCTATAAGTATTAGTGCCGCGCTTAAACTTTTGCCTGCATGTGTAAGAATTATATGCTAGAAAAGACCCTGTGGCAAGTGGTTCCGAATTGGGAAACAGAAATTAATGCCGTGAAACTCTACACTTACAAGTTCCGTATTCTGTTCGTATCTGTTGCAGCATGGTCTATCTGAGTCTCCCCAAGACGTGGCCGCTTCCTTCGCTTTCACTGTATCCACAAAGTCAAAACAGAGTGATCTCTCATCACGGGAAAAACACAACTTAAGACTCAAGTTTTCTATCTGAGTCTCCCCAGGACGGACTAACTTAAGATTCAAGTTTTCTTAAGCTTACACTATGATGGACCCACACCGAAATTTGTAACTTCAAAATAATCCATCCTAAGTTTGCACTACGAAAAAAGAACACAGGACCCGATTATCTGGAGATTGCACTTCGACAACCCCAGACGCCAATTTCCGAAACCTAAGACGTGTATGTCTGAAATGTGTTTCAAAGTGGGTGATTTGCAATTTTTTGTGCAATGTGTGTATCACTTCAACGATAACCCCAAATGAATACATTTCTTAAGCCTCAGAAACGTCCGAAAGTAGGTACAAGTGAAGAGCTCGAACTCCTTTTAGGCGGCAGCCAGCAGTCTTTTTGTTACACTTTTCCTTTTAGGCGGCCGCCAGCAGTCTTTTTGTTACACTTACGTTAATAATTCAGCGAATTGTGATCAGAGTGAGAAGTGGAAGAAGAATTCAGTTAATATGAAGAGTGAGTTTCCACAGATTAAAAGAAACAATTTAGTGTGACCAGGAATGAGTTTCGAGGAATTGGCATTAGTAGATAGAAACACCGGCATGAATGATCGAGCTTTTGTTACACTATGTTGGGATTCGCATGAAAGTTAGATTACACTAACATCGTCACACATCTACTATATTATAAAACTAAATTATACAGGTAGCAACGAGTAGATAATATTAAACTAAACGAAAAACGTTCCGTTGTGCATTACAAGCATGCTTGCAACGATTAAGAATAAGAATCTATTCACAGGCCAACTTTGTGCCAAAGCTGGTCAGGCAAATTGCAAACGCTTGGAAGGCAGACAGAGGCTTCCTGTAGTCCATTGTAAAAACATCATCTCCTACCTTCCCAAACTGAAGGATTACTGTATCCTCATCGCCTTTTCCACCAGGCTGGCTTTGGTCCAGTGTTGCAACTAGCTGAAAATTCTTAACAGATGCAACGGTGACTCTGCCGTGGAAATTTAAACACCAACATTGCAAGTGCTCATGCCACCGTGGAGCTTTATTTTTCAAAACAGTGCCGCTGGTTTCTGCAGAACCAAGCTGCTTCTTCTTCAGAGCATCCTGAGATTTGTCCATAACAGCTTCTCCAGGACAGGGACACTTGAGTGAACATACCATCCTCCTTGGCCCTCTTGACTTCAACAGGTTTAACTTGTAGGAAACATGTCCAACTTCAAAATTACCAGCTGGTAATTGGGGACTAATTTGCTTACTCGCAAAACGACGACAAGACCGGCTGCTTGATGGCTTTGCCCCATTGTGTGGGGGTTGACTATCATATATGGTAAAATTGGTCCCAAGAAAGTCCGACCTGTTAGTTGGTCAGTGGGAATGTTAGAACATGAATGAACAAACTAAAATGAGAATCAAAACACACCTCTTTTTCTCCCCTTATTCGAATATCATAAGGACAGGTAAATACATGTGTTGGGGTGGGGTATGCAAGTTAAAGGGAAAAGAGAAGCTTGCCAGCAGACAAGTGACATGACATGCTTAGTTGTATTGGTTTTTCCACTGATGTTACATTTGTTTCTCCAGCTAACAACATTGAACACAAGACCTGATGGAAAATCTAGTTAAAAACATGGAGAGGAGTGAACTTAACAAAAAGCTCCAAGTGAAGCTTTCGATTCTAACCTCCTCGCTGGACAAAAACCTTAAGAAAGAAGTAGAAGTGACGGGTCTATCTTTAAGAACCTTCTCTGGGACACTAAATGAAAAGGGTATCGGCACAAACTTCCGTTAAGGGGGGATACAGCTGTGTATTTAACCGCCTCATCAATTTCTATACCCATGATTGAACAGATTCTTTAACGACAATCTATAATAGGAAAGTGCAGATTTCCTCTGTCATTAATGCGTCATATTTCTGTTGAGGTAATGGTTTCATGAAAAACTAACTAAACAAGAATGTCAACACGTGAAGCCAACATTGTATGAATGATCAGAAGCAGTATGAACATATGATTTCACATACTCAGAAAACTAATGCATCGTAAAACATCAGCAAGATTAGAGTTCTCCATTACATGGCAGCAAAGATGGGTAAATATCTATATGCCAAACAATTGTGTGTTCTGAGAATTGGATATCTTGAAGTTGTAATACTTTGAAAAAGAGAGGAGTAAATAGCACCAAATCAATCCTTTTAAGGTCAAACAAAGTAAGTTAGGGTTCAAACTTAGGGTTCTAATCTGTGTCCCCAAAATATCTCACAAGAAAACAAGGCATGTATCTAACAGACGCACCGCGAAGAAAAACACATTTGATACTACTGACACATGTTGCGCATCTAGAATATCTTTTAGTATAGGACATCATCTATGTGGATCAGACTTTGAAGGTTGGATATCCCACTATTTCCCCTTTCTTTTGTGAAAAGGCACTTACAGGATCAGCAAAACATGCAATAAGAAGAAGCAAGAGAAGGGTGAACCGCCTTGTGATTCATGAAACAATCCATTTGTACATGATACTGTAATCACAATAACTATTTATTATACACTCCGGGCATCTTTCATTCGAAATTTAGGTTATGTCAATCTTAAAGAACCAAAATAATTATGTAATTTTTTAATTGTACTCTATCGATTTCTAGCCACATCATGTCATATTTTTGTACAAACATTAATTCTCCCAAGTCCTTGATCAGCATCTTGTCAAGGTACATGTATGAAACTAGACATGTTACTGAGAACTTTGATATTTTTGATCGTTAGGACTTAGCTTTAGCCCTTCAGACTCATTTAGCCTTGCAGAGATAAACACATATTACAAAAAAGATATTGCTTTCCTCAGTGTTCAGTTTCAGGGTCAACCAACTTTTACCTCAACTTCCCAACATAAGCATTACTTCTCTGAGACAAATCATCTGCATCAAGAGATACTATATATTCAATGCGAGCACCATTCCTGTACCTCCGGGCTGCTAAGAGAAACTTCCCCTGGTCCATTAATGCTGCCAAAGATAAATACCGAGAAAAACAGTCAAATCACAGAGAATTTCTAAACAGAGCAACATACTATAACTGGTGATTCCATATGTCTTTGAAAAAGAATATGTATTGGTAGTTGGAGTATCAGACTCAAAGCATCCTTCAAGCTGATAGCTTACGTAAAATAGCAGTAATACAACAGTCTTTTATTAAAAGGAGTCTCAATAAGAAGTGAAATTAAAATAAACAAGCATAATGAATCTTCTTTATCGTACTTGTAAAAATAGATCTTAAAGACGGTGAATGTCTGTAGACTCTGTACGATGTTAAGCAAGGGAAACTTTCTAATGTTTTCGACTATTCCAATAAAAAGATTAAGATAATAAAGATGATTAGGAATAATTTCAAATCTTTACAAAAGAAAGTTGGGAGCACGATAAAGGTAGGTGTCAGCATGAACACAATAGACAATTGAGACTTCCATTACTAAGTCAATAGCACATGCACAGTTGAATAGTCTCTGCTGAGATAAAGTCTAACAAGAAAACATAGACCAAGTAAGAGTATGACTGTTCAGTTGCTAATTAACACCTAAAGTACAGTCCAACCATCATGTTTTCATCGTCAAGCATCTATTATTGCAGGTAGCAGCCAATTTCCCAAAGTTAGGTTCCTGAAAATAATATTTGTTAAAGTAAGAACTCACCAGGTGAAAGAGCAAGATACAGGTAAAATGTGGCGTTTTTCTTGTCACGTTTTATGAAACATTGAAGAGGAGAGTCTCGAGGCCCAGGCTGCAGTAGAAAATTGGAGACGGGAAAAGATATCACTTTAAAATACTATAGAATAAAAAACAACAAATGCATAGAGAATTTTCACTACAAGAATAAGGTATGCTTAGCTCCTATTACATACATTACACAGATGATCAAGCTACAAGAACAGAAACAATTTCCCTTTTGTCCCTGGGATTGCTTCTTCTATGTTCTATCAGAACTATTACGGGCGCAACTTTTGCACATACAGAAAACCTTGTGTAGTACGAGTTGATCAAGTTTGAAATGGGCTCAGCTCGCTGGAATTAAACCATAATCAAAATTGACCAACTAACCTCTCTGGAAACATTTGATTTAGCCTAACATGTATCCAACATGGACAATCCAAACGCCTAAAAAGAGAGTCCCTTTGCGCTCACAACCAGAGGGGCACCAGGCTCATTTAAACCCAGCACTTTCGATGCATAGCAAAATTTATGTAAAAATCCACTAAAATTGCAAAAATACTAGATATGAACCCAATTTAAGATATACAACGGGTTCAACACTAAGACCTTAAAGGTTGAACCCGTAGAGCTTAAATACTGGATCTGTCCCTTTCTCCCGGCTCCAAAGCAACAAGTCCACTCGACTACGGACCTAAAATCAATCAACTATGCCTTGACCCCGAATAGTTTGGACGGCTACATGAATCCTCTATTTCTACTCAGCTCTACTCATGACCATTTCATCCCCCCCCCCCGAAAGTACCAACTCTTTCCCTTTCCTCAGTGCTTCATTTATCAGAACACCACGACAATTAAGCTTATGCAACAATGAGAACTATACAAAAGCATAAAAAAAATTACCCGCAACAAATTCCCCTCACAATGTAACCACAGATTAAAGCTCAAACGACCTAGATTATATCCAATTGAACCTCCAATTACGGAAAATCACAGAAAATATTTTTAAAAATCGTTTTATTTTTTACTTAAACAACTAAAAATATTTGAAAGAGTAATTAGCACCTGTTTAAGGCAAGAAGGGAAGGTAATTTTTCCAGCCTGAAGAGACGACTCAACAACTTCCTCAGTAAGTTGCCGCCATCTCTTACACACACATCCACATGCGACGACGTTTTGACGGAGCGGCCAACGGTCCTCAGAAGCTTCCACTCGCTGTATAATCTCTACTAGAAGCTCCGGCAACATATTTGACCACGATGACGTGGCATCGCCGGAATCCGATTCAACGGCGCCGTCATTTTCACTTCCTAATACTAATTTGTTCGAACCGCAGCTAAAAGCAGCGAAATCAGATTGAGTAGAAGTTTCTGGAAGTTTGAATTCTTTGAAGGATTTGGAAAATGTAAAGGACCGACTAAGGATTCTTCGTGAGAGAAATGAACGACGCTGTGACATATTGATTCTATTTTCTTTTTTTTTTGAAACTGTAAATGAGAGAGAGACTGAGAAAATAAGGGAGGCCAGAGATTTTGGTTTGGGAAGGGAAAGATAAAGTAACCGTCTGTCAGTTGAAGCTAACATCACTGGCTGACGAGTCATGGGCGTGTGGATTTGGATCTCAATTCTTCACATAATTTATCAATTTAAACTTATAATAATGAATTAATTATAGTAGTTTTTATTAGGTTACCGATTTCTAAATCTAAAATTAATTGTATAAATATATTCTATATTGTCTGTACATAATATAAACTATTTCAAATCAAATTTAAATTTGAAAAAGTTATGTGTGTGAAATTTTGAAAACCCTATCTCTGAAATTATTTTGTTCCCAATTATTTGGTTCGTACTTTTTTTTTAAAAAATATTACAAAATCTATCTTGCAAGTAACGAATTGTAGAGTTTTGCCACGTGTGATGGAATTCACACGCCAGACTAGTGGGGTATAGTAGTTTATTAAATGCTTTAAAGAAAGAAAGACTTGTTGTTATTTGACTATGTTATTTTTCTTGTTCGAGTATGATTGATTCGGTCAAAATTAGACGGTTCCATCTTTTATACACACAAAAAACTTTAGTTAGTTGTTTAATAATCCTTGTTAACCTTTGTCTGTTACCTTTTATTTCTCTTTCCTCTTTTCTCATGTCGAGGGCGAAGTAGTCCTGATTACTCTATTTCTCTTTCCTCTTTTCTCATGTCGAGGGCGAAGTAGTCCAGATTACTCTATACCATTTTTGATTTATATATATATTTATTTGTCACGTAATTAGTAATTAATTAAATATACGTGTGACACTTGACAACTCGCTCACGATCTTGCATAAATTGCTCATGTTCTTGCTATTGCCAAGTAAGTCTTACTAGTTAATACGCTCAAGACCGCTAAGAGAATGATATAAAGAATACAAGAGAATTGTTAAAAAAAAATTTGTATTAGAGAAAACTTGAATTACTTGCATGATGAATTATAAATGAATGATCCCCTTTATATACCAGTTACCAAGGGGTTAGTGTGTAAATATTAATTATTACACAAGTCCTTAATATTTGCAAGATAAGGACTTTCTCTAGAATTACGTGGTGGGTCATCACACTCTCCTCCATCTAATATTGCGACGACCGCGGTGCAATGCTGCTCCATAAACTCTCAGATCTTATCTTTGAATTGCTATAAGTCTTCGTATTGTTCCCATGTGGCCTCTTCCGGTGATTGTCCCTTCCAATGGACGAGGAACATAGTGGTGGCTTTTTGCCTCGCCTCGCCTGGTAATCCTTAATAGCCTCAATATCCCGATCATGCGAGGCGGTGATAGTCATAGGCGCTCGACTTGATTGGCCCCTACTAGGATCATCCTTATCTTTATGATATGGCTTAAGCATGTTGGCATGGAAGACATGGTAGATCTTAAGATACGATGGCATATTGTCACAATCCAGGTTCGCCCTCCGTGTGACAGCATCTAGTCTCTACGACTAGGTAAGCCTAAGAAATTGCGAAAAAAGGAAATGAAATAAAACTAGCAAAAACTAAGGATAAAACATAATAAAAGCGTTTAAGATGTCGCTCAGCATATACAAATACTCACTCTCAAAACCAAATCAACACCCAAAATATGAAATCTCATAAAATCACAAGCTATGGATACTACTAGTGTTCTAACTCCATAATGTCCAATAAACAAAAATACATGAAGTCTAAAGCTGAAGGAAATAATAGAGAGGGACTTCTAGGTTATACATTGAAGTCTATGGTGTCGCCCGCCTCACTAATATAACAGCTAAGCAGGAGAACCTGGATCTACACACAAAAAATATGTGCAGGAAAAGGCATGAGTGTACCAAAGCGATACCCAATAAGTGTTAGGCCTAACCTCGGTAGGGTAGTGACGAGGAAGGTCAGGGCATACTGGTTTTATACATACACACACACACACACGCACACACACACACATATATATATATATATATATATATATATATATATATATATATATAAGACAAGGTAAAACAATATGAAGTGCGACATTATAATTAAAAATGCTAACAGTCGATAAAGAGTAAAATCACAAAAAAAAAATATACTCGGTACACAGAGATAGCAACAGGTGAATCTTCCAGGATACCGTCCTGTATTCCCAAATATACATGTACAGAGGATCTTCCGGGATATTGTCCCGTAGTCCAAATCATAAATATGCATGAGAAACTCCCAAAATACCAATCCTTAGTCCCAAAATACATATTTAGTACATGGGAATCACCCGGGTGTCGTCCCGTAGTCCCAAACATAAAAGTGCAGGATGATCTCTCAGAATATCGATCCGTAATCCCAAAATAAACATACAGTGGAGGGGGAATCTCCCGAAAAATCTTCCCATAGTTCCAAAGTAAACACGCAACAGTCTCAAGAAATAATTTACAGTTCTATTCGAGAATTAAACAGAAATTTCTACTCTAAACATTTTGCACAAAGTACAAGCAAGCAATTGAAGCAAGTAAGACAATTAAATCACATAAGCATGCTTATCCTAAACTAAACAAGAGGCATCAAGTACAATTATTGCTCAATTACAAGAAAACAAAGATATTCACTTAATGAAAATGGGGTTTTCAATAATTAGCACGTGTACGGACTCAACACCTCACGTACATGGCACTCATATAACAGTAATACCAAAATTCTAAGGGGAGTTCCACCACACAAGGTTAGGCAGGCCACTTACCTCAAATCAACTCAAAATCAATCCAAAACCGTGCTCTTGTCACGACTATCCAACTCCGAGTGACCCAAATCTAATCGAATTAATTACATAACATAAATAAAACAATAAGCAACTAATTTAGCTAAAGTAGTTTAAGAAAATAGAATAACGCCCAAAAATCCTCTCCGAGCCCATGTCTCGGAATTAGGTAAAAGTTACCACTTTAGAACAACCATTCATTCACGAGAACACTCGTCCAAAAATCACTCAATTCCGACAACCAAAACCCCAATCAAAACCAAAAAACTTGGTTGGGAAACGTTTCCTCAATTCACCCATTAAAAAATACTCTCGAGCCCATGTCTCGGAATTAGGTAAAAGTTATTAATTTAGAACACCCATTCACTTACGAGAACACTCGTCTAAAAATCACTCAATTCCAACAACCAAAACCCAATCAAAACCCAAAAACTTGGTTGGGAAACGTTTCCTCAAATCACCCATTTTTTCACCCAAAATTCGAAGTTAAATGACAAAACTAAGATTAGATTGATTGAAGGGTTACTTCACCTTTGGTGATCACACACCGACCCGAGCAATTCTAAAAGTGAAAAGCCTAGAAGACTAGATTGTCAGACTCAAAGGTAGTAGTAAGGTCTATGTCTCTAGAATACAACTAGAAAGGGATAAGGAATCGCTACCCACCGATTTCTTCTTTAAAATCCTCACAAAATTGCCTCACCCATGTCATACCTCATTTTTGTACCCCCGCAAGGGATATTAAGGGAGTTTTTTTTTCAATTTAAGTGACAATCTAAACGAGATTATTTATTTAAGAATCTGAGTCGCCACTTGGGATGATTTATGGTGTCCCAAGTCACCGGTTTAAAATCCCGAATTGAGGAAGATTGACTCTGTTTTATAGTCCGCAAAATATAGAAATTCTGGTAAGAAATTCTGTTAATCCGGAAAAAAGTGTTAGGCATTACCGAGATCCGTAATTTTATCACGGTCGTTCAACTATTATTATTGGCCTACTTATCTGATTAACATCTTTGAAACCTTTGTGCATTTTACTTTGTTTTAACTGCTTTAATAATCCAATTGTTATACAATTATTTATTTGATTACACGTTGTGAATTATGTTACAGGGTACCCACGATCCATAACTTGTTTATTTTATTAACAAGATTAAATTGTGACCGCGTCACATAAATGTACCCCGAATTTTGAAATTAAGCATCACAACTACGTCACACAATCGTACTCGTAGCTATGATGACTTTATTATAACGTCTAAAAGTTTACCTACCCACGTATGGTCGGTTTAAACAGGCTCCTAGTGATTCATAAAAGAGATGAAACGAAGGAAAATCCCTTCAATATTCCAGCATTGACACTACCAACATCAAAAGAAACAATTTTCCTCTAATTAAACCAAGTCCAAACTCTATCTCTCGACCAATTTCAAATTTTATCAACCTGAGCTCAATTCGTTGCTTGTTTCAGATTACCATAATTTTATCAAGCAAATCCAAATAATAAATGACATAAGTATCAACTAAACACAAAGGCTAAATTAGAAAACAACATACTTCATTCATCCTCATATAAGTGCATAAGACATCAAAAATTATATTCATCAAGAACAAGTTAAGAAACAGACTTTAGATATATTTTTTCCAAATGATATCTGAAGACTCTTAACGAAACTTGACGGAACCGCGACCAAAATTCAACAATGGACCTCGAATCGGCACCGAAAATTTTGAATCCATACACAAACTCAAATGACATTCATTTTGGAATGAAAACCAAAGAACAATTCTCACAACCGCAACAACAAACAGTAGTAATAGCAAAAGAAAAGTCAAGTGATATTAGAACAGTAGTTCTTCGGCCATCACTTATCGGTGCTGTTACGATTTGCAAGTATATACAAGTGAAACGATTTTTTCGACGAATCTGATAACGTCTAGGCCTGGCACGGTGGGAGATGGTTTGGTCGTTGATGGAACTTAGGGTGTTGGTTGGAGAAGAAGGATGCTGAAGGTTACTGATTTCGCTAATTGGGTCTGAAGGTTCAGGTTTGGGTGATAAAGGCTGCATAGGGTGATGTGTGTGCGTGTGTGGTTTCCAGCGAGAGAGAGATGGGTGAGGGTTAGGGCTGGAACTGGAGAAGGACGGGTGGGCGTGTATGAGGTGAAGCTTCACCGGAGATGGCAGATGCGTGATGAACAGAGGTTCGGCAATGGAGTTTTGGTGGTGAGGGTGCGGTTGGTGGTCGACTGGTCAGTGACGGTTGGAAGGTCGTTATGGAGATTTGGGTTCTTGGTGTTGTTTGGAGATGAAGATGATAAGGGTGCATTTACGTTGTATTTTCTGACCAAAAAAAGTGGAAACTTCATTTGTAGCACTTCCGATAAAATTAAAGACAATCGATAGCCACGAAATAAAGAAATTTTTACTTTTCTATACCATATATGAAACCTTATTACCCTCCATGTTTAAGGTTTGATTTAATTACAAACCCGTATAGCAAAGTACCAATTCTATACCATACTTAATTAATGGTCTAATTAATAGATATTTTTTACTCCTTAATTAAAGGCAACCATTATGGCCAGCTCCCCAGCCATGGCGTGAGATTCTGCTTCATTCTCGCCATCATCAGCGCCTGCCACCGGCGTAATCCACCAGCGACCATGGCTGTCATCGTCTTCCTCCTCATGCCGTCACCCCAAGCTCCAACCATGTCAACCACCAGCGACACACAGCCCGTCATCCAGAAACGATAGTCAGCCCCCGCTAGTTTCTCCAGCCCTACTGCCGCCACCTTCCATGTCGTCTCCAGCAACCTTGCACGCCGGAAAACCCAGATTGAAAAAGTCATATATTAAAATGTAATTAAAAAATAGCCAATAATTAAAATCACCGGTGTAGTTATGAGATTTCGAACATAAAAAGGTAAAACTCCATGACAATACCTTAGACGAAGTTCGGGACAATACAGTATCTACAATATATCTACATTTTATCTACAATATATCTACAAATTAACTACAAACTATAAGTAAACTACAATTTGTCAACAATTTATCTAAAATCTGGAGACACTATATATTAAAATATTTTTTCCTGGACAAATAAAGAAATTGTAGTCAAATTGTAGATATATGTAGTAAATTTGTAGATAATATCAAAAATTTATCAATTAATGTGATTCTCTCCTTATTTTTAGCGCGTTAATTTTGAATCAATTAATTCCAAGATTCTCTCCTTATTTTTAGCGCGTTAATTATGGAAGATTCTGCTCAATTAATCGTTTATTAAACAAATGGTACAAAAATTGTAGAAAAAATATGGACCGAGCGGGTAATTTAGATACTATGCACATTTTTTGTAATAAAGTTTCATATATGGTATAGATAGGAAAAAATCTTCAAAATAAACCATACAATTAATAGCCCAAAATTAATTACAAGGGCTAGCCCAAAACCACTCCTATTCTTTCCCTTCAAATTTCAAACATTTTAATTCCATAGCCACTAAATTCGCTGGCTATGATTCGACGAACCAAAGCAAAATTTTCAGAAATCTTTGTCTTTATGGCCGTGAAACTGAAACACACAAATCAAAATCCAAAGATATTTTCAAATTGAAGGTTCAGCTAACCCATATCTAAGAAGCATAAACGAGGAAAAAAAAACATAATCAATGATTATGGTGGATAACCTTCATCTTGTATTCACTCTCTCACATTTTTCTTCCCCAGAAACAATTGATTTTTTTTTAAAAAAATCTAATAAATAGGCGGATCTGAGATATCTTTTTATTTTAGTTTTTACAGTCATCACTCTTATATTCATTTTCATTTCTTCCTTATCTGCCAATCAAGATTTAATTTTTACTTCTACTTTTCTAGATGGACATTGATCAAAATGTGTAACTGAAACTGGATATATTCTTTTAATTTTTATTTTTATTTTTCTCGGTTGCTAGTACTGATATTACAATCTTTATTGTTATTAAAAGCAGCATGATATAAACATAATTTTGGTTTTGCCATACAATATTCAAAATAACAAAATAATTTTTGTTATTGTTGATTCTTAATTGGCTAAATGAAATCATTGGTCATCTTCAAAGTAATATATCCTTATTGTTATTTTTCACTATATAAAAATATATAAAATAAATTGTCATTGTATAATTTATATACTATAGACTGTCACTATACAAAAAATATACAAATTAGACTGTCGCTATACAAAATATATATTACATAGACTATCTATATACAAAAAATATACAAAACTGACCGTCACTATACAATTTATATACAAATAGATTGTCACTATACAAATATATACAAAAATAGAATGTCATTATACAAAAAATATACTAAATAAACTGTCATTATACAAAATATGTATAAAATAGACTATCACTATATAAAAATATAATAAATAGACTATCACTATATAAATTATATACAATTAGCTCTCACTATACAAAATATGAAATAGACTGCCGCTATACAAAATAGACTGTTACTATACAAAAAATATACAAAACTGTCACTATGCAAAAAATATAGAAAAATAGATTGCTATTATACAAAAATATATATAAAATTGAAATTTCGTATATGAACTGCATTACATATTTTATTCAATTCTTAGCTAATACTTGTCACATCCAAAACAAAATACAATTTAAAAAGGTAAAAAAGGGTTGCTCTATCACGCCAGGAAGGGTCGAACCTGCAACCTATACGTTAGAGACAAATGCTCTATCCACTAAGCTACAAGCGCTTATATTGACATACTCATGCTTTCGGCTACTATATTCATTATATTTGGGCAGATGGGCCATTTTTTATAAGTAGGATAAACATTGGGCTATTAAAATTTTGAGGGGCTATAGATGGTAGTTTTCTCTTAAACAAATGGCTCGTCCTATCCTAAGGTCTCTATCTCTAGGTCTTGTATTTTAGGGTATTTTTTAGGTTAGGGGGTATGTGCTTAGGAATTATGGGTTTGGGAATTATGGGCTAGTTCCGAAAATTAGGCCTAAAAATGGATCGTTAGAGCCCAAATTTTTATTCTTTCTCCGTGAACATGACTAAAATAGGTTTTCTAAAGTTAATCTGGCAATTGTTGAGGAGGTATTTCTTCTTTTTACTTTTAAACTATTTAATTACTATGATTTTCTTTTTGATGATATTGTCTTTTGTATGCATTGTTTTATTTAGCGTGATGAAAGAAACCACAATTCGCTTGTGCTGTAGGAAAGAGAACTTCTAGAGCTATACACAAAAATAAGGTTAAAATTCTTTGTACATTTATACAGATATACTTTTGAATTATGTTTTGAATATCAAATATTTGGTTTTTACATCTTTGTGCGTCCTAACCAAAAAATTCATATCTCTCTGCAGATGGCAAAACAACGCTTCGCTTATGCCGTTAGAAAGAAGACTTTTAAAACTACAAATATCTACAAAATCAAATCTAAATTATTTGTACGTTTATACAAATATTCTTTTCAACTCAATTATGAATCTTTGCAATTCTGGTTTTTACAGTTTTATACGCTCCGACTAAAAAAATATATCTCTGCAATGGGATGTCAAAATTACATCTTCTTATTATACCCTCTCCCTTCTTTGCCTAAAGAGTGAACCTATTTTACTAATCGTGTTTTTTGTTTTTCAAACGCTCCATTTTAATCTTTCTTTCTATTCTATATGTTATTTCTATTCCTATTATATTTTGTGAATCATTTAAAATTGTAGGCTTTTATTTTGGATTTATTTATCGGAATAGTGGAGAAAACAAGATCTTATGAAGTGCTCATAATTTGAATTCTACCAAATTATGCTTTCAGCAGAGTCTTAACTCACTAAATGAAGCTTATAACTTCTCTCATGTTCATGTCTGTGGTTATCAAGTCTAAATTACTCTATCATTACCAAGTTATGTATACTTATATTCATTGTTCAGGGATAGGTTCATCTCGCTTGGTTGAAGCTTTCCGCTGCACTTTTTTTTTTTTATATTTTCATTGCATTTGAACATGTAATATTACCTTAATTCATAATTAGATATTTATTTCATATGAAATATTGAATTCACTGGTGATGATTTCACACTTTCATAATTACATCTTCTTATTATACACTCTCCCTTCTTTGCCTAAAGAGTGAGCCTATTTTACTAATCATTATTCTTAGGAAGTTAAAATTTTGTTTCTTACCATTTCAGTTGATGTTTGGTTATGCAGGATGACACTTTATGCTGGTTGGGGCATATCATTTTGAAGACCAAAAGGAATCTAAAGAACTTTAGGAAAACCATTCAACTCTATGTTCATATATCCAATGGATTTTACAGGATGTTTAGACTTCTTAATTTGGCTATTAAACATTCAACATGATAAGAATGTATGAAGGTCAACTGGTCAAGCATTAGGGCTGTAGGGTAGGGATAGTGGAGCTTTGCGCACTTTATCCGGGGTTGAGGAGGGGATGGATTAGGATTGATCTTAGATAGCTTGCAGTCTATGTTGAATTCACTTTATCCTTGATCTATCTTAGTATCAGGCCTTAGTTTCTGGTTAATGTTATTGCATGTCATTTTGTCTGTTGGTTGTTATATTTCTGTTACTATTATGATTTCGACTGAAGTGACTAATGAATTGTCTTCTTCTCTTTTCCTTTTCTTTTTCTGAGCCGAAGATCTTTTGGCCCTTTCGGGGTAGGGGTAAGGTCTGCATACATATTACCTTCTCCAGACCCCACTTTGTGAGATTTTACTGGGTAGATGTTGTTATTGTTGTTGTTGTTTCATTTTTCAAAGGGCGCAGAGAGGATAGGTGCACAATATTATATGTTCTTTGCAATTTCTTTCCATCCGGTCCTTCTTTAGATGAACTTTAATGAAAATAGTGTATCCTGCATATACAAATATTATATCCTTGCAGACATGTAGAAATCACGATCCATTTCTGCCATTAGAAAGATGATTTCTAGAACACAATATATACGGAAAAATTGTACATATTATTTGAAGATTTATACATATATGCTTTTGAATTTTGTTCTGAATTTCTGCTATTCTAATTTTCACAGTTTTGTGCTTGCTCATTAAAAATATCATATTTCTATACAGATATGTCAAAATTACAACCCGCTTGTCCGTTGGAAAGATGGCTTCTGCAATTATACTATTTAAAAATTTTAGGTTCAGATTCTTTGTAGATTTATATAGTATTCTTTTAAACTCAATTCACATTTTTAGTCTTTTTGATTTTCACAGCTTTGTGTATCCTAACTAAGAAAATTATATCTCACTGCAGGCATGCCAAAAATAAGGTCTAGAATTCTTTGTAGATTAGTACATCTATGCCTTTTGAATTTAGTTCCGAATTTTGGTATTATGCTTTTTACACATTTGCGCATCTTGACTAAAGAACCATATATGTCTGAAAATACGTCTAAACTACAATTCACTTGTGTCGTTGGAAAGATGACTTCTAGAACTATAATATATACAAAAATCAAGTGCACATTGTGAGCACGTGATTTTTGCCTTACATGAGAATTACTCCTAAAAATCCAAAAATCTATATATATATATAAAAGAGAGAATAGAAAGGATGACTTGGCACCTCTCTTTTGCCAAGGATCTTATTTATCTTTTTTTTCTCCTTTTATCACTTATTTTAATACAAAAAAAAAAACTCATTTACTATCTTGAAAAGTGGAGTAATAAGGAAAACAAATGAGGTTTAAGGATGAAATTTTCAGTTATGAAATACACAAAAAATGTAATTACTACTCAATTATGAGAAAATTTCAGTTATGGAATATTAAAGAAGAGTAATTAACTAATTAACGTGCAATTAACTGAAAAGCACATCTATCTCTCTATATAACCCAACATTTTAACTTATCAATGGAGAAGAAAAGTCTTGGTATAAAAATTTGTAACTGAAATCAAACGATAAACAATTGTGTATATCAAAAACTTTACTGCTACTAAGTATTATTTTACCCCTTTAACTTCACATCAGTTATACTTGAATAATTTTAATAGTTATATACCTATAAATAACCACGTTCAAATCCTTTTCTTCACAATTGCCTCTTCTTTCATATCCACACCTCATAAATCCATATCCTTGAAAAACTATTTTATGATATATTTGGTATTGCGTTGCTTTCGAGTCCTTGCCCAGTTATATTAATACCATTGTGTAGTATTAAGAAATGCATGGGCATGGTAATTAAAACAGAATTGTGTGTTCCGTTGAGATTTCAAACAAGGATTTGGTGAGTTTCTTTCTTATAAATTTTACTATTTGCAACTGACCTATTCATTTTTATCTTTTTCTTTTCCTTGTGTAGTCTCTCCTCTCAATTTATGGAAGATTTGATGGGTGTTAGCAGAAAGAAGCAGATTTTTTGAAATTTTCTATTTTTTTCTTGTGGTCTCTCTTCTCAATTTATAAAAGCGTTGATGGTGTAGTAGCTGGTACAAATATTAGGAGAAAGAATTGGATTATTTTAAATTTTGTAATAAAATCTATACATCTATATATATATATATATATATATATATATATATATATATATATATATATATATATATATATAAATGAATAAAAAGGATGACTTGGCACCTCTCTTTTGCCAAAGATTCTTATTTATCTTTTTTCTCCTTTTTTGAGATTTTATCTTTTATTTTAATAATACATAATTCATTTACTACCTAGAAAATGAACTAATAAGGATTTGTCGTATATTTTATGCAGTTTCAGAAGTCTTAAATTTTATTTGAAAAATAAATGAATAGGTGATCATGAAACAAAGGTAGCCCATTTAAAAAAAGTCATCAATCACCTTTTAGTATTCTCTTATTGGTAGTCATCGTTTATTCTAATTAATTTTCTTTCGTTGGCTTGCAAACCTGCTGGACATTTATGCACATGACAGTGTTAGCAAACATATTACAACATATGTACTCGGTTTGTTTAAAGGTACCATTTTTCTTTTTTAAATGTATGTTAAAGTTAAACTGATTAATGTAATTATACAAATGCAAAGCTTCAAAATTCAAGATATAGCAACCTTTTATTATATGGAATTTCTACGCTAGATAAAAAGATTCTAGATCATGCGTATCAAATTCCTATGAATGTTTGTCAAGGTAAGTTGTTTATACTATATTTAGCACTTTTGTTACGTTATTGTTCTTTACACTTTAACATTACATTTATCTTTTGTTACATATGCAGCTAAAAAATATGAAGTTTTCAAAGATGTAAAGTATACAAAAATCTCACAAATGTTGATTGAGTATTTAAAAAAAGAGCAAGTACAATGGAGAACCCAACTATATAAAAGAGCTGCAGATATATTTGTGTATGTACCAATTATATGGTAGTACATTTGTGGATTTTGAATTATTTTGTTTCAAATAAATGGTTTTAAAGGCCATTAATTTTTACATGTCATCATTAACACAATATGAAAAAGGTGTAAATTTATTTATTTTGCATTTTATTTTCTTTTTTATTTCACATATCTTCTTTGTTTTTGAAGTTCTTGAATAAACATATAAAATTATAAATGTAATATTCTGATCGGATAATAGGGAACATAAAATTATCAAAGAGCAACGTCTAATTATTTAATTATAAAAAATTTAAAACTATTTAATCATACTTTCATTTTTATTAACGACCGCGCGTAGCGCGGACAAATTAACTAGTGTAATATAGATTTGTATGGTGTGTATTTTTGTGAATTTTCGGCAATTGTTTGTATTCGTATAAGCGTGATTATATATGTTTAAATTAATAAAAAATACAAAATATGTCGTGTTTACATTTTTCATCTAACTTTGAAATTAGGAGTAATTAATTTTATCTTACAAAATGAAAATCACAAAAATAATTCATCTTTTTACATTTTTAGCATTTAAATGCTTAATTGTGTGATTTATGTTTAATTGATATTTAATTGTATGTAACGATTGTTAGTATAATTAGTATTAGTTAATTTGACTTGATTTTTTTAGTGTAGTTAGGACTTTTATTTTTTATAAATTAGGAGTTAAATTAATTGAGAGGGAGGAAATAATTAAAACTTGGTTTGAAATTCGGATTGGGCCAAAATTTAAAATCAAGAATCAGGCCCAAAACAATTTTGTTTTTACCCAGTCCATACCCAAACCCGAAAAAACCAGTCCGCCCAGCCCCTCATTAAACCAAATGACGCCGTATCTTTGCCCTTCAGTTGATCTAAGCCGTCCGTTGCATTTGATCAAACGGCCAGGATCAAATCCTAACCCTAATATATATTCTTTTTACTCTACCCAGCCCCCCCTTTCAGAACACCCCCCTTACCGTCTCTCTCTAACCTAGAGACCCCCTTTGTAACGCCACCGTCCCCCGCCGCACTCCGCCTACCGGAAATCGCCTCACGGCGGTTCCGGTAGGCCAATCATCCCCAAATTAACACCATGGCACCTCCAAGACCCCCTCTTCCAAACCCCGAGTACGGTTAACCTCAAATCACCTTGGTCACCTCGAATCTTCGATTGAAGATTCGAGCAAAACTTGAATCCACCCCGACCAAGCCCAAACTCACACCTTACCGTCCCCTAGCCTCCCTCTCACCTTAATCAACTTTATTTTTGTTCGAATCTAGCCCTAACTGTTCGAACCCCAAATCAAGATTTCAAGAACCCTAAAAATCCGAACTTTGGGTCTTTTAAATTCAAGGGAAATTGAAGTCTAATAGAAATTAATTGGGATGTTTTCATTTGAAAACATCTCAATTAAAGTCCGTTAGAATCCAAATTCAAGTCCAAGCTCAAACTGCCCGGATTCTGTCTTGATTTTTTCACTTCAAGGTATTTCCTTTCTTCTTTCTTTTCTTATTTATTTATTTACTTGTTTAGTATAGTCGTTTTATAGTTTTCATCCGTCGATCAATTTTTCAGATGTTTATTCTTTCTTCTTCTTCCCGCGAAGACCTTTTATGTGGTCAATTGGTTTTCTGTTTTTATTTGTTCGATTGCGTATGTTGTAGAATGCGTATTCGCTTCGATTAGCGTCGTCGAATACTTAGTTTCATTTTTGGCCGAGATTGTTGGAATCATAGTTTTATCAATTAATCTGTTAGCAATGATACATGTTGTAGTTAGTTTAATTGAATGTCGTTGCTTAATCTCGTAGATTTTGTGGTTCGAAATGCCGGACAACACTAACACTTTTTGAATTGAATTAAGCTTGTTTGATTTCTGGTTTAGGAATTCGGATTGGTTATAGCTGTCCTTAATAGAAATTCAGAATCAAACTAATTGGCACTTAATTAAAACACTAAATGGTTGTTTAAAGTGATTAGCAGAAAGGTTGGCACTCGTTTATGCTGTGTGTTACAGCAAGGTTGAAAGGGTTTGCTAGCTGTTTAAATCTTTGAAATAGGCAAGGTTTTGTTTAAATTAGTTCTAAAATGAGAAAAGGGGACTGTTACACTGTCCCAACAACCTGAAAGAATTAAAAATAGCTAGCTTTAATCTTCAGATTTAGACACCAAGTAGTGGAGGCCAAGATCTAGTTCTGATTTAGTAATAAAATAGGCTATGCACATGAGAGAAGGTGTTAAGACCTGCTGGACAGCATGATTTTCCAGCATTCTTCTACACTTTAGAGTTTTATATAGCTGAAACCATACTTAGACAGTGGAAGGTGGAAAAGCAGGGAATAATGTGGGGTTTTGTTTGATTTTAAATAGTTAGAAGATGCTACAAGAGGGCTGTGAAGTTTGGCTATAAATAGAGGCCCTGAATGCAGAGTTTGAGGACAAAAAAAAAACATACATACACTCACACTCACACAGATACAATCACTGGCAAATAACACACACAAAGAGAGAAATATACACACTGGAAAAAATAGAGAAACAAGGCAGAGAATACACTTACACACTAAAAGAAAGATTTTTTTTCTGGAACATTTGTCTAAAGCAGAATATAGACAGAATACCTGCTTTGTTGCTTCAGTTTTATAAACACCTCCAGTTTCTTCACTGAAGTCTGTTCTGTTTTGCTCCTTTGTTTTCTGGATTCTTCTTCTGGTTTCAAATCATCTTTGGGATTGTTGGTTGTCTTTGGTTCCTGTTTTTATCTCGGATTTCTGGTTGGGATTTGCTACTGCTGTGCTGTTGGTTCGTCTTTGATTTGTTTGTTGTATACTGTTCTGCTGCTAACTCCTCCATTTATTCGATTCTACTTCCAGGTACACATTCTCTGGATTTGTCCATTCTTGTACCAGAAATTGAAATGAAAGGTCACTTTTGATTGAATTTATCTTATTATATAAATGATTCTGTTAGCTACTTATTGAATTAAAGACTGTTAGCAAAAAAATAGATATTGTATAGTTAGTCATTAAAGGATTGGGAATGCTGTTATATAAATCTTTCTTTACTAATATATTGACTAGCATTTGGCTATATTGAAGGTCTGTTTCCTTTTAATTTGGTCACTCAGTTAAATTGACGTCAATATGTTATACATTCCCATGTTTGAAATCAGACAATTCTTATTGCTTCATTTTAATTATTTTGTCTTATCTTAGTTTTTATTTTTCTAAGTTATGTTACTGATTTTACACTTAATTTGTTTTGTTAAAAAATGCTCAATAGTGAACTTTTGTTTGATTTGCTAAACAATATGTTTAATTTGTATCATGTCTATCCTATGGTGTAGTATAGATTGGATTTTACTCCATGGTTTTAGGATAATAAGACTCGAGCTGTTTGAAATGAGCCGAAGAAAAAATGGTTTTAGAGTTGGACTTTAGGTGGATTAGTAATTAAGATTGGAATGGGCTGTTATGTTTATTGGAACATCATTTGTTGAAATATGGTCCATATTGAATCTCGCAAAATTGTCCACTCCGCTATGTTAGCTCGTTAATGACTTGCAAGGTAGTTAATCCTCTTAATTGCAATTATAGCAAAGTGATGTGCACTTCTATAGTGATTTCCAAAATTCACGGCCCTCACCCAATTAATCTTAACTCTTTAAAAATCAAGGTGTGCCATTAGTTTGAATTTTTTATGGTTCTCGCAAAGTTGAAAGTGCGTAGTTGCTTTTGGCGCGCTATTTTAAAATTAATTTTCTAAACTCGGGTGCATATTTATGTGATTTAAATTCAAATCTCAACGATGTTAAAATATGTCAAAATCACGGGTATAATTTATGTGACGTGACTCGAGACGTGTTTTAATAACGTTGCGATCATTCTTAAAATTAGATAAAAGCGGTTAATAGGTTTAAATTGCATTATGATGCGAACATGTATAAAATCAGGAAATTTTAGCCATTTATAATAATTGAAGCGACCGTGCTAGAACCACGGGATCCGGGGGTGCCTAACACCTTCCCTCGGGTCAACAGAATTCCTTACTTAGAATTTCTGGTTCGCAGACTTCATTTGGAAAGTCGAAATTTCCTCGATTCGGGATTTAAATGAATTGGTGACTTGGGACACCATAATTTATCCCAAGTGGCGACTCTAAAATAGATAGAATAATCCCGTTTCGAATATTGTCACTTAAATTTGAAAAACTCCCTTACGCTTCTACCCCCGTGTAGTGGGCGCGCCAAAAGGAGGTGTGATAGCTCTGGCGACTCTGCTGGGGAAACAAACCCAGAACCACTGGTTCAGGGTTTAAGAATTCGAGCTTTGAATAGTTATTTTATTTGGCTTATTTATTAACTGATTTTATTACATGTCTATATTTGATATGCTAAATGTTGCTTTACCGCTTTGATATTTTGTGAATTGTATATAAATTATGCCGATACCCATTTTTTTCTCTTCTGAGTCTTTCGAAATATAATATCGGGCATTTGGTGGACATAGCTCGTTTTTCTCAAGATAGCTATTGTGCTTGGCACCCGGTGAAGGATTTTGTAGTCACACATATTTAGGCGGAGAGTTTTGTCAATTAAGCCGGAAAGCCATGCTACCGGTGCACTGACACTCTTCGACTCGAGTTGTCCGCTCGAGTTAAAGCCAGTCTAGACACTTTTTCCAACAGGATGATGACTTAGAATAACAAAACCTTATGCCGGATCCCCGATAGGAACACTTATTTGCATCATGTGCATATTTGACTTAGGAGGCTCAACACGGGGGTTGGGCCTGTCTAGGACAGGTGTACCTGAAACAAAAGACCAACTTGTTGCATCTTTCCTGTGTGCATTTATTTGTTTCGATCTTACATGTCGACCGGTTTGTTAAAAAAAAGAGGGTAAGAAGTAAAAGATGTCAAATTAGTGGAAAACGAGGTGCTTTTATTGGAAAATAATTTTGAAAAAAAAATGGAAAAAGAAAACAAAATGAAAAAAAAAATCTCCGAATAAATGTTGTTAATAGTTAGTTTCTTTGAATTTTTTTTTTGAAAGAAAAATTCCAAATAAATTTTCTTAATTTTACGAAAAATAGTTTAGCTTCTCTGAAAATAATTTTTGAAAAATGCAAAAATAAAATTCCAAATAAATTTTCTTCGTTTCTTTGAAAATAATTTTTTGAAAAAAAAATGCAAAAACAATTTCCGATAAATTTTGTTAATTTTATTAAAGATAGGTTAGTTTCTCTTAAAATAATTTGTTTTAGAAATGCTGTTTAAATACAGTTTGTTTTCTTTTCTTAAAATAATTTAGTCCTTTTATTTTCAAACTACGCAAGTTTGATTCTCACCAAACATAAGATACGTAGGCAACCCATATCGGGCTCAATTAATACTGATTTTTTCAAAAGAAAAACAATAATAAAAATATTAGAATTAGGAATTTTATCCTTAGTCGGGAGTTAGGAAATTTTGCAAAAATAGCCAAACGCCTCAAAAGGGCGCCGGAGGACTAATTTCGCAAAACGGAATATAGACATCACACTGGTATCCTGTTATACAGCCTTCAAATCTTCTTCAAGTGCTGAAAGGCCGTATTAACAAGATTCGTTTTTTTATAATAAAAAAAAATTTTGAAAAAAATCTTAAGTTCATTTTTATCTCTTCTAGGATCAGCATGACTTCCTCGCAACGAATCGGCCAGAAAAGGGCGAGAGACGAAATGCCACCCAAGTTCATGGTCCAGGACAAGACTCCGGATCGGCTCTGTAAATGGTGGACTAGTTTTTCGGCTTGGGAAAGAAATCAAGTTCACAAGCACCTCAAGTTTCTTCCGGACATCATGATGATAAAACCGGACAAAAATGTGATCCGAGCTTTAGTGAGTTTTTGGGACTCAACAAGCAATGTGTTCAGATTTCGGGACTGCGAAATGACACCCACTTTGGAAGAACTAGGCGGACTCACAGGGCTCGAAAGAGATTTGCACAAAAAGAGACCTGCAACTCCTAGGCAAATGGGTGTGAATAATTTCTTGAAGAAGTTATGTCTCCGGCGGGTCCCCATGGGTTGTTTGGAGAACGGTTGGGTGCCACTGGATTATCTCTACGACAAATTTGGTGATAAGAAAGGGTTTGAGAAATTCTCAAACACTGAATTTGTTCACCAGTTGAACTATGACGCCTGGGGAGACTTAAGAATCTATGCCTTTATGATCGCTTTTTTGGGAACCATGGTTTTTCCCGAACGTGGCGGACGCATCAGAATCCGTTTGGCTACGGTGGTCTCATATTTACAGAGTAACGAAGAACACACTGTTCTTCCTATGATCCTAGGAGACATCTTTCGGGCTTTAACTCGGTGCCAAGAAGGACATGATTATTTTGAAGGTTGCAACATCTTATTACAAATGTGGTTTGTAGAGCATCTCTATCATCACCCAATTGTGATAGACTTCAACGAGGATTGGTTGAATTATATTCGTTGTCATACAAACAGAGCCGCCCGTTGTAACCTTCCAGAAGATTTGAGGACTTGGCAAGAACTTCTCAACTCTTTGAGAGCAGATCAACTTACCTGGAATTATTATTGGTTCCCTTCCGCCAAAATCATGCATATGTCGACATATCGTCCATTCTACATACTAATGGGTTTCAGGGGTTTCCAACCATATGCCCCGCTACGTGTCATGCGACAGTTGGGTAGAGAACGGAAAAGGCCCCCAATTGAGGATATGCGATCGTTTACATGGGAATTTGTGATGGGGGAGCCCCCAAGGGAGACTTATGCACAAAAGGTATGGTTCGGTAGTCGACTCTCCGACGTCAACGAAATGGTTGCCGATCGAGAACGGGGAGAAGTGAGCCTCGCATATCTTGAATGGTTCCACAACCAATCAATGCCTGAGCAAAGGTCGGAAAGGTCGGTAAAATATGCCGTCGATTGGGAAAAAGAGGTAGAAGCCAGAGTTAGGGAGGCTAAGCATGAGACAGCGCAAGATTTCCAATCTTGCATTAATACTTTAAAAGAAGACAAGGGAATTCTGGAAGCTGCCATGGACATACAATAGGCTGATTTTGATCGGGAAAGGGCCAGTTGGGAGCAGGAAAGAGAAGCACTCCGAACTCAAATTCAAGAGATGCAATTGACCACAGAAAGGTCAAAGAGAAGTCGGAATGATGAGATGCTGATAAACGATTTGGAAAGGAAAGCCTTTGAACACCAAGAAGACTTGGAGAAGGCAAAAGCGGCTTTGGTTGCAGTCCGGACAAAATGGAAGAGAGCAGCCCACTAAGAAGCACTCCGTCTACAACGAGTAGAGAAAGATTATGAGGCAATCATCATTGATTTAAGAAAAGCAAATGCCGCTCTTAGAGAGCGAACTCTCAGGCAAGTCCGGGATGCCAAAACAGATAGAGACCGTTGCCACAACTTGATGGCACGGATGGAAAGACAAATAGATAGGCTCCTGGACCATATCTCCGGTAACGCTCAAGTATTAGGGGCAAAGAACCGACACATAGGGCAGCTGCTCAGAGAAAAAGACATGATCAGGGCCAGGATCAATGAAATCGGGCACTACATCACTATGAGGTGTTTGACTTGCGAACGAGTACCTCGGCCTACCCTCTTCTCTTCAATCATGGAATGTGTCCACCAAGTCATGACAGAATTGGGGAGTATACAGAAAGATCTTACACCGAGAACCGCAGCAAGGCCAAACAACGCCCCCCGGGCGCAAAGATTCGAGGCGTTGGAACATGCTTAGAAGAGTCTATTATTTTTAGAGTCCGTTTGTCTTTTTAAAAGTTTTCCTCCATTGTTGTCATTTTGCAAGTGTTTCAAGTTTGAAGTTTGTTGAAATAAAATTCAAAAACATTTCATGCATATCTTATGTCTATTGTTTCCGAACTACCCCCGGTCTGATTCATGCGGGGACATGATACGTAGGCAATCCACATAAGATTCGACCATCACTAAAAAACAAAATAATAAAAAGGGGGTGGGGGGGGGTGGGGGGTGGGGAAGTTAATAGAAAAGAAGATTGATAAGGATGAAAGCAAAGGAAAATACAAACCGGAATGACGCTTCGCAATCGAGTACATGTAGCAACTCCATCATCTGTATAAGTGCATCACACCCAACGTGAGATTACTTATCTGTTATGTTGTCTCAGACTAAACGTTTGTTTGCCAAACTCCAGGTTTTAGTAAAGAGTGGTTGATTTTTTGGTAATCTGCATCACATTCGTACTTCACAAGGTCCAAAGGAAAAGTTCGGCAGCCTGAAAGTACTCATCCCTATTTCACTAGGTCAAAAAGAAGTGCCAACATGTCTTCAAAAATGCCATTAGCAACCATTCCCATTTCGGAAGAAAGCTCTTTGACGACCATCCCGGCTACTGAGTCAGCAGCTTTGGAGGAGAATAGAATCTTGCACTGCCGCATGCTCGAGATGTTGGACGATTGGAACAACGTGAAAGAGTCCCCGAGTCTGATCCCTGGGTTCCCTGAAATTCTTCTCAGATCAAGTGGGATTTCCAATACCCCCATCAATTACCCGCCTACTCTGTTTGGGTATTCTAATGCCACAACCCTCTCTGAATCACCCTCAACCTCCTATCCTCGAGTGACACCATTAGATACATCCGCAAGAACGTCGGTTGAGTTGCCAGTTCCAGTCACAACGCATCCCACCGCACATACTCCTTTCTTCGACTCTACATCCTTTACATTCCCAGTACCACCGCTTACACGGGACCATACCCAGGTTGCAGCCAATATATATCCTCAGCCACCTCGATATGAGTTTCTACCAAGCCAAAATCCAAAGGCTCCCGAGCGGGATGAGATGGAAAAAAGAATGAGAAGTTTGGAACTAAGCCTGAAAAACATGCAAGGTTTAAGTGGGCAGAAAAGTGTATCTTACGCCGACCTATGCATGTTCCCGCACGTCCACATGCCATCAAGTTATAAGACGTCGAAGTTTGAAAAGTATGACGGGCATGGCGACCCCATTGCTCATCTAAAGAAATACTGCAATCAATTGCGAGGTGCCGGCGGCAGGGAAGAATTGTTGATGGCATACTTCGGAGAAAGTTTGGTCGGAATAGCATCCGAATGGTATATGGATCAAGACATATCTCGATGGCACATCTGGGATGATCTGGCCAGAGATTTTGTGAAACAATTCCAATACAACATCGATATTGCGCCAGACAGGAATTCTCTATCGAACTTAAAGAAGAAGCCCTCAGAAAGCTTCAGAGAATATGCCATCAAATGGCGAGAGCAAGCATCCAGGGTGAAACCCCCTATGGACGAAATTGAAATGGTCACGACTGTTCTCCAAGCTCAAGAGCCAGACTACTTTCAAAATATGATGTCGGCGATGGGAAAACCTTTCGCCGAAGCAATCAAGATCGGAGAAATAGTAGAAAACGGCTTAAAAACAGGGCGAATTTTGAGTCAAGCGGCCATTCGGGCAACTTCCCAAGCCATCCAAGGCGGGTCTGGAGGGATGCCCAGAAGCAAAAAGAAGGAGGAAACTGCCATGGCGGCAGTAGAAGATAGAAGATATCGAACCTCAAGGCAGGTATTCTCCGACAGGGCCCCCCAGCATTACTATCCACACCACAGCATGACCTATGCTCCTCCGCCTCCACCCTACGCAGTCATGAACATTCAACCTTTGGCACGGTCGCAGCCACCAGCCAACAGAAATCCACATCCATTCCGGAGAAGCCAACCTCCTTACCCAAACCAGTATAACCCCCGGCCAAATAACGCCCGCCACCGTGAGCAACCCAAAATGAGCTTTACACCGATTGGGGAGCCGTATTCCACTCTTTTCCCAAAATTCAGGCAAGAGAACCTACTGCAGCCCGTTCCGCAGAACAGGCAGAATCCAGACTCTCCTGCCTACCAGAGGGGAATATACTGTGCCTATGATTCAGGTGTTGAAGGACATAGTACCGATAATTGTTGGACGTTGAAGAAGGCAGTGCAAGAATTGATCATCAAGGGAGGATTGTCTTCGCAGATGAAGACATCCCAAATGTGACAAATAACCCATTACCAGCCCACAACAACGGGCCAGTGATTGGGATGATTTATGACGATAAGGAATTTGACCCAGCCTTAAAAGCGATAATTGCCATCGCCAACATAGAGAAGCGGCCCGAGGTTACCCCGAAACAAGAGAAAATGGGGAAAAAGGTTGAAGTTCCTGAGACTAGATCTGAAAAGACGATTGAATTGAAAGCATCGTCTCAGAAGAGTAGAGTCATTTACCTCCCACGAGGTCGAGTGGAAAAACCATTGTCAATAGGTGCCCCCAAGAAGTTCCACTTAAAGAGTGAAACAACAATGTGTGTACCAAAGGGAACCTATGTGGCCCGAAAAATAGATGAACCCGTGGTTATTGCACGCGTGCAACAAAAACCAAATACAGATCCGTCCGCAGTACCCTGGAGCTACCAACGAACACTAGTTACGCGCAAAGGGAAAGAGGTTGCAGGAGATTCATCTGAGAGCGTCCTGGGGCGAAAGTACTTAAACACGCAGGAGGTAAATAATGCCACACAAAGGCGTTTCCCATCAAAAAAACCTGTGAGTGCTGAAGAGGCAGAGGTCTTTTTTCAAAAGATGCAAATGCCTGACTATGAGGTGATAGACCAACTGCGCAAATGCCCAGAGCAGGTATCGATGTTGTCCCTTTTAATGAAGTCTACTGAACATCAGAAGGTTTTGTTAAAAGCCTTGAATGAGGCATATGTGTCTATTTAGACTTCATTCGAACAACTTGAAAGAATGACAGAGAGGTTCTTCGCAATCAATCAAATTTCTTTCAGTAAAGCTGATTTGCCTTTTGAAGGTGCCGCCCACAACAAAGCTTTGCATTTGACTGTCAAATGCGAAGGCTACTATGTGAAGAGGGTCATGGTTGATGGGGGCTCAGGAGTAGACATATGCCCACTTTCCACTCTAGGCCGCATAGGAATCGGAGCTGAGAGGATTCGGCCCAACAACATATATGTGCGAGCCTTTGATGGTGTGAAAAGAGATACCGTCGGAGAGATTGATATAATCATGACCATCGGCCCGGTGGACTTCGAAGTGACATTTCAAGTTTTGGATATGGACACTTCCTACAACTTCCTTCTGGGGAGACCATGGATTCATGCGGCTGGAGCTGTGCCCTCTACCCTCCATCAGATGTTAAAATTTGAACACAAGGGACAAGAAATCGTGGTCCACGGGGAGGACGAGCAATCAATTTATCGAGATCCATCCATCCCATGCTTGGAAGCGGAAGAAGGAAGCGAACACATTGTCTATCAAGCTTTCGAGATTGTGTTGGCAGACCAACACGAAGAAGGGAACCCTCTTCCCCAACCTTTTTTATCTAACGCCTCCATCATGGTGGCAAAAGAAATGATTAAACACGGCTTCCAGCCAGGAAAAGGTTTGGGAAAGTCCCTACAAGGAGTGTCGAAGCTGATAACTTTACCCACAACTGAAAAGTTCTTCGGAGTAGGCTTTCGCCCAACCCCTAAAGATGAGAGATGGGCCAACAAGAGAAAGGAGAAAGGATGGGTTATGCCACGACCATTGCCACATCTGTACCAAACTTTTGTTCGACCAAGGTACAGTGAAGAAGAAGAAGACGAGGTCTTCACATCGGAAGAAATTGAAGAAATATGTGGGGCCATGAGGAAAATGCTCAATGATGTTAATATGGTTCAATCGGGAGAAGGAACAAGCACCGCTGAGGTGCTGTATGTGGGCCCTGAAGCTAAATTGCAAAATTGGAAGCCACACCCTTCCCAGTCAGGCGGGAGTTCTGGTAGATTTGTCCTGTCATTTTTCCTTCATCACAAGTTACTTCAGGAAGTAGCTTGGATGTTTTTCTTTGTTTTCTTGTATTTTTGGTTTTCCCAATGTAATTTTGTTTGTCTTCAGAAAATTCCAAGAAAATGAAATAAATATTTCATCATTTTGCACTCTTTCTAATTTTGTTATTTATTCTTCCTTTTCAGTCCTAATAATGCGGCTTTAAATAACATGACATGCTTGCGGAACTCATGCTCAAATCCGAACACGCCGCCTAATCTGGAATTAATGAACCAAGAACCGGAATATGATGAAGAAGAGGCTTTTAGGGAAATAAATCGAGAATTGGAACATTTTGAGAATAAACCTAAGCCAAACTTGAATGATACCGAACCGGTTAATTTGGGAACTATTGAAGAGGTTCGAGAGACCAAGATAAGCATCCACACAGATGAGAAAACACGAGATGAAATAATCCAACTCTTGTTTGAATTTAAAGACGTGTTTGCTTGGTCTTACGACGACATGCCAGGACTAGGAGCTGATCTAGTGGTGCACAAATTACCAATCTACCCTGACTGTCGCCCAGTGCAACAGAAGCAGAGAAAGTTCAAGACTGACATCAGTGATAAAATCAAAGAAGAAATCACTAAGCAGTTGAAAACGGGGGTAATTCGAGTGGTACAATACACCACGTGGTTGGCTAATGTTGTGCCCGTGCCAAAGAAGGACGGAAAAACTCGAGTATGTGTTGACTACCGAGATTTGAATAAAGCGAGTCCTAAAGATAACTTTCCTTTACCAAACATCCACATCCTTGTTGATAACTGTGCCAAACATGAGATACAATCGTTTGTGGATTGTTATGCGGGATATCATCAAGTGTTGATGGATGAGGAGGACGCCGAGAAGACTGCTTTTACCACACCTTGGGGGACTTACTGTTACCGAGTCATGCCATTCGGTTTGAAAAATGCTGGAGCAACATACATGAGAGCTATGACTGCCATTTTCCACGACATGATGCATCAGGAAATAGAGGTGTACGTGGACGATGTGATCATCAAATCCAGAACTCAGGGCGATCATGTGCGAGACTTGAGGAAATTCTTTGAGAGGTTGCGGAAGTACGATTTGAAGTTGAATCCAGCCAAATGCGTTTTTGGAGTCCCGTCAGGTAAAATTTTGGGTTTCATAGTCAGTAGAAGATGTATTGAATTAGATCCCACAAAGATAAAATCCATCCGGGATTTACCTCCTCCCAGAACAAAGAAAGATGTAATGAGTCTTCTAGGCCGACTAAACTACATCAGTAGGTTCATCGCTCAGTTGACTTCCACATGTGAACCCATATTCAAGTTGTTGAAGAAAGACGCTGCAATCAAATGGACAACCGAATGTCAAGAAGCTTTCGACAAAATCAAAGAATATTTGTCAAACCCTCCAGTCTTAGTCCCGCCAGAGCCGGGGAGACCTCTTTTCTTGTATTTAACAGTCTTGGAAAACTCTTTTGGTTGTGTCCTCGGACAACGTGATGCGACGGAGAAGAAAGAGCAGGCGATTTACTACCTGAGCAAGAAATTCACTAGTTGTGAGGTCAAGTACACTTTGTTGGAAAGAACGTGTTGTGCCTTAACTTGGGTCGCTCAGAAATTGAGACACTACCTCCAAGCCCATACGACTCACCTCATTACTCGGTTGGATCCTTTGAAGAATATATTCCAGAAACCGATGCCCACCGAAAGATTGGCAAAATGGCAGATCCTGCTCACTGAGTTTGACATAATCTATGTCACTCGCACGGCAATGAAGGCTCAAGCATTGGCAGACCATTTGGCTAAGAACCCGATCGACGAAGAGTATCAACCATTGAATACCTACTTTCCTGATGAAGAGGTAAATACGACGGAGTTTGTTTCGGAGGACAGTCATGCTTGGAAAATGTTTTTTGATGGGGTGGTAAACGCTAAAGGTGTAGGGATTGGGGCAATCTTGATCTCTCCTGCTGGTCAGCATTACCCAGCCATGGCTAGGCTCCGTTTCTTTTGCACGAACAATACGGCTGAGTATGAAGCTTGTATCATGGGCATGAACATGGCAATTGATCAGGGCGTCGAAGATTTGTTGATCATGGGAGATTCAGATATAATTATCAAACAATCTCAAGGTGAATGGGAAACTCGGGACGTTAAACTCCTCCCTTACCGACAGCACGTGAATATTCTTGGCAAGCGATTTGCATCAATAGAGTTCAGGTATATCCCACGATGTCACAATGAACTAGCCGACGCACTTGCCACTTTAGCTTCAATGCTACCTTATCCGGGCAACGCCCGTGTCAATCCCTTGGAAATCCAAATTAGGGAAAGCCACGGTTATTGCAATGCAATCGAAGAGGGACCAAGCATCAAACCATGGTACTACGATATCAGGAGATTTTTTAGAACGCAAGAATACCCCGAACATGCTATTGGAGATCAAAAAAGGACCATTAGGCGACATGCAGGTGGTTTCTTTTTGAGCTGCGAGGTCCTGTATAAAAAAACCCAGGATCTTAACCTTTTAAGGTGTGTTGATGCCGAGGAAGCAGGAAGAATCATGCACGAAGTACACGCGGGAGTATGTGGGCCTCATATGAATGGGTATGTTTTGGCCAAGAAAATCCTTCGACCAGGTTATTATTGGATGACCATGGAGAAAGATTGTTTCGATTTTGTCCGAAAATGCCATCAATGTCAAGTACATGGAGATCTGATTCATGCACCCCCAACTGAGCTGCATCCTATGTCAGCGCCGTGGCCATTTGTCGCTTGTGGAATGGATGTCATCGGCCCGATTGAGCCGAAAGCTTCGAATGGGCACCGATTCATACTGGTGGCTATCGATTACTTTACAAAGTGGGTCGAAGCCTGTCACTCTCAAATCGGTCACTAAGAAAGCCGTGGTGGATTTTGTACACTCGAATCTTATCTGTCGTTTTGGTATACCTGCAACTATCATCACAGACATTGCTGCGAATTTGAATAGTCATTTGATGGAAGAAATATGCGAGCAATTCAAAATAATGCATAGGAACTCCACTCCTTATCGGCCCAAAGCCAATGGTGCCGTGGAAGCAGCGAACAAAAACATTAAGAAGATTTTGAGAAAGACAATCCAAAGTTCTAGACAATGGCATGAACAATTACCATTCGCCTTACTGGGATACCGTACTACAATACGCACATCGGTAGGAGCAACTCCGTACCTGCTAGTCTATGGGACCGAGGTTGTGATACTGGCAGAGGTAGAAATTCCTTCACTTCGTACGATTGTTGAAGCAGAGATTGAAGATAGCGAGTGGGTTAAGACTCGATTGGAGCAATTAACTTTGATCGATGAAAAACGAATGGTTGCGGTCTGTCACGGACAACTGTACCAACAAAGGATGGCTCGTGCTTACAACAAGAAAGTACGGCCAAGAAATTTTGAAGTAGGTCAGTTGGTTTTAAGACACATTCTTCCACATCACCAGGAAGCGAAAGTAAAATTCGCTCCTAATTGGAAGGGACCATACATCATCAGGAAGATACTGCCGAAATGAGCGTTATACTTGGGAGACATGGAAGGAAAAGACCCTGAAACAGCTGTGAATGCAGATGCTGTGAAAAGGTATTATGTTTGAGTTTGCTTCGATGATGTCCTTACAAGTCGAAATGATTGAAGGCTTTTATTCCCGCTACCCAAACACTACCAACCCTTTTTGTAAACCCTTTGAGCCGGTTACCTTTCTTTGGCTACCCTCTTTGGAATCCAAAAAAAAAACCAAACAAAACAAAACAAAACAAAGTTCCTGAACTACGTTCTGACTTGATTCCGAAAGGATACGTAGGCAACCTCTCCCTGAGGTTCAGTCACACCAAGCCAAAAATCCCAATTTCCCCAAAAAATGAAACTGGGGCAGATGATATTGTTGATTCGGTTTAGATCCGTCAAAATGATTCCAAAGTTGTAATTTTGGCCACAATTCTTGTTATCCAAACCGAAGTACAAGTCCTTCAAGATCGATAGAGACTGAGAAAACATCGTTGTTGCGGTCCGAAGCATCTGGAATGAAAAGAAATAAAATGAGAGAGTCTTATTGGTGAAAACCTTCGGGCACCATAAGACGATGGAAGTAGAGAAATACAAAATGAGAGAGCTCGTTGGTAAAAACACGCAAACAGTGCTATCTGGCGATGGTGAGAAGAGAAATGAGAGAGGTCGATTGGCGAAAACCCGCAAAAGGGCGCTGTCAACCGAAAAGGTTGTTTTACCACAAGAGGTCCTGGTACGGCTCCTTAGCTCGGAAACATAGACCCATTATGGTTCATAAGAAAATGGGAGTTTGTGACGATCGAGCATCTAGTCACGAGAAGCATGTCATGTTGGTTAAAGTCAGCATATACCTCAGATAAGTCCTTCTTTTTCCCCGAAAGGGACTCCTCTATCTTCGATACGTTTTTCCATTCTTTGTTCATTTTTCTTTGAATCCCTTTCGGTTTAATTTTAATTCTGAAACTATTACAAAGAAAGGCGGCAGAACCGGTTTTACAGGACTCCGCCTGGTAAAGAAGAAAAGAAAAACAGCCTCAGTGGCGCATTGATACAATCCCCGATTGGATCATAATGATCGATTGTTTCCAAAGAAACGAAGTTTAGAAAGGAAATGGAAATCAAAAGCTAAGGTCTTAGAAGAGACGGAATAAGGCAGAAGGATAGAACCTACACGGAAAATCCTCATGGAATTCCAGGAATGAACCCGGTCAGTTTGAAAAGAAGTCACCCTAAAGACAATTGGTAGCAAACTTCTCAATGGAAATGGGGAAACGATTAAGCAATGAAGATAATCAAGGCCACAAAGTCAACCACTTTTTCAACTGATAAAATGTTCTTTGTTGAAAGCAGCTCTGTTTAATTATGCAAGAAGAAGGTACAACTCAAAGAAGTGAAGTACGCAAGCATTGAAATGGCTTTGGAACAAGGAAAACACATAAAAGGGAAGTTTCTTTTTAGAGCTTTATCTTATGCATTTGTTGATGGTTAAAAAGAAAGCCTAAAAGAAGGCCCAAAAGGAAGAATAAAAGAAAAGAAAATGAAAACTCCAAAAAAAAGAATCAAATCATATCAGTCCAATATCTGTTTGGACCCCGGTCAGAAAAACCGAGGGTCTTTCCGGCCAGAAAGCCGTGAAACTTTATACCCCGGCCAAAAAATTGAGGGTCTTCCAGCCAAAAAGTCGGGAAACTTTTCTTTTAAAATCCCGGCCAGAAAACCGAGGATCTCCCCGTCAAACAATTGTGGAACCGTTTCTTTAAAACCCCAGCCAGAAAACCAAGGGTCTTCCGGCCAAAATGCCGTGAAATATTTCTTTCAAAACCCCGGCCAGAAAACCGAGGGTCTTCCGGTCAAAAAGCCATGAAAACTTTTCTTTCAAAATCCCGGCCAGAAAACCGAGGATCTCCCGATCAGAAAACCGTGGAGCCGTTTCTTTAAAACCCCGGCCAGAAAATCGAGGGTCTTCCGGCCAGAAAGTCATGAAGTATTTCTTTCAAACCCCGGCCAGAAAACCGAGGGTCTTCCGACAAGAAAATCGAGGATCTCCCAGTCAGAAAACTGCGGAGCCATTTACTTTAACCCCGGCCAAAAAACCGAGGGAGTGACGGCCAAAAAACCATTAGACATTGTTTGAATTTCGGCAAGAAAGCCGTGAAACTTTTATCCCCGATCAGAAAATCGAGGATCTCCCAGTTAGAAAATTGCGGAACCATTTACTTTAACCCCGGCCAAAAAACCGAGGGTCTGACGACCAAAAAACCGTTAGATATTGTTTGAATTCCGGCCAGAAAGTCGTGAAACTTTTATCCCCGGTCGAAAAACTGAGGATTTCCCCAGTCAAAAACTGCGGAGCCATTTATTTTAACCCCGGCCAAAAAACCGAGGGTCTGGCGGCCAAAAAACCGTTGGACATTGCTTGAATTCCGGCCAGAAAGCCGTGAAACTTTCATCCCCGGTCAGAAAATCGAGGATCTCCCAGTCAGAAAACTACGGAGCCATTTACTTTAACCCCGACCAAAAACCGAGGGTCTGACGGCCAAAAAACTGTTAGACATTATTTGAATTCCGGCCAGAAAACCGTGAAACCTTTATCCCCGGTCAGAAAACCGAGGATCTCCCAGTTTGAAAATTGCGGAGGCATTTATTTTAACCTCGGCCAAAAAACCGAGGGTCTGGCGGCCAAAAAACCGTTAGACATTGCTTGAATTCCGGCCAGAAAGCCGTGAAACTTTTATCCCCGGTCAGAAAACCGAGGATCTCCCCAGTCAAAAAACTGCGGAGCCATTTACTTTAACCCCGGCCAAAAAACCGAGGGTCTGACGGCCAAAAACCCGTTAGACATTGTTTGAATTCCGGCCAGAAAGCCGTGAAACTTTTATCCCCGGTCAGAAAACCGAGGATCTCCCAGTCAGAAAACTGCGGAGCCATTTATTTTAACTCCGGCCAAAAAATCGAGGGTCTGGCGGCCAAAAAACCGTTAGACATTGCTTGAATTCCGGCGAGAAAACCGTGAAACTTTTATCCCCGGTCAGAAAACCGAGGATCTCCCAGTCAGAAAATTGCGGATCCATTTACTTTAACCCCGGCCAAAAAACCGAGGGTCTGACGGCCAAAAAACCGTTAGACATTGTTTGAACTTCCGGCCAGAAAGCCGTGAAACTTTCATCCCCGGTCAGAAAACCGAGGATCTCCAAGTCACAAAACTGTGGAGCCATTTATTTAACCCCGGCCAAAAAACCGAGGGTCTGGCGGCGAAAAAACCGTTAGACATTGCTTGAATTCCGGCCAGAAAGCCGTGAAACATTCATCCCCGGTCAGAAAATCGAGGATATCCCATTCAGAAAAGCTGCGGAGCCATTTATTTTAACCGCGACCAAAAAACCGAGGGTCTTGCGGCCAAAAAACCGTTAGACATTGCTTGAATTCCGGCGAGAAAGCCGTGAAACTTTTATCCCCGGTCAGAAAATCGAGGATCTCCCAGTCAGAAAACTGCGGAGCCATTTATTTTATCCCCGGCCAAAAAACCGAGGGTCTTGCGGCCAAAAAATCGTTGGATATTATTTGAATTCCGGTCAGAAAACCGTGAAACTTTCATCCCCGGTTAGAAAACCGAGGATCTCCCGGTCAGAAAACTGCGAGCCATTTATTTTAACCCCGGCCAAAAAACCGAGGGTCTGACGGCCAAAAAAGCGTTAGCCATTGTTTGAATTCCGGCCAGAAAGCAGTGAAACTTTTATCCCCGGTCAGAAAACCGAGGATCTCCCAGTCAGAAAACTGCGGAGCCATTTATTTTAACCCCGGTCAAAAACCCGAGGGTCTTGCGGCCAAAAAACCGTTAGACATTATTTGAATTCCGGCCGGAAAGCCGTGAAACTTTTATCCCCGGTCCGAAAACCGAGGATCTCCCAGTCAGAAAACTGCGTAGCCATTTATTTTAACCCCGGCCAATAAACCGAGGGTCTTGTGGCCAAAAAACCATTAGACATTGTTTGAATTCCGGCCAGAATGCCGTGAAACGTTTATCCCCGGTCAGAAAAACCGAGGATCTCCCAGTCAGAAAACTGCGGAGCTATTTATTTTAACCCCGGCCAAAAAACCGAGGGTCTGGCGGCCAAAAAACCGTTGGACATTGCTTGAATTCCGGCCAGAAAGTCGTGAAACTTTCATCCCCGATCAGAAAATCGAGGATCTCCTAGTCAGAAAACTGTGGAGCCATTTACTTTAACCCCGACCAAAAAACCGAGGGTCCTGACGGCCAAAAAACCGTTGGACATTATTTGAATTCCGGCCAGAAAGCCGTGAAACTTTTATCCCCGGTCAGAAAACCGAGGATCTCCCCAGTCAAAAAACTGCGGAGCCATTTATTTTAACCCCGGCCAAAAAACCGAGGGTCCGGCGGCCAAAAAACCGTTAGACATTGTTTGAATTCCGGCCAGAAAGCCGTGATACTTTTATCCCCGGTCGGAAAACCGAGGATCTCCCAGTCAGAAAATTGCGGAGCCATTTACTTTAACCCCGGCCAAAAAACCGAGGGTCTAACGGCCAAAAAACCGTTGGACATTGTTTGAATTCCGGCCAGAAAACCGTGAAACTTTTATCCCCGGTCAGAAAACCGAGGATCTCCAGTCAGAAAATTGCGGAGCCATTTATTTTAACCCCGGCCACAAAACCGAGGGTCTGGCGGCCAAAAAACCGTTAGACATTGCTTGAATTCTGGCCAGAAAACCGTAAAACTTTTATCCCCGGTCAAAAAACCGAGGATCTCCCAGTTAGAAAACTGCGGATCCATTTACTTTAACCCCGGCAAAAAAACCGAGGGTCTGACGGCTAAAAAACCGTTGTCACACCTCCTTTTCTGCGCTACCCGCGTGGGCGCGTAGGAGTTTTTCCAATTGAAGGACAATCGAAACGGAATTTATTTATGAGATTTAGAGTCGCCACTTGGGAGATTTACGGTGTCCCAAGTCACCGGTTGAATCCCGAATCGAGGAAAAGAATGACTCTGTTAAACAGTCTGCGTACCAGAAATCCAGATAAGGAATTCTGTTAACCCGGGAGAAGGTATTAGGCATTCCCGAATTCCGTGGTTCTAGCACGGTCGCTCAACTGTCATATTTGGCTAAAATACTGGATTTTAATACATATTATCCTATTTGTGCCTTTTTAGAATTATTTACCACTTTTTGTCTTACTACTTAAGAAAATGAACGTTGTTTAAGAACATGTTTTCGGATCACGTCACATGAAATGCATCCGGATTCTCGACACATTCTTATGCAACGTTGTTGAGTTTGGATTTGAGTTGCATGAAATGCACACCCATTTTTTAAAGAAAGTTAGAAAGATTAAACCCACACCTAAAGTGACTAACGTATTATTATTTGCGAAGGGCCATGGGATTAGCTGAATGGTTCGTCCCCTTATTTTTATTTAATGTCGATCCTAATCTATGATATTTCTTTTTATCTTGAATCAGTATTTAACACATCATGAGATTAGCTATAATGAAACCAAATTAAATTCATCATTTTCCATGGCTGGGCCCGAGACAAGCCCAAATGAACGAGTAAAATGGTCCATACAATTGTTAACAAGGTACAACAAATTCCAATCCTACAACCAATCACAACCTACTTTGGTATGAAAACAACACCTTTCTTGAATTTCCATTCCACGACACCCTTTAAACGTTAATAGTATTACAAATATTTCCAATTTTAATCACCTATTTAGCCTATATTACTTATTTGGACTACAAGATGCTGGATGACATGGGAGAATTAGGAATTGACTTCCAACTCATTCAAATTAGCGCATGAATTGCACTTCTCCAACAATCTAATTAACTAACTTCATTTAGAACAATCGAATAACTATATTAACAAGAAATCCCTGCTGCATGCATATGTACTATATTCTGTCTATTTCCCTGCTTTAACACTTCAAAATATATCCAAACAAAAACGCCAACTGTATCTATATACAAACAGCATTACGAAACAGCCACTCTTAATCTACTAGCTTCAGCTTCCTTTTACTATAAACATCTTATTTCGATATACCTAAATAGTCAAACTCTAAGACCTAAAGGTGGTATTAAAGCACTACAGTTCAATTGACAGTCCAATAGGAAATCAAATGCGATGAACAAATGACTAAATATATATAAAAAAACAGCTTCAACTTGTATTCCTTAAACCAATTGACCACTTGAAGTTATGAGGTTGTGTACCTGGAATTTAAACAACCAAAATGCAAAGAAGGATCAGTAGTAGCTCAGGTTAACCAGCAGCAACAACACAGCAAGCAAAACCCAGCAAAGAAACCAGATAACCAACAGACCAGGATTCCCAACGGATCAAACCAAACAAAGAACCAATCGAATAAAACGAACAGCAAATCTGGAGAACCAAAACAGCAAAACCAAGTTCTGTTTTAAAATCTGTCCTCTCCAGTGTATTCTGTCTATCTCCCTGTGTTTTAGAATTCTCTCCAGGGTCTGCTCTTTTTGATTCTCCCTCTTAAACTCTCCCTGTGAGTCCTTAAAAACTCCCACTGTTTTTCCAAATTCCCCTCAGGTTTTTTAACACTGTTTTTTTCTCTTTCTTCCTAAACTCACAGGCTCTTCCTCTCTCTATTCTCTCTCTCTGTTCCTATCTCTTTTTTATCTCCTATCCTGTTTCTTCCTCTTACTCTCCTCTAATCTCACTGTTTTTCCTTACTCACAGGCTCCCCTTGTCTTAAAACTCTCTCTTAGTTCTTATAGACAAATAAGAACTCTTTTTTAAATACAATAGTTCACTTTCCAGCCTATTAATTCCCTCCCATGTGTATCCCTTTCTCCTTTTAATCACACACCCATGTATTTCAGCTTTTTCTGAATTGTTTCCCATGTGAGCTAACTTTCCAGCTCAAAAATTACTCAAACAACCCATACCAATTCCCTTTTATAATGCATTGGCATTACCCCCTTTAAATTAAACACTGACTAACAACTACACAACTATAACCAATTCATTCCCAAATCAGAAATCAACCAAACCTTAATTCAATTCAACTTGCTAGTGCTGTCCGGCATTTCGAACAACAAAATCACGAATTTAAACAACGACGTCTGTTATTCAACCATAATGTACATGATCGATAACAAATGATCGACTCACGAATTTAATCGATTTAACGGACAGATTTCCAGAAATCGTTTATCCGAATTAACTAGTTGACGACCTTAAGTGAATGAATCATACGAAGCGATTACACCAATCATATACTCAATCAAACAAGAAAAGAGATAATTTGACCAAATAAAGGGTCCGTAGGAGAAGAAAAAAAAAACAAAGAAATTGAAATTAACGGACAGAACAAACAATTAATCAAAACAAATAAAACAAGTACAAAAATAAACAAAGAAGAAAAGAAATAAGGCCATACCTCCATCAGTGAGAGAAAAATAGAATCAAAATAAGACTGGACCACTTCGAATTTGGATTTTTGGAGTCGAACGGAACTTAATCGAAGTATTTTCAATCAAAATACTCCGATTAAGGTCTATTAAACCCCAAATTTTGATTAATCGAGCCAATTTTGCCCTTTTGAATTTTTTAGGGTTCTTAAGGGCTCGGATTGGGTCTTGACTAGTTCCGACCGGATTCTAACGGAGCCAATGTTCGTTTGGCTATGAGGGCGGTCAAGGGGTGACAGAGGGTGAATTTGGATTTGATTGGAGTAGGTTCACATAACGCTCGAATCTTCAAATGGAGATTCGAGGCGAGCCAGGGTGATTCGAGGTTAACGGAGTGTGGATTCAGACTCATGACGGTTGAGTGGCCCTAGGGTGTTAAAACGGTGGCCGGCGGCGTTGTTGCCGCCGGGTTTCAGGCGAATGGGAAGTCCGGCGGCGGCTAGGGTTTTCTGGTGTGAAGGAGACGAAAGTGGTGAAAGGGAAGGGTTTTTTGGTTCACTGAACGGGTAATGGGTTTTTGGATTATTAAAAATGGATTAATAGTGTGAGCCGTTGGATGATAAAATTCCAACGGCTGTGATCAACTGGGAACCAAACGGCGCCGTTTTGGGGAGTAGATCGGGTAAGGGAGACGGGTTTCCGGACGGGTATAGGGTGCTTTGTTGGGCCTCATTTTTTATTCAATTTCCAGGCCCAAATGTGATTTTACTCTTTGTTTTGTTTCTCTTTTTCTCTTCTTTTAATTTAATTTCTTAAATCATTTCAAACTAAATTTTAAAAATCTCAAATCACATTATAAAACAACATTAACTTATCATATATATTAATTAGCGTCCAATAACAATTGAACAGCATAATTAAATACCAAAAAAAAAAAATTAAAATCACACAATTGGACAATAAATGGTAAAAAATGCGAAAAATACATTATTTTGTGATTTTTTCATTTTCGTAAAATAAGCTTAACTATTTCTAAGTACGGAATTAATCCTAAAAGTATAAATGCAACATATTTTGTATTTTTATTTTAATTTAAACTAATAGACATGGACACACAAACGCAAACAACAAAAAAAATAACATATAATCCACAAATATTGTAAACAATACAAAAACTCTTTTATTTTGAATTTTTCCGGGAGTAATTCTCATGTAAGGCAAAAATCACGTGCTCACAGCTGCCCCTCTTTGAGCGGAAACATGAAGAGTTTTCGTGCAAAGATAAGTGAGCGGATACGAGCGATTTTTGCCGGTCTGAGCACTCCGTATGAAGCATTTTTTTTTTGAAAAGTTTGACCGAACCTTTGCTTCAGAAGATCTCCTACATATCCCTGGCTAAAAGGGAATCAGGTCAATGTAGTTCGGGAAGTTTTGGTAGCTGGGACTACCATGAACTGCTGTGATCTTGTTGTTACTGTTGTTGCTGTTGTTGCCACTGCTTAACCGATCTCCTTATTACATCGTGCTAAACGAAAAATAAGAAGCTAGACTAAGTTACAGTATTGCAAATTCTTATCTATCTTTTCAGCTTGATCTTGTCATGTTCATTGCCATCCTGCTGGCTCTGATGTTTCTTCACATGCTTCTTCTCTTCTGACAATTGTTATCTCGGCCTATCTTGATTGCCGAACTCTGACCGTTGGTCTCTTCCTTGTGATCTTCGAACTATTTTCTTTCGAAGTCTGAATCTATCTTTTCTGATCCTTGTTGCCTTCCTTCCGATTATGAACTTGCATTCATGCTGGGGATTTCCGTTACACTCTATCCCTTTTCGATTGTTTACTATCCTTATCAAGTCTTAGAAACCGAGATGCCGTTCTGCTTTTCTGGCGGGCTTCTAACTTTATCGACACACTCTAATCATAGATCGCCACTCCATTCTTCAGGCGGGCTCCCTGACTTCCACTATATCTTCAAAACTAAATCGCCACTCCATTCTTCAGGCGGGCTCCCTGACTTCAACTACAACTTCGAAATAAATCGCCACTCCATTCTTCAGGCGGGCTCCCGACTTCAACTACAACTTCAAAATAAATCGCCACTCCATTCTTCAGGCGGGCTCCCTGACTTCAACTACAACTTCAAAAATAAATCGCCACTCCATTCTTCAGGCGGGCTCCCTGACTTCAACTACAATTTCAAAATTAAATCGCCACTCCATTCTTCAGGCGGGCTCCCTGACTTCCACTATATCTTCAAGACTAAATCGCCACTCCATTCTTCAGGCGGGCTCCCCGACTTCAACTACAATTTCAAAATTAAATCGCCTTCCTTTGCTTCTTGTACCATTTTATTCTTGCTGCATCGACTCTTGAACTATCATTTCTCCTAAATTACCTTGTTTCGGAACTGCTTTCCTCCTGGGTCATGTTGTTTTCCCTCCTGACTGCTGGGGATATCTTTAGAATTGTTTACTTGCCTGCTGAGGATAATGATGCTGGGAAAATTTTCCTTCATTACCTCCTTTCCTTTGACTCATGCGCTTGAATTTATGTTGGGATCTCTTGTTGTAACCCTCTGCTTTATGGTGGGTTACTGGTTTCAAGACCTGCAATGTAAAGACTGAAGACTTGCCTTTTGTTATACAGGTAGGCGCCTGCTTTTAGTAGCATCTTTTGAATTAAAAATGCATTCTCGCAATAATTTATGAAATATGCAAATGACAATGTAAAATAAAACAAACGTAAAATATCCTATTCGAGGGCGAATAGTCCCATCGTATTCTATTCGAGTGCGAATACTCCCATTGTATCCTATTCGAGGGCGAATACTCTCATTGTATCCTATTCGAGGGCGAATACTCCCATTGTATCCTATTCGAGGGCGAATACTCCCATTGTATCCTATTCGAGGGCGAATACTCCCATTGTATCCTATTCGAGGGCGAATACTCCCATTGTATCCTATTCGAGGGCGAATACTCCCATTGTATCCTATTCGAGGGCGAATACTCCCATTGTATCCTATTCGAGGGAGAACACTCCCATTGTATCCTATTCGAGGGCGAACACTCCCATTGTATTCTATTCAAGGGCGAATACTCCCATTGTATCCTATTCGGGGGCGAATACTCCCATTGTATCCTATTCGAGGGCGAACACTCCCATTGTATCCTATTCGAGGGCGAACACTCCCATTGTATCCTATTCGGGGGCGAATACTCCCATTGTATCCTATTCGAGGGCGAACACTCCCATTGTATCCTATTCGGGGGCGAATACTCCTATTGTATCCTATTCGAGGGCGAACACTCCCATTGTATCCTATTCGAGGGCGAATACTCCCATCGTATCCTATTCGAGGGCGAATACTCTCATTGTATCCTATTCGAGGGCGAATACTCCCATTGTATCCTATTCGAGGGCGAATACTCCCATGATATCAATGTATGAAAGTGAACAAACCCGAGATGTCCTGTTCGAAGGTGGACAAACCTGAAACATCCTATTTGAAGGTGGACAAACCTGACACGTCATTTTGAATTGCCTTCCTCGTTTCTCCGAGAAAATTTTCAACAACGGCAGAAAATTTTCTGCCCCAGTATTGGTGTTCTTCCTTGTGGCATGACTTTCTGCTATCAATAGCACTTTTGTTTCCCTGTTTCAAATCAAAGAAAAATTTGTTAGTTCAAAACATTGTGAGCGGTTGTGCCGCTCCTATGGGGTGGTTTTTCCTTTTCCCCTTTCCTCGCTCGGGGATTCCCAAAACTTGTTCGGGAATGATTTCATTTGCTGGAGATGATATTCCTGTTGGGGATGGGTTTTTCCATTTATCCCTTCCCCGTTCTGTGTTTCTCAACTTGATGGGGGTTATTTTGTTGAAGATGAGATTTCCTTTCTTCCTTTACCACTCTGTGTTGTCCGACCACCTCGGAACTTGCTGAAGATAACACTGCCGGTAGATTTTCATTTCCTCAAAATTGGTGTTTCACTCTTCTTGAAGGTCGTTGAGGATGACACTAGTTCGAAGACCATTTCCCTTAAGACTTTCCTTCTTCCCAAGTGGGTATTGACTTCCAGAAAATTTTCAAACTGAAAAGAAAATTTTCTGCCCCAGTTTAATAATCTTCCTTGCACCCTACTTCTCTGCCGTCAATGGCATTTCGTTGCTTTGCATAATAATTGGAAAGTTGGTGGCAAGTTTTGAAGTCATTTCTCACTTGTTCTGACTAGACAGACTTTGATGGGAAATTTTTGAGAAAAAGAGAAAGATAAAAAGAAACAAAATAGAAGATAAAGGAAAAAATGACTCTCTAACAAGAAATAACTATAAAAACTTATCAAACGCAAATACCAATTCTACTGGTCATGACACACATATGACCTATCCTCTGTCGTTAATCGCCTTTCACAATTTCAATCTGATTGTCACCTTTATCCGACTTGAAGTGCCCGAAGGGTTTTAACTTTCAAGCCTCTCTCATTTTTGTTTTCTCTCAGCTTTCATCGCCTTATGGTGCCTGTGAGGGTTTTCACCGGTAAGACTCTCTCATTTGTATAACTTTTAGCTGGGGGCTGGGGTGTCACTGCTAAGACTCTCTCGTGTTTCCTTCTGTTGCAGATCAGAGTCTTTTCTGACGGAAATCAGGATGTTATGTTCTGATAAGACTTCTCTCATTTGTCTGAAGCGGCATCTTTTGAAGACTGATCAAAAGGTCTTTCTTTGGACCGTAATGTGGGATTTGGATAGGGCTAGAAAGAAAGGATATTGAAGGCTCAAAACAAAATCAATTTTGGGTTCAAAATTTACAACCTTCGGACCTAAATTTATTTATAATCAACACAATTTTTCTTTGCCCCAGTTTTTACTTGGGGAATTTTTATTACTTTACTTACACTATGACCGAGCTGTGAAGCGCCTACGTATCCTCTTTAAGGAATCAGGTCAAACGTAGTTCCCAATTCCCTCTTTTCAAGTTTCTCTTTTTCATTCATTTTTCTTTTTCTTTTCTTTATCTCTTTTTGTTGTTTTCTTTTTCTTTTCTTTTCTTTTTCTTTATCCCTTTCTTCTCTTGTCTTTCAAACTTGTGTTTCTAGTCTTTGCAACTAATTCCGAAGGAGGGGTATGAAAGAATTTAAATTAAGGCTCAAAGGGTTGACGATGGATAAAGTGTTTGGATAGCAGAACAAAATGCCTTCGTCATTCCAATCTTCAAAACATACCAAGTTCAAACAACATATTCACGACATCTTCTGTTTGTGCCATAATTGATAACCATATCGTCTATTCGCCTTTTCATCTATCATTTTAAAGTATTTCTTGACGACACTTTCATTTCAGTATCACGAGCGAACCCCGTCTTAGCATGGCCAATTTTCCTTTAAGGGTTTCTTCGTGTTTTACCTGCCCGAGTCTCACATGATTCGGGCTCCAAATAATCTCAAATCATTTTTATTTCCTTTTTTTTTTAAAATGACCTGATTATCTTCAAATTGCTTCATGATTAACCCTTAGTATTAGGCCAAAATTATGTACGATGCCATGTCATTAGAGTCGGCGTTCGAACAAATGACAAACTTAAAGATAGAAGAACTAAACAAAAGATGACTGGGGTAATAAAAGGCCGAAAGTTTCATAAACTAAACGGCGAAATGATTCAAATACAAATAAGCAAACCAAAATACAAAACTACAACGAAACTTGAAACGACCAAGCAAACTGCAATGACCAATATGGAAAGATAAGGGGGTTTCACTTCAAAACAAGATCCGGGTCACAACCCCGAAAACAACTCGGACAAAAAGAAATGACAACAAAACAAACCACCGAAACTCCTCCTGATTACCAAGCATGACTTCTTATATGTTGGGTCTAAGGGTGAGCCGGCAATGGATTCTGATTAATGTTGGGTGCCTCTGGTGTCTGAACTTCGATCTTATTGGTGTCAATAAGATTTTGCACTGCATGTTTCAGTTTCCAACATTTCTCGGTATCATGTCCGGGAGCTCCTGAACAATACTCACAGCTTACTGAGCGATCCACATTTGGGGGTAAGGGATTTGGCAATCTTGTCTCAACAGGACTTAACAAACCTATCTGCTTCAATTTGTGGAACAGAGCAGTATAAGTTTCTCCCAACTCAGTGAAGGTTCTTTGTGCCTTTTCCTTTCTGAAGGCATGATTCCCTCGAAAACCTGGTCCTAGAGGGTTATTGTAAGCCCTTGGTGGTGGATATGTGTTTCGGGGAGGGTGATTAGGGTGATTTGGGTAGTAGGGTTTGGCTTGGTAATGGGGTGAAGGACCTTTCGATCTGGACCAAGTACCCTCCTCTACCGTTGCGACTTCTTCCCAAATGCAACCCCTGTGCCATTCTGAATAGCTTGAGTTGTTGCTTTCAACGCGGAATAGCTTAAGATCTTATTGGACTTAAGTCCCTCTTCTATCATTCCGCCCATTTTGACCACCTCATTGAAAGATTTACCAACCGATGTCACCAGGTGACTAAAGTAAGTTGGCTCAAGTGTCTGCAAGAAGTAATCCACCATCTCGTTCTCTCTCATCGGGGGATCTACCCTCGCTGCCTGTTCCCTCCAACGGAACCCAAATTCTCTGAAGCTTTCGGCGGGTTTCTTCTCTAGCTTTAGCAATGATAAGCGATCAGGGATTATTTCAAGATTATATTGAAACTGGCCGATGAATGCCTGGGCCAGGTCATCCCATGTAAACCATCTGCTGGGATCCTGCCTGGTGTACCACTCCAGTGCAGACCCTCCCAAACTCTGACCGAAGTAAGCTATCAGAATTTCATCTCGCCCTCCGGCTCCTCGCATTTTGCTGCAGAAACCTCGAAGATGGGCTACTGGGTCACCATGCCCCTCGTATAGATCAAACTTGGGCATTTTGAACCCAGCGAGCAACTGGACATCTGGAAATGGGCACAGATCTTTGTAAGCAACATTGACTTGGTTGCCTAAACCGTGCATATTCCTGAAGGATTGCTCCAGGCTTTTGACTTTCCGAATAACTTCCTCATGCTCCAAACTTTTGAAGTGCTTTTCAGGTTCTGCCGGGTTATCCCAGTGAGGGGTGTGTGAATGCGGTTCAGGAGCCTTAAAGGTAGGCTCAGGATCATAACAATGATTGTCATGTATTTGAAAAAGCGGTTCACCGGACGACTTCTGTAAAGTAGCAGGTGGAGGTGCCACGAAAACAGGGGTGACAGGAGGAGGAGTATTTTGTCTAGCTGGTGGAACCTGGGATGTATAAGGGTTTTCCCCTTGATAATATGGATAGATTGGTGCACTTGTCGAGGGATCAATGGGTGGACGCTCTGGAGCTGGTGTAAGAGTAGGAAGGTTTGGTGGTGACTGTCCCCTAGCCCAGGCTAAGTGCATCTCTGTTATTTGCTGTCTCAACCGATCCACCTCATCTTTCATTATCCGTATCTCTGTTTTCTCTCCATCGAGACTTTTGCCGGAACTAGACACGCTTGCTAGAATTGGCCCTTTTGATCTAGTATGGTAATGGTGATTGGCCAGAATATTCTGTCAAGCCAACCGCTAAACTTTCTGGAAATGCAACAAACTTGTAAGCTCACAGAGTTTAACAGATATGTTATCACACATTGGTTGTAATGCACCTAGTCAGTTAACCATATATGTATTCGCTACATGCATCACTCCAGCTTTTCCTTTTCCATTATCCTTGAAAACCTCTCTTGTTATTAACTTCCATTTTTTTTTATATATATACATATACAGTTGTGGTCGAATCTTATGGAGATTGCCTACGTATCATGACCCCGCATGAATCAGAACGAGCGTAGTTCTTGCAAATTAATGCAAGAAATAAAGAGATGTTTATTTGATTTTTTTTTTGATTTTTTTTTCTTTGAAGGAAAATTATAGAAGCCGACTCCAACTACAAACTTGTGTAGGAGATTTTTACAAGAAAAAGAATATTTTTTGGTGTCAATTATGACTATTTCTACAAAATTGGCCACATAATGGCTTATTTGACAAAATGACTATTTTTGTAAAATTTATTTAAGAAAGATAAACTTAAATTTTTTTTTATCTTGTGGCTCACGGGGCATCGTTCGGCATCACCATAAACCAAAACAAGACTATTTTTCATAAATTGGCCATGTAATGGCTTATTTAGACAAAGTGGCTCTTTTTGCAAAATTTTATTTAAGAAGATGCAAATTCAAAATTTTTATCCTGGGGCCTATGGGGCATTGTTCAGCACCGACACAGGCCAACACAAGACTGAGGAAGTTAAAATGCAAAAATGTGGCTATTTCAGCAAAACTCCGGCCATGTAATGGCTTATTTGATAAAGTGGTTATTTTTGTAAAGTTGAGTGATGACTCAAAACTTGATTTTTTTTGCGGATACATCCTTTCGCATTTCCGCGAGGGAATATTTCCAGGCTGTGTCCAAAATTATTTACAAATGACTCAAAGTGGCTATTTTTGCAAAAACGGCCTTCCGACGCCCTTTTAAGGGACATTCGGCTTATTTTAAGCAAGAATAGCATTATCCGACTTATTTATAACAAAATAAAAATTTTGACATTTTTTGGTTATTTTTGCAAAAAGGGTGTGAACCCGGACTTGATTTTGCGGCTATGGCCTTGCAACATTTCCACAAGGAATATTTCAAGGTTGTGCCCGCAAATTATTAAAAATGATTCAAAGTGACTATTTTTGCAAAAAACAGCCTTCCGATGTCCTTTCGGAACATTCGGCTATTTTAAAAAAAAACAGCGTCACTTTGATTTATTGACAAAATTAAACACACACATTTTTTTTTATTTTTAAAGGGGTGGTTGGACCCGATGAGGGTTGCCTACGTATCCCACCTAATGGGGAGAATCAAACCTGCGTAGTTCGGTCAAATGAAACAAACTACATCTATAAATGAAACAAACTATATATTATTATTATTATTTTTCCACACATTTTTTTTTTAATTTTTTTTTCTTTTTTAAGTAAAAAAACAAACTATTTTGAAACTATATATTTTTAATTTTAATCACACATTTTTTTTATTTTTCAACAAACGCTTTTTTTTTCTTTTTTTTTAAGTAAAAAAAAACAAACTATTTGAAACTATATATTTTTAATTTTCCTCAATATATAAAAAAAATCGGTTAGCCTACAAATCTGAGGCAAATAAATGCGTAAAACAAACAGGATGCAGCAGGATGGTCTTTTCATTTCAGGTCACCTGTCCTAGACGGACCCAACCCCTGTGTTGAGTCCCTAAGTCAAATGCAACATGATGCAAATAAACGTTCCTACTAGGGATCCGGCATGAAGCTTTGTTATTCTAGGTTTAAAAACCTGGGTTTATTGTTCTAGACCTGGCTTACCCGAGCGGACAACTCGAGCCGAGGAGGAGGCAGCAACCCGGGAATACAGAAGCTTCACCGGTTTTGCAACTTATCCAAACCTCGTTCTAAAGTGGGAATTAGACACTATACATTAAAGAAGTCACACGAAGTGCACCCTTCTTCGTGATTTAGAAGACTCAGAGAGGAGATTGGTTTCGGCACAATTTATATGTACAGTTCAAAAAATATCAAAGCGATAAAAATATCATTTTGCACATTTAAACCCAAAATAATAATAAACCAAATACAACAATTATTCAAAACTCGGGTTCTAAAACCTTGATCCAGTGGTTCTGGGTTTATCATCTTTTTTTTGGAAAAGGTGTCTAGACTGGCTTTAACTCGAGCGGACAACTCGAGCCGAGGAGTGTCAGTGCACCGGTAGCATGGCTTTCCGACTTAATTGACAATGCTCCCCGCCTAAACAGGTGTGACTACCAATCCTTCACTGGGTGCCAAGCACCACGGCTATCTTGAGAAAAACGGGCTATGTCCAGCAAATGCCCGAGATTATATTTCAAAGAGACTCAGAAGAAAAAAAAATGAGTATCGGCACAATTTATATACAATTCACAAAATATCAAAGCAGTAAAAACAATATTTAGCACATTAATACAAACATATAATAAAAATCAGATAATAAATAAGCCAAATACAACAATTATTCCAAGCTCGAATTCTTAAACCCTGAACCAGTGGTTCTGGGTCGATTATCCCCAGCAGAGTCGCCAGAGCTGTCACACCTCCTTTTCCGCGCTACCCGCGTGGGCGTGTAGGAGTTTTTCCAATTGAAGGACAATCGAAACGAAATTTATTTATGAGATTCAGAGTCGCCACTTGGGAGATTTACGGTGTCCCAAGTCACCGGTTGAATCCCGAATCGAGGAAAAGAATGACTCTGTTAAACAGTCTGCGTACCAGAAATCCAGATAAGGAATTCTGTTAACCCGGGAGAAGGTATTAGGCATTCCCGAATTCCGTGGTTCTAGCACGGTCGCTCAACTGTCATATTTGGCTAAAATACTGGATTTTAATACATATTATCCTATTTGTGCCTTTTTAGAATTATTTACCACTTTTTGTCTTACTACTTAAGAAAATGAACGTTGTTTAAGAACATGTTTTCGGATCACGTCACATGAAATGCACCCGGATTCTCGACACATTCTTATGCAACGTTGTTGAGTTTGGATTTGAGTTGCATGAAATGCACACCCATTTTTTAAAGAAAGTTAGAAAGATTAAACCCACACCTAAAGTGACTAACGTATTATTATTTGCGAAGGTCCATGAGATTAGCTGAACGGTTCGTCCCCTTATTTTTATTTAATGTCGATCCTAATCTATGATATTTCTTTTTATCTTGAATCAGTATTTAACACATCATGAGATTAGCTATAATGAAACCAAATTAAATTCATCATTTTCCATGGCTGGGCCCGAGACAAGCCCAAATGAACGAGTAAAATGGTCCATACAATTGTTAACAAGGTACAACAAATTCTAATCCTACAACCAATCACAACCTACTTTGGTATGAAAACAACACCTTTCTTGAATTTCCATTCCACGACACCCTTTAAACGTTAATAGTATTACAATATATTTCCAATTTTAATCACCTATTTAGCCTATATTACTTATTTGGACTACAAGATGCTGGATGACATGGGAGAATTAGGAATTGACTTCCAACTCATTCAAATTAGCGCATGAATTGCACTTCTCCAACAATCTAATTAACTAACTTCATTTAGAACAATCGAATAACTATATTAACAAGAAATCCCTGCTGCATGCATATGTACTGTATTCTGTCTATTTCCCTGCTTTAACACTTCAAAATATATCCAAACAAAAACGCCAACTGTATCTATATACAAACAGCATTACGAAACAGCCACTCTTAATCTACTAGCTTCAGCTTCCTTTTACTATAAACATCTTATTTCGATATACCTAAACAGTCAAACTCTAAGACCTAAAGGTGGTATTAAAGCACTACAGTTCAATTGACAGTCCAATAGGAAATCAAATGCGATGAACAAATGACTAAATATATATAAAAAAATAGCTTCAACTTGTATTCCTTAAACCAATTGATCACTTGAAGTTATGAGGTTGTGTACCTGGAATTTAAACAACCAAAATGCAAAGAAGGATCAGTAGTAGCTCAGGTTAACCAGCAGCAACAACACAGCAAGCAAAACCCAGCAAAGAAACCAGATAACCAACAGACCAGGATTCCCAACGGATCAAACCAAACAAAGAACCAATCGAATAAAACGAACAGCAAATCTGGAGAACCAAAACAGCAAAACCAAGTTCTGTTTTAAAATCTGTCCTCTCCAGTGTATTCTGTCTATCTCCCTGTGTTTTAGAATTCTCTCCAGGGTCTGCTCTTTTTGATTCTCCTTCTTAAACTCTCCCTGTGAGTCCTTAAAAACTCCCACTGTTTTTCCAAATTCCCCTAAGGTTTTTTAACACTGTTTTTTTCTCTTTCTTCCTAAACTCACAGGCTCTTCCTATCTCTATTCTCTCTCTCTGTTCCTATCTCTTTTTTATCTCCTATCCTGTTTCTTCCTCTTACTCTCCTCTAATCTCACTGTTTTTCCTTACTCACAGGCTCCCCTTGTCTTTAAACTCTCTCTTAGTTCTTATAGACAAATAAGAACTCTTTTTTAAATTCAATAGTTCACTTTCCAGCCTATTAATTCCCTCCCATGTGTATCCCTTTCTCCTTTTAATCACACACCCATGTATTTCAGCTTTTTCTGAATTGTTTCCCATGTGAGCTAACTTTCCAGCTCAAAAATTACTCAAACAACCCATACCAATTCCCTTTTATAATGCACTGGCATTACCCCCTTTAAATTAAACACTGACTAACAACTACACAGCTATAACCAATTCATTCCCAAATCAGAAATCAACCAAACCTTAATTCAATTCAACTTGCTAGTGCTGTCCGGCATTTCGAACAACAAAATCACGAATTTAAACAACGACGTCTGTTATTCAACCATAATGTACATGATCGATAACAAATGATCGACTCACGAATTTAATCGATTTAACGGACAGATTTCCAGAAACCGTTTATCCGAATTAACTAGTTGACGACCTTAAGTGAATGAATCATACGAAGCGATTACACCAATCATATACTCAATCAAACAAGAAAAGAGATAATTTGACCAAATAAAGGGTCCGTAGGAGAAGAAAAAAAAAACAGAGAAATTGAAATTAACGGACAGAACAAACAATTAATCAAAACAAATAAAACAAGTACAAAAATAAACAAAGAAGAAAAGAAATAAGGCCATACCTCCATCAGTGAGAGAAAAATAGAATCAAAATAAGACCTGGACCACTTCGAATTTGGATTTTTGGAGTCGAACGGAACTTAATCGAAGTATTTTCAATCAAAATACTCCGATTAAGGTCTATTAGACCCCAAATTTTGATTAATCGAGCCAATTTTGCCCTTTTGAATTTTTTAGGGTTCTTAAGGGCTCGGATTGGGTCTTGACTAGTTCCGGCCGGATTCGAACGGAGCCAATGTTCGTTTGGCTATGAGGGCGGTCAAGGGGTGACAGAGGGTGAATTTGGACTTGATTGGAGTAGGTTCACATAACGCTCGAATCTTCAAATGGAGATTCGAGGCGAGCCAGGGTGATTCGAGGTTAACGGAGTGTGGATTCAGACTCATGACGGTTGAGTGGCCCTAGGGTGTTAAAATGGTGGCCGGCGGCGTTGTTGCCGCCGGGTTTCAGGCGAATGGGAAGTCCGGCGGCGGCTAGGGTTTTCTGGTGTGAAGGAGACGAAAGTGGTGAAAGGGAAGGGTATTTTGGTTCACTGAACGGGTAATGGGCTTTTGGATTATTAAAAATGGATTAATAGTGTGAGCCGTTGGATGATAAAATTCCAACGGCTGTGATCAACTGGGAACCAAACGGCGCCGTTTTGGGGAGTAGATCGGGTAAGGGAGACGGGTTTCCGGACGGGTATGGGGTGCTTTGTTGGGCCTCATTTTTTATTCAATTTCCAGGCCCAAATGTGATTTTACTCTTTGTTTTGTTTCTCTTTTTCTCTTCTTTTAATTTAATTTCTTAAATCATTTCAAACTAAATTTTAAAAATCTCAAATCACATTATAAAACAACATTAACTTATCATATATATTAATTAGCGTCCAATAACAATTGAACAGCATAATTAAATACCAAAAAAAAAAAATTAAAATCACACAATTGCACAATAAATGGTAAAAAATGCGAAAAATACATTATTTTGTGATTTTTTCATTTTCGTAAAATAAGCTTAACTATTTCTAAGTACGGAATTAGTCCTAAAAGTATAAATGCAACATATTTTGTATTTTTATTTTAATTTAAACTAATAGACATGGACACACAAACGCAAACAACAAAAAAAATAACATATAATCCACAAATATTGTAAACAACACAAAAACTCTTTTATTTTGAATTTTTCCGGGAGTAATTCTCATGTAAGGCAAAAATCACGTGCTCACAACCGTTAGACATTGTTTGAATTCGGCCGTAAAGCCGTGAAACTTTCATCCCCTGTCGAAAACCGAGGATCTCCCGATCAGAAAACGCGGAGCAATTTATTTTAACCCCGACCAAAAACCGAGGGTCCGGCGGCCAAAAACCGTTAGACATTGCTCGAATTCGGCCGAAAGCCGTGAAACTTCCATCCCGGTCGAAAACCGAGGATCTCCCGTCGAAAACCGTGGAGCCATTTATTTTAACCCCGACCAAAAAACCGAGGGTCCGGCGGCCAAAAACCGTTAGACATTGCTTGAATTCCGGCTAGAAAGCCGTAAAAATTTTGTCCCCGGTCAGAAAATCGAGGATCTCCCGGTCAGAAAACCGTGGAGCCATTTACTTTAACCCCGGCCAAAAAACCGACGGGATCTGACGGCCAAAAAATCGTTGGACATTGTTTGAATTTCGGCCGAAAACCGTGAAACTTTTATCCCCGGTCATAAAACCGAGGATCTCCCGGTCAGAAAACTGCGGTGCCATTTATTTTAACCCCGGCCAAAAACCGAGGGTCCGGCGGCCGAAAACCGTTAGACATTGCTTGAATTCCAGCCGTAAAGCCGTGAAACTTTTATCCCCGGCCTGAAACCGAGGATCTCCTGGCTAGAAAATCGCGGAGCTATTTACTTTATCCCCGGCCAAAAATCGAGGGTCCGACGGCTAAAAAACCATTAGACATTGTTTGAATTCCGCCGTAAAGCCGTGAAACTTTCATCCCCGGTCGAAAACCGAGGATCTCCCGATCGAAAACTGCGTAGCCATTTACTTTAACCCCGACCAAAAACCGAGGGTCCGACGGCCGAAAAAGCGTTAGACATTGTTTGAATTCGGCCATAAAGCCGTGAAACGTTTATCCCGGTCGAAACCGAGGATCCCAGTCAGAAAACTGCGAGCCATTTATTTTAACCCCGACCAAAAAACTGAGGGTCTGGCGGCCAAAAAATCGTTAGACATTGGTTGAATTCCGGCCAGAAAGCCGTGAAACTTTTATCCCCGGTCGAAAACCGAGGATCTCCCCACAGAAAACCGCGGAGCCATTTGTTTTAACCCCGGCCAAAAAACCGAGTGTCCGGCGGCCAAAAACCGTTAGACATTGTTTGAATTCGGCCAGGAAAGCCGTGAAACTCTTCTTCAAAATCCCGACCAGAAAGCCGTGGAACGTTTATTTATGAAACCATGATTTTCTTACCCAATACAAGAGTCTTTTTAATCACTTTCTGTGTCACAACTAACTCACGAAATTTTCCTAGCAAAACTGGGGGAGAAAAATTTCGTTTGTTTGTTTGTTTTGTTGTCTAAATAGGTTTGACCTCGGGACGCAAGGATCGAGATAACCTACGAGTGAAACATCAATCCAGAGTGGAGAAGAGAAGAAAAGAACCAAAAGAATAGAGTTCAAACGTTGGAGTAAACAAAGGCGCGGATTGCTCAGAAGCTGATTGAAGTAACAAGCTCCGCTGACCTCCGTTTCACTTAATGTTACAGAAATAAACAAGAACGTACAACTTGTTGAGCATCAAGATTCAGATCGAGGTCTACAACAAATCAACTAAGATTCAAGATCAAGTTTTCAAGAGAATCATAGATAGGAATCTTGTAACTCATAGTTTGATAGCATAGCTAGTTCGACTTTAATTTCTTTTGGTGTAATAAGGAGATCAGTAAGCAGTAAGCAGCAACATGCAGCAACGATATCAACAGTAACAGCAAAGTGTCAGTCCATGGTAGTCCCAGCTGCCAAAACTTCCCGAACTACATAGACCTGATTCCTATTTAGCCCAGGATATGTAGAAGGCCTCCCGAAGCAAAGGCTCGGTCAAGATCTTTTCGAAATGCTTCACACGGAGTGCTCGAACGGGCAAAAATTGCTCGTATTTGCTCATTATTCTTTGCACAAAAAAACTCTTCGTGTTTACGCGCAAAGAGGGGCAGCTGTGAGCACGTGATTTTTGCCTTACATGAGAATTACTCTTAAAAATCCAAAAAAAGTAATATAGATTTGTACGGTGTGTATTTTTGTAAATTTTCGGCAATTGTTTGTATTCATATAAGCGTGATTATATATGTTTAAATTAATAAAAAATACAAAATATGTCGTGTTTACATTTTTCATCTAACTTTGAAATTAGGAGTAATTAATATTTATCTTACAAAATGAAAATCACAAAAATAATTCATCTTTTTACATTTTTAGCATTTAAATGCTTAATTGTGTAATTTATGTTTAATTGATATTTAATTGTATGTAACGATTGTTAGTATAATTAGTATTAGTTAATTTGACTTGATTTTTTTAGTGTAGTTAGGACTTTTATTTTTTATAAATTAGGAGTTAAATTAATTGAGAGGGAGGAAATAATTAAAACTTGGTTTGAAATTCGGATTGGGCCAAAATTTAAAATCAAGAATTAGGCCCAAAACAATTTTGTTTTTACCCAGTCCATACCCAAACCCGAAAAACCAGTCCGCCCAGCCCCTCATTAAACCAAACGACGCCGTATCTTTGCCCTTCAGTTGATCTAAGCCGTCCGTTGCATTTGATCAAACGGCCAGGATCAAATCCTAACCCTACTATATATTCTTTTTACTCTACCCAGCCCCCCTTTCAGAACACCCCCCTTACCGTCTCTTTCTAACCTAGAGACCCCTTTGTAACGCCACCGTCCCCCGCCGCACTCCGCCTACCGGAAATCGCCTCACGGCGGTTCCGGTAGGCCAATCGTCCCCAAATTAACACCATGGCACCTCCAAGACCCCCTCTTTCAAACCCCGAGTACGGTTAACCTCGAATCACCCTTGGTCACCTCGAATCTTCGATTGAAGATTCGTGCAAAACTTGAATCCACTCCGACCAAGCCCAAACTCACACCTTACCGTCCTCTAGCCTCCCTCTCACCTTAATCAACTTTATTTTTGTTCGAATCTAGCCCTAACTGTTCGAACCCCAAATCAAGATTTCAAGAACCATAAAAATCCGAACTTTGGGTCTTTTAAATTCAAGGGAAATTGAAGTCTAATAGAAATTAATTGGGATGTTTTCATTTGAAAACATCTCAATTAAAGTCCGTTAGACTCCAAATTCAAGTCCAAGCTCAAACGGCACGGATTCTGTCTTGATTTTTTCACTTCAAGGTATTTCCTTTCTTCTTTCTTTTCTTATTTATTTATTTACTTGTTTAGTATAGTCGTTTTATAGTTTTCATCTGTCGATCAATTTTTCGGATGTTTATTCTTTCTTCTTCTTCCCGCGAAGACCTTTTATGTGGTCAATTGCTTTTCTGTTTTTGTTTGTTCGATTGCGTATGTTGTAGAATGCGTATTCGCTTCGATTAGCGTCGTCGAATACTTAGTTTCATCTTTGACCGAGATTGTTGGAATCACTGTTTTATCAATTAATCTGTTATCAACGATACATGTTGTAGTTAGTTTAATTGAATGTCGTTGCTTAATCTCGTAGATTTTGTGGTTCGAAATGCCGGACAGCACTAACACTTTTTGAATTGAATTAAGCTTGTTTGATTTCTGGTTTAGGAATTCGGATTGGTTATAGCTGTCCTTAATAGAAATTCAGAATCAAACTAATTGGCACTTAATTAAAACACCAAATGGTTGTTTAAAGTGATTAGCAGAAAGGTTGGCACTCGTTTATGCTGTGTGTTACAGCAAGGTTGAAAGGGTTTGTTAGTTGTTTAAATCTTTGAAATAGGCAAGGTTTTGTTTAAATTAGTTCTAAAATGAGAAAATGGGACTGTTACACTGTCCCAACAGCCTGAAAGAATTAAAAATAGCTAGCTTTAATCTTCAGATTTAGACATCAAGTAGTGGAGGCCAAGAGCTAGTTCTGATTTAGTAATAAAATAGGCTATGCACATGAGAGAAGGTGTTAAGACCTGCTGGACAACAGGATTTTCCAGCATTCTTCTACACTTTAGAGTTTTATATAGCTGAAACCATACTTAGACAGTGGAAGGTGGAAAAACAGGGAATAATGTGGGGTATTGTTTGATTTTAAATAGTTAGAAGATGCTGCAAGAGGGCTGTGAAGTTTGGCTATAAATAGAGGCCCTGAATGCAGAGTTTGAGGACACAAAAAAAAAACATACATACACTCACACTCACACAAATCACTGGCAAATAACACACACAAAGAGAGAAATATACACACTGGAAAAATCAGAGAAACAAGGCAGAGAATACACTTACACTCTAAAAGAAAGATTTTTTTTCTGGAACATTTGTCTAAAGCAGAATATAGACAGAATACCTGCTTTGTTGCTTCAGTTTTATAAACACCTCCAGTTTTTTCACTGAAGTCTGTTCTGTTTTGCTCCTTTGTTTTATGGATTCTTCTTCTGGTTTCAAATCATCTTTGAGATTGTTGGTTGTCTTTGGTTCCTATTTTTATCTCGGATTTCTGGTTGGGATTTGCTACTGCTGTGCTGTTGGTTCGTCTTTGATTTGTTTGTTGCATACTGTTCTGCTGCTAACTCCTCCATTTATTCGATTCTACTTCCAGGTACACATCCTCTGGATTTGTCCATTCTTGTACCAGAAATTGAAATGAAAGGCCACTTTTGATTGAATTTATCTTATTATATAAATGATTCTGTTAGCTACTTATTGAATTAAAGACTGTTAGCAAAAAAATAGATATTGTATAGTTAGTCATTAAAGGATTGGGAATGCTGTTATATAAATCTTTCTTTACTAATATATTGACTAGCATTTGGCTATATTGAAGGTCTGTTTCCTTTTAATTTGGTCACTCAGTTAAATTGACGTCAATATGTTAGTACATTCCCATGTTTGAAATCAGACAATTCTTATTGCTTCATTTTAATTATTTTGTCTTATCTTAGTTTTTATTTTTCTAAGTTATGTTACTGATTTTACACTTAATCTGTTTTGTTCAAAAATGCTCAATAGTGAACTTTTGTTTGATTTGCTAAACAATATGTTTAATTTGTATCATGTCTATCCTATGGTGTAGTATAGATTGGATGTTACTCCAAGGTTTTAGGATAATAAGACTCGAGCTGTTTGAAATCAGCCGAAGAAAAAATGGTTTTAGAGTTGGACTTTAGGTGGATTAGTAATTAAGATTGGAATGGGCTGTTATGTTTATTGGAACATCATTTGATGAAATATGATCCATATTGAATCTCGCAAAATTGTCCACTCCACTATGTTAGCTCGTTAATGACTTGCAAGGTAGTTAATCCTCTTAATTGCAATTATAGCTAAGTGATGTGCACTTCTATAGTGATTTCCAAAATTCACGGCCCTCACCCAATTAATCTTAACTCTTTAAAAATCAATGTGTGCCATTAGTTTGAATTTTTTATGGTTCTCGCAAAGTTGAAAGTGCGTAGTTGCTTTTGGCGCGCTATTTTAAAATTAATTTTCTAAACTCGGGTGCATATTTATGTGGTTTAAATTCAAATCTCAATGATGTTAAAATATGTCAAAATCACGGGTATAATTTATGTGACGTGACTCGAGACGTGTTTTAATAACATTGCGATCATTCTTAAAATTAGATAAAAGCGGTTAATAGGTTTAAATTGCATTATGATGTGAACATGTATAAAATCAGGAAATTTTAGCCATTTATAATAATTGAAGCGACCGTGCTAGAACCACGGGATCCGGGGGTGCCTAACACCTTCCCTCGGGTCAACAGAATTCCTTACTTAGAATTTCTGGTTCGCGGACTTCATTTGGAAAGTCGAAATTTCCTCGATTCGGGATTTAAATGAATTGGTGACTTGGGACACCATAATTTATTCCAAGTGGCGACTCTGAAATAGATAGAGTAATCCCGTTTCGAATATTGTCACTTAAATTGGAAAAACTCCCTTACGCTTCTACCCCGGGTAGTGGGCGCTCCAAAAGGAGGTGTGACACACATTATTTAAATATTGACAAAGATATATTTTTAACTTCCTAAGAATTTCTTTTATCGTGGTTTTCAAAACTTTGCACAGCCTAACTATAAAAATTATGTCTCTCAATAGGGACGTCAATAACACGATCTCTTGTGCCATTGGAAAAAGGAATTTTGTAACTACAATATACACAAAATTATGGTCCAAATGTGATGAAATATACACAAAATTCGATAAACATAGTTTGTGCATCTTAATATGGTCCAAATGTGATGAAATATACACAAAATTCGATAAACATAGTTTGTGCATCTTAATTAAGCTTCATTTGATGAAATAAGATTTGAACCGAATGTGATTGTCGTTATGAATAAACAATTTTGAATTTTCTTGTGGACTAATCATTCCTCAAATATATTTTAATAGCTCTTGGAAATTGGTGATCCCTAGAAAAATAATTACTCAGACAATCCAATGATTTTTGTTGGTTTAATTCTTTTTAATGTGATCTATAAAATTATTCTACATCTGTAGACAATATCTTTCTCCACTTTTTTTTTTTGTTTTTGTTTTTTTTAACTGATTTGCGATTTGCACGTCGCACGGATAAATATATACAAAGCTAATATATATATATATATATATATATATATATATATATATATATATATATATATATATATATATATATATATATATATATATATATATATATATATATTATTTCACGTGATACATCTTACCAAACGAATAACTTTACAGCTACTTAAGTCATGGCGGACGAAGTAGTCAGTACTAGTATAAAATTGTAGAAGGTAATTAGCAATCGATGTAATAGTCAATGTGCGCATAAATTAGTCCGAATCATAAAAAATAACAGTATGGAGATTAAAAAGATTTCTGTTTCCAATCTATCAGCCTTCTTGTACTTGGGCCACGCCAATATGCAATATACAACGATACAGAATAACTGGTTGTCGAGTACAAAGTTGTGGAGAATTAATATAGTGTATATATATATATATATATATATATATATATATATATATATATATATATATATATATATATATATATGGATACTGACCAGTTGTATACAAGTTCCCCGCACCGAGTTACGTATTACCCACCACGTTTTGGTGTAACGTCCATGTCGTGGCGAGATGGTGTGAGTAACAAGTGTATCGTGCATGTGTGCAAATGCGTATTAGCTAACACGTCCCATGATACGTGGCAAAACCACTCATCCACTAGTAAAAGAAAAGAACAAATCAATTTCTTGTTTTGGTTTTCTCCTCTAATTTGAGAAAAACTGATCCAAAAAAAACATGCAAATTAAACCAGTTGCATGATGAACAAGGAAGTAATATATAATCAGAAGTCAGGGATTCCTCGTTGACGATCATGATTGATTCCCCATCTACGGATGCCGAATTGCAAATGCGCCGCTGCGATCAAGAATTCCACCGCTTGCTGGGGAGACAAAAGTTGCACCAAATTTTCTATGGTTTTCATTCTCAGTTTGTCCGCCTTCTCTAAAATGCTCACCAGCCCTTCCATTTTTGCATCTATATCTCCCATCAACCCAATTACCTCACTTACACCATCCTGCATTTAACATATGAAAAAAATCACACACATTAATTATTTGCAATTCTGGACTACAATGGACTTAAATAGAGTGCAAATTAATTGATGAGTCATATACTAATATAATTGAGGTTCTTAGATTCAACCGCTGACGGGTATTGTAAGTGATAGAGTGACCTATTAAATAGGTGATAAGTATTGTAAGTGATAGAGTGTGATAAGTATTGTAAGTGATAGAGTGGCCAACTATATGAGAAAAATAAAACAGAGAGTTGAGTATATGGATGTGCATGCCTGCCAATCGGAGAGTTCACCAGCAATAGCATTTTCTTCCTGAACAGCTTGACATTGAAGTTCACTGACACGGCGGAGTTGGTCGGGAGAGAGATCACCGAGATCGCCGTAGCGGAGGCCACGTAGAATGTCGATGATATGGGACTCGAATAAAACGCTGGATTCAGTGTAGATAAGGTGGAAAGCGGTGGTGGGTCGCCAACCGGCAATCCAGTGGAGAGATCGTTCAAGAGAAGTGCACCAAGGTGCATAAAAGACGGAGAGAATATCATTTTTTGCAGCCAAGGACTTGACTCGGTAGTACTCGGAGTAGTGGGACATGACTTTTTCAACAAACTGTTGGTGCAACTCGTGGTTTTGGTCATTGGTGGCGGGTTTTGGGGCTTGGTTCAGTTGATGTACCATTACCCTGAGCTGCTCAAACCATGTTTCGTAGAATCTTTGGAAGCTCATCCTTCGTTTTCCTCTCTTCTTTTTTCTTTCTTTAGAGTGTTAGAGACGTGTGAGAGGTTTGAGTACTGAATTGCTTTAATTTATACTCCTTTGTACTGAAGTGTAACTGACTCAAGTCTTCATTAGCAACGTAACTTTGGTAGATTATAAGTGGTGGAGAGATTGGTTTCTTGGGAATTAAGGACAATTAACGCTTTTCTAGCTGAAAAAAACATTTGTTACATTAATATTTTCTTAAAATTAGATGCGGACAATAAAGTACTGTAATATAGTAGTACTTATACTCAATTAAGATGGTACTCCTCCGGGATTTTATCTGCCATTTTTTAGTTTAAAAAAAGAAAAGAAAAAAAGGAATATTTGTTACTCCTACTTTAAAGAACCAATGACGTTTCAATCATTTTTTTCCTCTTCTATTCCAAAAGAGGCATATCGCCAACACTTATTTAATGAAATAAGAGAAACTATATCAATTTATGTCTCTTACTTTCCTATTTAATTTAGAAATTTTTTCATAAAAGGCATTCATTAAGACCTAATTAGCAATAAATAGAAATCATATATTACGCGATATAGATATATTTTACATTATTTTATGATGTATATAGTGTATTAAACGAATTGTATTCAATAATACAATATGAGATGACGCCGTACAAACAGGGATTCCTGTAAATCATGATCTGTATTTAGGTGTATTAAGCTGTATTAAGCGGAAAAAAAGTAACGTTTCAGCGCAAATCATGGGAAGGTGAATCTGTATTTAGGTGTATTAAGCGACGTCATTTTACAAAAAATGGGAGTTATACCATAAATTGGTGAGAGAAAAATATTTTGTACCATCTAATAAGCCTTAAATATAGGAAAATATTAAATTTAAATTTTTTGCTACAAAATAAAAAAGATTATTATATTATGTAAAATCTTAAAAAAGTATTTATATGTTATAAATAGGGTACTAACATATTCTATAAGTGTAAAATTTCCTTTAATTTATATCAAATAAGTATTAAATAGGAGACTTACATGTTTTTCCTTAGCGAAAGCAGGTGTATGTCAAGTGTCACCCAATCCTTACGAAGCCGATGCATTCCCTTTGTCCATAACGTAGTACCCTCTCCAAAATGCAGAGTCTAGTCATCGTTTGTTTCACATAAGAAACATTAGGAAAAAACCTGCTTCTTTTACACCCACAATAGTGTATAAATAAGTATATGGTTCAGGAGGAGTATTTATTAATGAGCTTATGGTTCACCTAGCACTCCTTGTGAATGGACCTACACGATAATATTTTTCAACAATTTAAAAGAGAATACCTTTTTCTATAATTAGAAATTTTTAACATAATGTTTAGGATCATAAGATTTAAGGATATTTTTGGTATATTACAATATTTATAGTTTAAGATCACAAAAGACTTTCTTATTTTCTTTAAGAGTGTGTTTGGCTAAGCTTATAAGCCGGTCAAACTGACTTATAAGTACTTTTTGGCTTATTTATGTATTTGGTAAAATTAAAAGTGTTTATAAGTTAAGTGTTTATAAGCCAAAAATAAGTCGAAATCCATAAGTTGGTCTCCCCCCAACTTGACAAATTTCAGCTTATAAGCACTTTAAGTTTGAAAAAAAATATTTATTATTCTATCCCTAAAATACTTCTTTTTAAAATAAAATTCTTCGTAGACTCAGTTCTTCAGCTGCTTATTATTAATTTCAGCACTTTTATTTAAACCTATAATTGTTTATTTTTTAAATCAACTTCGACACATAAAATACTTTTCAGCACCTAATGCTTATCAACTACTCTAAATCAGCTAAACCAAACGAGGCTCTAAATTTCTTGTTCAATCCAACTAAGACATATCAAACGGAGAGAATACCACTTTTTATGCTGTGGCTTTCTTAATGAATGTGGCATAACTCGTAATCAGCAGCGGAACCCAATACATATTTTTTTAACTACAATTTACCGAGAGAATATCTGATTTGAACAACTGTTAGTTTGTGCCTAAAAGGAACTAAGAGGTTGAATAAGTAGTCGGTTTGACTGCTTTGAGAAAGCAAGATTAAGGCCCTGATTAGTTCCAAAATGTGCTAAGTTCCTCGCCGACTCGGATAGCTTTGTGACGCCACGCTTACCTCATTGCTGACATGTCTACATCGGAAAAGGATGTTAACCTTATATAGCTGTCGAATTACTTTCTACACTTCCCAGTTTCAATTTGTTTCTTATGCTATCTTCTTAGAATCCGGCTAACTGACTTTCCCAATGACTACTGCAGCATCATTGTACTGCGGTGCGTTTCGGGTTTAGACGATCACGATCATTGACGAATACGACCAACGACGATATTTTTGTAGCTCAATATCCCATAAAGGACAATAGACAAGCGGATAGAGACTGCCCGACTCTTATAGTAGTGTAGGTCCGATAAGTGATATTAGAAATATTCCTTCGAATATTCCCTATAATGTGTCTTTTAGGGTTCAGAAGGGATATATCCCTTATAAATACGAAAGCGTGATCATCTCGCGCGAGAGGGAAACTTCAACATCAGCAGCTGGAGAAGCACTACCAGCTCTGAAAAGGCTATTAGATGAGTGGCTGACAAACACCTTGAGCAGCATACTCAATGTTGATACCCAATTTTTTCCTAGGTAATTTTATACCCAAAATACTTTCAAAATAGCATATATGTGCATATATAAGCACACCCAAGGGTTTTTGCATTTTAATGATTTTTAAATTGATTTATTACCCATTTTAATACAACAAAATCCAATAATTATTATTTTTGGTGAATAATTTATTTTATTCTCACATTTGCACCAAAATATAATTAAGGTAATTTTTTCGTATTTTTACAATTTTATTTGGTATTTTTAAAGCTAAATGGCATATAATTGGAATTATAGCCTAATTTGTGATTAATAATATTTTATAATTACGAAATTAGTTCCAGTATTTTTAAGTTAATATTTATGTAATATTTTTTTAATCAATATTTTTAATTTATTTTTAAAACCATTTCTATAAAATTTTAGTTTCATTTAGATCCTTGAAAGAGGTAATTGCCTCTTCATAGCCTCGCAAAAGTCAGCAATGGCAGAAAATGGAAAAACAAGATTAAAAGCGATAGTAGGTGCCACGAACAATTTTCTTGATTTTATCAACGACGTTGGTAGGGAAAATAATGAAAACACAACGCTAAGTGCTACACTTGAGGAAGATGTCATATCCACCCCGCACGAAAGCGTGATCATCTGGCGCGAGAGGGGAACTTCAACATCAGCAGCTGGAGAAGCACTACTAGCTCTGAAAAGGCTATTAGATGAGTGGCTGACAAACACCTTGAGCAGCATACTCAATGTTGATACCCAATTTTTTCCTAGGTAATTTTATACCCAAAATACTTTCAAAATAGCATATATGTGCATATATAAGCACACCCAAGGGTTTTTGCATTTTAATGATTTTTAAATTGATTTATTGCCCATTTTAATACAACAAAATCCAATAATTATTATTTTTGGTGAATAATTTATTTTATTCTCACATTTGCACCAAAATATAATTAAGGTAATTTTTTTGTATTTTTACAATTTTATTTGGTATTTTTAAAGCTAAATGGCATATAATTGGAATTATAGCCTAATTTGTGATTAATAATATTTTATAATTACGAAATTAGTTCCAGTATTTTTAAGTAAATATTTATGTAATATTTTTTTATTCAGTATTTTAATTTATTTTTAAAACCATTATTACCATTTTTATAAAATAAAAAGGAAAAATTGGCTATTTAAAATCTAGCCTCAATTTCATTTCAATTCCAGCCCAAATTGGCAACCTAATTTAAACCCAATTACCCAACCTAATACCCATTTAACCGACCCAGCCAATAAATCTTTTTAATCTTGGCCGTTAATTATTTAGATCAACGGCCATCGTTCCCCCTTTCCTTTTTTAATTTCAAACGACTCCTAACCCTACCTCATTTCTCCTAAGACGCCGCCTCTAGCTCCCTTTTCTCTCAAACGCTCTCGAACTCTCTCGAAACCCTAATCGTTTTCTGCCGCTTTCAACCCCAAACTCGACGGAACTCATGGCCGCTCAAGCTATGGACGACCTATACTCACCTCATATTGCTCTCACGTGCCTGATTCTTGAAGGTTTGAGGCCAGACTGTAACGACCCGGCCCGTCGTCACGGGAATTTCCACCCCGATACCTTGCATTTACATATATTATGCTTTTAAAGCCAGTATTAGAGTATATCGGGTGAGTTAGGAGTGATTTGGATTGAAAATGAAACAAATAGCATGTTTGAAGAAAGCTTGAATATGAAAAGTCAACCAAGAGTTGACTATTGAGTTAGAGTGCTCGGAACCGGATTCAGATGATTCGACTAGTTCCGGGGGATCATTTATGACTTAGGAGAACAATCGGAATTGAATTCGGAGGTCCGGTGTAGTTTTAAGCTTGAATTGGCGAATGTTGAATTTTGGCGAAAACCGGATGGTAGGTGATATTTTGATCCGGGGGTCGGAATGGAATTCCGACAATTTCTGTAGTTTCGTTGTGTGATTTTGGATGTGTCTGCAAATTTTCAGGTCATTCGGACATCGTTTGATCGGGTTTTGGATTGAATGTTAGTTTTGAAAGTTTTGAAGAAACTTAGGCTTGAATCCGTGGATAATTGGTGATTTTGATGTTTAGTATGGTGTTTTTATGGTTGGAACAAGTTCGTATCATGTTTTGGAGTATGTTGGTGGTTTTCGTTGGGGTCCCGGGGGTCTCGGGATGAATACGGGGGTCCAAACGGACCAATTTTGGAAGAAAAGAGTAAAATCTGGTTGCTGTCATAACCTCAGCAGACAATTGCTCTCCGCGATCGCGTAGAATTAAACGGGTGTTAATCGCGATCGCAGGCAAATCTACGCGATCGCGTAGAAGAGAAATAGGGTCCAGGGATTATGTGATATGCGATCGCAGGAATGGGGACGCGATCGCGTGAAGCCGGGCGATTGTTCATCGCGATCGTGCATCGCGATCGCGTGAAGGAAGTCGCGATCGCGTAAGGCCGAGATTTTGAGCATCGCGATCGCGTGAAGCAAGTCGCGATCGCGTAGAAGGATCAGTTCTGCCAGTGAACTTAAGTCCAGAAACAGAGAGTTACGGGTTTACACCCCCAAAAAACACGCATTTGAGCCCTAGAGAGAAGAAAACTCGAGGAAATCACTGAGAAGTCATCGGGTATTGTCGGAGGTAAGATTCTTGACTCAAAAACATCAATTTATGGTAGTATTAACATCAATCTTCATGAAATTGGGTTGAAATCTTGAAGAAATGTGGCCTAAGTATTAAAAACGGGATTTTTGGATTTGGAAGGCCATTTGAACTCCGATTTCGATAAATTTTATATGCACGGACTCGTGGCGAGATAAGGATCGCGTTGGTACTAATTTCGGAATTTTCCGAGCAGTGGGGCCCGGTGTCGGGTTTTACCAACTTAGTATAATTTTGCGAATTTCATATAAATTGAAGTGGGTTATGATTCCTTGACCCGTAATTGATATAATTATTGTTATTTGACTAGATTCTACACACGAGGCAGCGAAATTCAAAGGAAAAGGCATCGCGGACGATTCTACGACCGGCTAAAGGTGAGTAGTTTGTGTATTGTAGCCTGAGGGTTCGAAACCCCGGCTTAGCACATTGTGACGCTAATAGGGCGTGGCTCGCACACCGTGGCAGGTGCGGGATTGATTGTGATTGGGGATTGAGACTTGGTCCATCTCGGAAATGAATAATATGTTATTAGTGTTGGAAATACACTGTATTTGATATGTTTGTGGGCTGTAAGCCTTGTTTGGGGCCTTGTGCCGACCTGTAGCGTCCTTGAGGACAATATTTATGTGATAGCTATATTTGCTTAAGTCACTGATCTCAGTCCTGGAAATTGAAATCACACTTTTGAAATGCTAAGTCACCAGCTTTTACAAATTTAATAAAGTTAAAGTATTTTTCATAAATTATGAATTGAGAACTGGAATTAAGGAAAAAATAAAATGTTTTGTGACTTAATTGCTTATTATGGACTGAGTATGGGATCGGGCTGCACGCCGCGGTGGTTGATATGTGGATCGGGCTGCACGCCGCAGCAGTATTGCGCTTGGGCTGTAGGAGCCCCTCCGGAGTCTGTACACACCCCCAGTGAGCGCGTCGACGTTAAATTGGATCGGGCTACACGCCGTAATCGGTTATGTGCATTGCATTGCATCCGTATTTGTTGAATTACTCTGTGTAGCCGTATTGTATTATTGTTGCTAGTTCGTAGGAGATTAGGATACTGTAGTATAGCTTCGTATTGTGGTATTTTGTGGATTTCTTCATTGTCAGCTACACATATATATTTGTTACTCGACTGAGTACTTAGTACTCACTTCTACTCCCTGCACCTTTTGTGTGCAGACTCAGGTACACAGGAGCAGTAGACGGACATCTCCAGCGTTTACATTGTCATATCGAGTTGCTGAGGTAGCTGCCTACGTTCGCAGAGCCTAGCTTCTCCTCTCATTCCAGTTGTTATCTTATATTTTGTATTCAGACTAGAGTGCTTCTATATCGTACTCTCTATTTCCTGTTGGTTTTGTTAGAGGCTCTAGACTTGTGACTCCGGATCTTTGGGAGTATCGGTATTTTGTTCAGTATTATTATTATTGGAGTTCTTAAACTCATATATTCTCCTTGGGTTGTCCATTTGGGGACTGGTATTGTGTTACAATTAAATTGTTGGTCTGGCTGGCCTAGCTTGATGTTGGGCGCCATCACGACCGGATTTTGGGTCGTGACACAGACCTCAAGGGTATTCACTCAGACCTTCGTTGATTCGAGGTTTCCAGCCATCTCCGGCCTTGCTCCGACGTGTCTTAGCCTCCTGAGCATGATTCCGACCTTATCGACTCCAGATCTGATCTTGTTTCTTCCAAGCCTTTCTTGTTTCTAGGGTTCTCAGAAACCCTAGCTTATTCGAGGTTCTTTTTTATTTATCTGTTTCGATATGTGCTAGATCTGGGCTGTATTCAACATTTAAGTGTTTTTCCCAAATTTTCTTTTCAAAAATCTTGTGATTTCAAGTTAGTGTTTCGAAGTTTGTTTAGTAATATTTTGTTCAATTCATCTGCTTATCATCTCTAGGTTTTGTAAACCCTAATTTTTGGGATTTGTTTGAAAATCTAAAAATTATTTGTTTTTTGTTTCATTTGTTTATCATCTTTTAAGTGTTGAAAACCCTAATTTCTTTGGGGTTTATGCGAGTTCTTGAAGTCGCTGGTGCATTGCATCTATTTGAAATTGCCCAACTTGATTTGAAATTCCTTTGTTTCATCATCCCTTTTCTTTATGTGATTCCTTTGACTCTGAGTTCTTGCTATTTGTCAGACTTGAATATATTTTCGGAAACGATTTCACTTGATCACTTTGCATGCTTCTGATCGTTTTCTCTATTACTAAGCCAATGGAATTTGACCTACATGACTATCGTGCTATGAATGCTTGCTGTCTATTAATTATGTGCTATTAATATATGTTGTTTCTTCTTGCCGTAGCTGGGCCTCACATGCCTATTACTTGTGCACTTCATTTATATATTGAGTCCCTTTTGTGATTGATTTTGAAAATCATGACTGATTTTCAAAACTTTTCCTTATGAAATTCTAATTTCCTTCGCCTATTAAAGTTTAATTGATTTCTTTCTTTATTTTGCCTTACTGAATCCTTTCCCAAAATAAGTATGTTCCTGTACTTGGACTTAATCACGTGAAGTATTGTTTTATTACCCTTTTATGGCAACAACCAACCTGCCTCTTAAATTGATTTCCTTCCTTATTTTTTAACCTATCACTGCCCGTTAACAAGTGATGCCTTAATTAAGGGCAATTACTTGTATAATTGAATCTGATTAGTGATTGTTTCTATGTCCGTGGCTTATTACCTCACTTTTTTTTTTACTCATTTTCAAAAACTATAAATACATGTACTTCTTCCCTTTTAAAAGGAGTTCGAACACGAACAAGTCATTACATCTCTCAAATACACTTAGATTTTCTTAAAAATATTCGAGTTCTTTGAGCTCATAAGCTTAAAGTTCTCTTCTCTGATTGTGGTTTGGCTGAAAGAATCCTGATTTTCTTTGCTTGCTTCTTCTGCAACTGCTATGTTACCTTTGTTTAATTTCTGCCACTCCCCTGTGTCTTTATTCTTCAGTCCATATTTTGTTTGGTTTACCCCTTCCATAATGTAAATTTTTGCAAGTTGGTTTGCTTCTCTGCTATGCCCTTACATGAATCCCTATTCCCCTATCCCTTTTGTATGTTGAGTTATGGTTCAGAAACATGACAACACTTGACATTGTTGTTCATGTATATGGACTGGACTCCCTGCGTTAGGACCTTGGTTTGATAGTGTCCTAATCATTGTCTAGACCATAATCTGACCTTCAATAAGTCTATACTCTTATTTGCTGGCTGAACAGGCTTGGTTAGGGGTGTGCTAGCCTACCTCACGGTTAGGTATGACCACCAGCCTGCCTTGGCACTCTCTACCCCTACTCTACTGCAGGGAGTAGGGGTGAGTACTAAGTACTCAGTGAGTAGAAAGTATATAATAATAGCTGAAAGCAGGAAATCCACAGAATACCACAGCGCAAAGCTAAAACTACAGTCCGATACCTACTACGAACTAACAACAACAATAAATCATAGTTAACACAGATAATTTACAAACAAAAAAGCAATGCAATGCACATGACTGCTACGACGCGTAGCCCGATCCGTTTAACGTCGACGGCGCTCACTAGGGGTGTGTACAGACTCCGGAGGGGCTCCTTCAGCCCAAGCGCAATATTCATATCATCCGCTGCTGCGTGCAGCCCGATCCATCCTCATTCCACAACATGCATATGAGTCACACAACAGTTCAATTTACTTATTTCTAGGTTCCAGTTCATTAACAATGAAAAATACTCTAATATTTATTTAATTTTTCAAGAACAGGTGACTTAGCATTTCATAATAGTGATTTCAAGCCAGGACTGAGATCAATGATTTTACAAATCAAGCTAACACATAGATATCTATCTCCTAGGGATACTACAGGTCGGCACAAGGCCCTAAACATGGTTTACAACCCACATATATATATTTAACTCAGTGTGCGGTTCAACCGCCAATATAATATTATTCATGTTCGGGATTGACCAAGTCTCAATCCCTAGTCATAACCAATCCCGCACCTGCCACGGGGTGCGAGTCACGCCCTAATAGCATCACAATGTGCTAAACCGGAGTTTCGAACCTTCAGGCTACATTATACACTAACTACTCACCTCTAGCCGGCCGTGGACTCGTCCGAGATGCCTTTTCCCTTCGAATTTGCCGTATCGTGCGTCGAATCTAGTCAAAACCACATCAATTACATAAATATGGGTCAAAGAAACATAACCCAATAAAATTTACTTGAAAAATCCAATAATACACGAATTTGGTAAAATCCGAGCCCCAGGCCCACTTCTCGAAAAATTTCGAAATTTATACCAACGGATTCCTCGTCTCGTCGCGAGTCCGTACATATAAAATTTATCGAAATCGGAGTTCGAATGGCCTTTCAAAATCCAAAAACTCGTTTTCAAAATTTAGGCCCTGGTTCTTCACAATTTCTACCCAATTTCATGAGTTTTGGTGTTGATTCTAGCATAAAATCGTGTTTTTGAGTCAAGAAACTTACCTTCAGCAATTACCCGTTGATTTCTCTCTTTAAAGCTCTCAAAACCCTTTTTTGACGAAGTAAAAATGGTGAAAATATGATTAGGATCGCGTTTGAAATTAACTTAAACTATTCTGCCTAGACACCTTCTTCTATGTGATCGCAATGCCTCTCTTGCGATCGCATAGAGTAAATTTTCCAGGTCCAAAATTCCTTGTCTGCGATCGCAGAACTCCTAATGCGAGCATACCTTTGCCCCCGACACTATGCGATCACATCAACCCTTATCGCGATCGCACTGTACACTTTCATCAACCTATGAGATCGCACACCCCTTCACGTGATCGCATAGAGTAAATTTTCACCCCCTTTAGATCCTTCTATGTGATCGCGGACCTATCTATGCGACGCATAGAATAAAAACTGTCTGCAATTTTCTGCTGCATTAATATGTTCAAAACTTGCCCGTTGGGCATCCGAAATCATCCCGAGGCCTCCGGGACCTCAACCAAAACACAAACTCGCAACATAAAAATACCATCATAAACATCAAAATCACCAATTTCTCACGGATTCAAGCCTAAATTTTATTAAAACTTCCGAAACTAACATTTGACAAAAAACCCGACCTAAACACCTCCAAATGACCTGAAATTTTGCACGCATATCCAAAATCACCTAACGGAGCTACTGCAACTCTCGGAATTGCATTTCGAGCCCCGGATCAAAATCTCACCTACCGTTCGGAATTCGCCAAAATTTAACCTTAGCCAATTCAAGCATAAATCTACATCGGACTTCCGAATTCGATTCCGATTGCTCTCCTAAGTCATAAATTATCCCCCTGAAACTAGTCGAATCATCAGAATTCCATTCCGAGCTTTCTAACTCATCGGTCAACATTCAGTTGACTTTTCCAAACTATCCTTCTCATGAAGAGATTTATTGCCTCATTTCTAACTAGATTCCATCCGATTTACTTCTAACTCCCCAAACACATATAAATCAACATATTAAAGTATAAAATGAAGAAAACGGGATGATAACTCCCGTAACGACGGGTCGGGTCATTACAAGCCCACTGACTTAGCTGCACACTCTGATTGCCACAGCTGCCCGCTTATGTCAATTCGCCCCCAACTTAATCAAATTGCTTGCATCTGTTGTGACTGCTCGTCCCGCATTGCCTTACCTTGTCTGCCATGTTTTTGCCCGTACTTTGACATGGCTTTAGCTTGCCATTGTTATGCCAACCCGCACGTCCAAATGAAATGCATCTTGCTTCTGTTCAAGGTGCATTTGTCAACTCCGTATAGTCCGTCAGCCGAGCTACCCATCATGATCTTGCCCTATTTTTCCCGTTGTGTGCCAAAATCACCACAAAAATCCTTATCACAATCGACACCTACCGAGGAACCTTGTCAAGGTGCTAACAGCTACCACCACATTAAGAGAGGACATCCATAGCTTCAAGAAGACGCCAGAATTCCACAAATGTGAACAAGATGCAATTTGTGAAGGTGATGAAATTTGATCGATCAATACTTGAAATTTTATATCCATAATAAGAGAAAACAATTTTATAGTTTATGTCTAACTTTAATATGATTGGAGTGATACTAATTTCTTATAGTCCCTAAATATTTGTAGATGTTATATTTTTGTAACTATAAATTAATCCTTTCGTTTCAATTAAGTTACCCTCATTGACTTGACACAAAGTTTAATAATGGAAGAAACACTTTCAAAACTTATATTCTTAAATATGTTATAATATTTGTTTGGCTATAAATTTTTAAAATTATTATCTTAAACAAGTTATAGCATTTGTGTAACAATAATTCATAAATATTGAACAAAATATGGAAATATACTAATCTTTTGAAATGGAAATAAATAAATAGTGTCAAGTTTTTAAAAACCAAGAAAATACTCCCTCCGATCCAAAATAAGTGATTTTAAAGCCTTTTTCTTGTGGTTCAAAATAAGTGATTTTTTCAGATTTCAAGAATGAATTAATTATTTTTTCCTACATTGTCCTTGGAGTAAATAATGTTAGAATATATGTTAGAAGTGTTTATGTGAGATAATAAAGGTTACTATAGTCAATTTCATTGCTAATTAATGCTAAAAAGTAAATTTTTTTAATCTGTATAAAAATATAAAAAAAAATCAGTTACTTTAAATCGAGGGAATAATATACAATTTATATAAAATGGAAAATCAATAAAACCGACCCCTCGAAAAGTAAAATATTGTTATGAAATAATAAAAGAACAAGAACAATATTGCAGAGAGAGAGAGAGAGAGAGAGAGAGAGAGAGAGAGAGAGAGAGAGAGAGAGAGAGAGAGAGAGAGAGAGACTTATTGATATTGGATGATTTACAATTGAATAGAACCCTCTATCTATAGGGAGATGGTGACTTAGCCACCAAGTAATAAACCCTAGAATGTCTCTAAATATGGACATTCACCATAAATAGAGAATTTTATTTATAACACTCCCTCTTTAATGTCTATTCAACGGACAATGTGCCTCGTTAAAACCTTAACTAAAGTAAAACACAATGGGAAAAAAATCTAGAAAAGGAAAAATAGTACACATATCTAATAATACGCCTTTTAGTTGCCTCGTTAAAAACCTTGCAAGGAAAATCCAGTGGGACAAAACCTTGTAAGAAAAAAAGAGTGCAATGCACACTAACTCCCCCTGATGAGAGCATCAATTCACATCCTTGAGCCTTCATATCTCAATCTTGTTCACTAGCTTCTTGAAGGTTGACGTTGACAAAGATTTTATATCAGTTTCAATGTATTTTCATAATGACATAACATAGAGATCTCTTCATTCATATATTCAGGTACCTGAATCTCTCATGAGATATTACGAAGTGTTATGTCAAGTGATCTTCTAGATCACTTGCCTCCTTTATTATGATCATTTTGATCATCTGCTCATCTTCTTTATCAAGAAGTTATTTGAAACCGATTGTCTATACGTTTTAAGCTTACCATAGACTTTGTCCTTCTAGGACTTAATATGAGCATTTGCAATGAGAATATAGTTACTTTGTTTGGGTCAGCAAATGCGTCTGCATGCTTTGCAATAAATTGCACATGAATTATCCTTTTATGAACTTCAAGTTCATATTATTTTATTCGAGGATCTCGATGTATAAATGATAATTTATTCCATGTAACTTTTCTCAATTGTTGTATCTTGTCTCCCCCTCCCCTCATGTTAGAAAAACTAACTTGTTTCCTCAACTTTGAGAACTCATCTTTGTGTGTTATGGTGTTAATCAAAATATACACGACACATCAATAATAATAAGATGAAATTATTTGGTTCCTGACCCTGAACCACTTGTGAGGGGAGAAAATAATATACTTTTCGTATATAACGTATATCAAACTGATATATATAAACTTTGTTCTCATAAGAAATAGTTTAGCTATTAATATATATATATATATATATATATATATATATATATATATATATATATATATATATATATATATATATACTTTGTTCTCATAAACAATAATTTAGCTATTAAGTGGATGCACTCAATAAATTATTTTGCTAAACCAACTATGATGTAGACCAACTTATCAAGATGAACTTCTTGAATAGAAAATATGGAAATTATGCTCTAAATCAAATTATTGAGCAAGGTACCTCGCACACACCGACCAGGTTGCGGCTAAATAATAATTGCACATGTAACCATCTCATAGATGCATCTTATGTAGTATACATGGCGGGTGAATGAGCCCATATTCACCTTTGATATTTCCAGCATTCATGGGATTCAATCCCAATTTTAATTGATCTATTAATTAATGAGAACAAGCAATGTCTAAGAGAATACGTAAAGAACTTTCTAGTTCTTTAATATTTACCCATATAAATTCTCTTTTATTTTTGCACATCATACGTGAATTAACATGGCTAAACCAATTATGCCAACTGGATAAATTATCAATATTGATAAACTTCAAATTTACACCATAACTTGTGCAGTTATCAATAAACTCCAAGTTTATTATGATATGAGTTTTTATATCAATAGACATCCACTTTATTGTGGTATTCTTTTGTTTATGTAGTACAAATTGGAGAATACAGCGGGTAACTTTTCACATACATCTTATCCCGCTACAAGTTGTAGTAATATAAGATATTAAATCTTTCGTTTGTTTATAGTCTCAATATAATCAACCGCTTTCGCATATACTTTGGAAACTGAATAAGTTTCATTGAGACTTACTACAACACAATACCTTATTGGTAACCAATTGTGTTTCTCCAAAATAGTAATAATTGGCTCTTCCAGAGCTCTCAATTAATTTTGCACTACCACAGATTCACCATCATCCATGTGGTGAATATCTTTTTTAAAGAGAAAGTTATACCATTTTGGCCATCGTCAAAATAATATGCAAGATCTGTTTCTTGCATTACCATTGTCTTTTAATAATCACAATGTCAAAATATTTTGGCGTACAATAGGTACGTGACTAATGACCATTCATGCCATAATAATGATATTATTTATGGTATCATCTCAAACCTCTTTTTAGAGGTGAGTGTGGTGTAATCATTACACTAGCACATTTATATTCTTCTAAAAATGAATATATATTCATAAATCAGATGTTTTCTCATTCACATCATGAATGGACCATAGTCATATGTATGTGCTTTATAAAATCTTATGTTAAATCGATGACAAATATTTTCACAAAGTGTGGGATTATTTTGAGAATCCTTATTGTTCTCATTACCACAAATTATGACGATTATAATTTTGTCTATTGCCACGTCTGCATCCATTGATATCTTCACGGTAATAATTTTGTCTTCTTTCAGACTTATCACATATTGCTATCACATTCTCTTAAGGGAATGAGAATGAAAAAAATTCAATGAGACGGGTTTTCACTTCTTGTGCGCACGATCATACACATGACTTTGATCATGGCAAGACATAGAAATTTTACCACTTCATGTGGGTGTAATTGCTTAAAAACTCCATTAGAGTTATAATCAAACTTTGTTGTCTTTGCCTATATATAAAATCAAATTATAGAATTTCAAGAATTTGAAATAGAAAAGTAAAATACTTACCTTAAATCCAGAATTTTAATCATGAAAGAAGTTCATAAAACAATTGACAATCATTATGCTCATTCCCAAAGTTTCTACTCAATTGGTTAGAGTCTCGTGCTGATAACGTGTTATGAAATAATAAAAGAACAAGAACAATATTGCAAAGAAAGATAGAGAGAGAGAATTCTTATTGGTATTGGATGATTTACACTGGAATAGAACCCTCTATTTATAGGGAAATGATGACTTAGCTACCAAATAATAAACTCTATAATCTCTCTAAATATGGATATTTACCGTAAATAAAATTCTATTTATAACAAATATGTTAAATTTTTGGGCTTTTACATTCTGGACAAGTCATAAATGTTATAGGAGTATCATACGAAGAACGGTCGTCATTGGCGATTCTCAAATTGCAATAAACAAAGTGACAAGTGGAAAGAAAGGGATTTCCTGGTTTTGACAGAAAGTATGATTGATTGCTTATGCAACTTAAAGGGTATTTGATTAAGTTTATAAGTTGATTAACGGGCTATAAGTATATTTTGGTTTATTTATGTGTTTAATAAATACCTTATAAGTTAAAATCAGCCAAAGTCATAAGTTTGTGACTTTTTAGTTTATAAATACTTTTAGTTTGACAAAGGCATTTACTAGTTTATCCTTAATAATATTTTCGAGTTCAAAAAATATTTTTCCCAAAATAAATTTTCTAACTTCTTTTGCATTCCATATACATTGTTCTTCTTTTCTCTACCAAAAAACTTTTATAATCTTTTGTAAAGTTTTTACTTTTTAAGGATATTTTAGTCATTTTAATAAAAAACAACTTATCAATATCATGATACCTAAGTATTTACAGGAGATTGTTTTAACATATATATATATATATATATATATATATATATATATATATATATATATAGTACTTATATAAAAGAATTAAGTTTAACATTTAAAAATATTTTTCAGTACTTTAAACTCGTATAGACTATTTACAATTAACTAATTTAAATGAGTTCTTAATTTTGGCAACCAGCCGCCTTATTCCCTTTTCATCGAAATACCAAAGCCGCAGACAATTGGCATTGCTCAACTTTAAAAAAGCAAGGAGCATTATCTCGCTTTACCTTCGTATCTTTTTATGGTGAATACTAAGGAAAATTATACATATGAATATATTGACATTAGGGGCGTACATAAATAGAGTTGATTCGATTTTTATTAAAATTAAATCAAATCAATTATATCGGATTGAATTGATTTAGTTTTGTCGGATTTTTTTTATTTTTTTTGTTACTTAAATATTAGTTCAATCTTATATTATTAAATTTTTGACAAGTAAATATATGTTTAGTACATATTATCTATTATAATGTTCTTATAGAGAACTTTCTTAAAAACATATAATAATTATTTTTTTAGACATCAGATAATAAATTTTCGTTGATGTATATGTTCAAGGTTAACCTGATTTAATAATTAAACATTAAAATCAAAATGTTACCTAAACGGTAATATTCACTTCACATTCGAAAAAGATATAACAATGGCGAAATACATAATAGCTCCTACAGGTCCATAACGGTCATTTGAACACCTCAACAAACGTATTTATCAAGTAGACACCTCAAGTTATTTTTAAGTGTATCTCTTGAACCCTTCAAAGTGACATGGCGAAATATGTATATTATACCCGCGTTGTCTTAAAAATTATATTTATTTTTTTTAAATGTAATTGGTGGAGCCCACTTTTTCTCACTCTTTCTTCTCCAAAATTGTCTTCCCTATTGACATAATGAATGTGCAAAACAAAAATTGCCTGAAACAAGAAGGTGAATTACCTATTTCCTAAAATTCACCCTCTTCTATGTGTACATCTCACAAATGTAAAAAAAGACAAGCCCTAATATCTATATAATTTCTTCATACAACTCCAACTCCAACCCATCTAACGTATAAAAATTAAAATTGAAGCATGGACTGAACAGTTTCAATAATTCCTACTGGCAGCAATAATTATCAATCTTATTTGAATAATTCTAAAGTTGATTTGAGTAACATGAGTTAAAAGATCAGACGATTATCGATTGGATATTTTTGGACGGAACTTCGATGAGATTTTTTACATTATTGGGTCTGATAAGTTGTAACATAGTGTTTTATGGGGGAGGAGGCTTACGGAGGAGAAGTAAATAAGAAAAAGATCACCGGAATATGTTCCAACTACTGTCGACTCTGATCATCTCTTTCTTTTACGGTGGTCTTCAAATTTTTGTCATGGACTCATGGTCATCAGCCTTTTTTGTGAGAGGCAACGAGACAGAAGGGGATTGGTCGGAAGGGGTCTTCTTTGACATCGAAAGATGAAGTTTGAGGGGGGAGGGGAGGAGGAGAAAGGGCGTTGGAGAAGGGTTTTTTCTTCTTTAATTTTTTTTAAAATTTGTATTAAGTTTTAATTACAAATTACACGTGTCATTCATTGATTGACTCATTTGGTAAGAGTAATTCACGCGTCTGGTATGTTTGTACTGGAGTGTCTATTTGATTTACTTTACAGTTAATTAAAGCGTCTCGCTGGAAATGGTCTCAGTTGAGGTGTTCAAATGACTGTTGCGGACAAGTTGGAGGGGCCATTTATGTATTTCGGCAATAAGAATTTAATAGATCTTAAAATATGATATGAATATGTATGAATTAAGATATTGACGCATTTCATTAACATTTGATAACAAAGTGATCATACGACCTACTATTTAAGATTAATATATATGAAACACTTCATATTCTATTAAATACTATATCCCGCAAGAGAATTCCAAATATTTTTAGACATTTTTTGGAGAAAATTTTATATAAAATCTTAAAAGTATATATAAAAATTATATATTTATGCCGGTTTGGTTTGGAATTCTTTTACTCAATACCATAGCAAATCAAATGAAACCTACTTATACATTTTAATAGGTTTGGTTCGAATTTTTCTTACTCATACCAGACCAAATCTAATTTACTCGGACATTTTAATTGATTTGATTTGACTTTTCGGTTTGGTGCGATTTTCCAGTTCAATTTGTACACCCCTAGTTGATATGTATACAAGTATAACTAATACATTTAATATAAAGATCAATTATTTTGACTGGGTATTTAGTATGATATATACTCAAATTTTGCAGTATATACTGCAATATTTGTGTTTACTTTTTCAACATTATATCTTTTATAAAATATTGCATGAATTTTCTCCAAAGTTATCCTAGTGATATAAGAAAAAATAAAAACTAGACACTAAACGTCATATTAATAATGCATTGGATTTACGTGGAGATAAATCTTGTTGCCATACAGCCAAACCCGTTATTGCCGTCATGAAATTCAAAATCAACATATTTTAGATTACTTTTAATTTGTTATATATTTCGAATTTGAGACAAAAAAATGCATACTGCTAACTAGGTACAGACTTACCTTTAATACTAGTAAAATAATTCTCATCTTACATTATCACTTACTATAATAAATTAACATAGTTTGATATAATTAGGAGCGAAGGTACGTCGTGGTAACTTGACCGCCCTACCTAAAATTACATAATATATATTTCCTCCGTTTCAATTTATATAAATCTATTTCCTTTTTAGTCCGTGCCAAAAACAATGATTACTTTCCTTATTTGGAAACAATTTACCTTTATGCAATGATTTATAGCCACACAAAATAAAGGTGTCTTATTTTATACCACAAAATTAAAAGTCTTCTGTCTTTTCTTAAACTCCATGCCCAGTCAAATGGGTTCACATAAATTGATACGGAGGGAGTATGTGTGTAGAATATTAGATGAAATTTCTGACTTTCGGGATACAACTCTCTTATACACTGTACCCATCTCCTCCGTCACTCTGACAACACTTGCCACGTTTCTTTCTTCTTCGAAGTTAACATATAGACGAAGGGGCAAGGGCAGTATTTTAAGGCATATATCCACTTGCTTCCACCGCACACGGTAAGCTCATAATTATGCTCCTATACCCCCATTGTACGGTCAGCACCTCAACATTGACCTGTTTTGAGTTTACTACATTTGCGCCAACTTGTCCATTATCATACCTTTATATAATCATATAGTTTTCATTATCTAGTCAATGCAAAATTTCTAAAGATTCGGATGAACAGTATTCGTAACTAATTAATTACCCATCCCCATCCATCTATAAATACGGATAGCAAGAAATAAAGGATCATATCATCAAACAGCTAAAAGAGGAAAGTAAATATGTCTCCTTCATTGCCTACTACACTTGTTGTCTCTCTCTTTCTTTTCTGCCAAATATGTTCTTCAATTGCCCAAGTCCCAGTGGAAAACACCTTCAAATTCGTTAATGAAGGTGAATTGGGACCTTATGTTGTCGAATACCTAGGAGATTATCGTGCTTTTGCTGGAATTTTCACAAATCCATTCCAGTTCTGTTTTTACAACACTACCCCTAATGCCTGGACACTAGCTTTGCGCGTGGGCACTGTCAGTTCTGAATCTCTAATGCGTTGGGTATGGGAAGCTAATAGGGGAAATCCTGTCAAAGAAAATGCTACTTTTGCTTTAGGAACAGATGGAAATCTTGTCTTGGCCGAAGCTAATGGTCGTATTGTTTGGCAAACAAACACAGCCAATAAAGGTGTCACTGGTTACAAGTTGTTACCAAATGGTAACTTTGTACTTCATAACTCCAAGGGAAAATTCATTTGGCAGAGTTTTGATTATCCCACTGACACTCTTTTAGTGGGCCAATCGCTCCGCTTATCAGGCCCAAATAAGCTCGTGAGCCGGGCCTCGGTGAAGAAGAATGCAAACGGGCCGTACAGTTTGGAAGTGAAACCGGAAATATTCGGTATCTACAACAGAACCAAACTTGCCGTAGAATTAGCTTGGTTTGATTTCAGAAATAGCACTTTAGAATCAGTAAAATTGAATAGTGGAAATCAAAGGGTGAAGTTGGACTATAGATTGGCTAAATCAACAACAAGAAATTCCCATGTTATGGCGTTTACTAATATCAACACAACTTTGACATACCTTCGTCTAGAAATAGATGGAAATCTCAAGGCCTACACTTTCTACGAAGACAAAGAACAAGATAGATTCCGTTGGCGAGTAACTTATAACATGCTTTAAGAATATGCTTTTGTATATCAGTAATATAGATTTTCATATCCAGACCAATAATAAGTTGATAAAACGGAGTAGTTCCACATCTATTCCAATACTAACACTGTGTTTGTATGGTTGTTTTCGGTTGTATTATATTGTATTGTTACCCCATATATAATGTTTGTTTTGATTGTTTGTATAAAACTAATTATATCGTATTGTTTAATCCATTGTTCCGGAACAATGAAAAACCTCATTTTATGAAACAATCAAATCCGTGTGGTGGGATTGTTCCGTATTTTCCTTTCCAATTATGCCCATACTTATTATTCTATATTTCAATTTTATCCTTTACCCTACTATTTATATTATATTCACCGGACTAATAACTACTTTGTCTTCCTCTTGTTTCTGCCGTGCAAGTCAACAAATTCAATTCTCTCTTTCTAGTTTCCAACCTACTTTTCACAAAGTTACATCTCTTTCTAACAAGGTTAGATCTCTTTCCAGCATTGCTTTTTTTACTTCTCTTTTCTCTTTTTACAAAGTTATTGTATCTCTTTCCAAAGTTACATCTCTTTTCTTGTTCTGTTGCATCATTGCTTTTTTACATCACTTTTCTTACATTGAATTACTTTATGTATTTGTCTGCTTGTCACTTTCATATCATTATGTATTTGTTTAATTTATATCACTTTCATATCGTTTTATATTGAACTACTTCAGATTGCTAATGAGGTGTATTTGTCTGCTTGTTTTTTCTTTCAATTATTTGGTATTAGATCCGATATATCATTTTTCTACTTATGTCCGTATTAGATCCTGATATATCATTTTTCAAAAAATGGCATTTAGTACTACATATTTTGACAAGTACATGTCATTTAACATGTAAATAGCAGAAAATAATCATAGATATAGATGCTTCGACCCTACCATTAGTCTCAAGGTTATACCTATTTCCAACATTTAATAAAATAATTGAGGATATTTTAGTAAACTTAGCAGTACAGTACAATACAATATAGTCAAACCAAACAATAAAGATGTTATTTAACAACATCAAACGATACAGTTTATTCAAACATTGTATCCATCAAAACAATATAATACAGTACAATACAATACAATACGATACATTATAAAACGACGGGGAACAGTGATCCAAACGTAGTGTAAGTGTAGAGCTAGAATTTTATTTCCTTTATTTTACTATTTTTTGGTTGACGGTTGTATTTTATTTATGATTTCTATTATTTTTTTCGATTGAAGGGTGTATTTTTATTATGTTTTGTATTTAATAAATACTTGGTCAGCTGTGAGATCTGGATGGCTTGTTAATTTTCTTCTTCATACTGCTCTATGCATATAGCATGTTACTTTATAGAGTTCTAAATTTAGAAGTTTAGGTAAGATCTAGAGTACGTAGATATGTGTCTTGTCAACCAAAAAGATAAGAAAAGGATGATCCTTTGGCCAGCGGACAACACAATATTAGAATCGCACTCTAGAATTTATACATATATAGAATTTTCTGCAGGTAAAACCCTAATTTATTCCCTCTGCGTTTTCTTAATATCAATTTTAGTTCTCTAAAGAATTTTCGTGCTCAATTTCGTTTAACTTTGACATGTTTAGTTTAAAAGTCCTTTTCTTTTTTTACGGCAATTTTTTTTGCCAAAAAAAAAAGCTTCCTCTAAACCAAGTTTTGATCCCTAAAACTCCGTCGCAAAAGTCAATCGTCTTCTCCATTAGAGTCCAATATTTTCTCATCGACCCATTCATTTGCATGTTCATACATAAAGATGGTCGAATTTTCACCTTCTGATCATTATCTAACTTTTTGTTTTGGTTTTTCCTTTTCTTTTTTTCTTATATTCTTTAATAGTGTAGTAGGGCTCTCGAATAGTAAAAACGAGAAGAAGCACATCAAGTAGGTGAAATAAATTTATGTACAGATAACAAATGTTGCCTATATTACTTGGTTAAAAGAGTTTATGTCAAGTATTGCAGAAAAGCCAAATTTAATAAGATTTTATTATTCAATTGAGAGTTTGGTTTTATAGTTTGATGGAATTAGGCAGAGAAAACTTTAACAAGGTTTTAATTTACCTTATGCACTTCAAAATTGATTTTGAAGTTTTGATGGAATTGGGCAGGAAAATCGACAAGACTTATCAAACCAATGCCTTCGAAAAGTAACTATTTTTTACGACACAATCTTTCTAAAAAAAACAAAAAAAAAATTGATGTCCGTCTCGCTAAAAAAAATCTGATCTTTAGATCTTTTGGTTTTAACAACCGCAATATAACACCACATACTTATGAAGTCCACTCACATATTGAAGATAGTCTATTTTTGAGGTAAACATCCAACTATCACACTCATATTTAGTGAAATATTTCTAACACCCAGTGTAATATTTGTTGTTGGCTATCTGGTTGGCTATTTAAACCTTTTACTTGGCGTGCGTCTGATGGTATCCTATCTGGTTGGCTATTTAAACCTTCAAGACTCCATCTATTTCAAAATTGTGTATGTTGATTATTTCTTAGATTTATCCATTGATTATAGGCGTGTCAACTTGGTTTGAGTCTAATGTATTTTTGTCATATTTGACATCACATGGAGTATCAAAGTCAGTGTATGAAATTGATAGACTCTTATGGCCGTGTTTGGCTTTTATCTTGACCAAGTAACAATCCTTTGATAAACAGGTAAGTAGTATTTATCCAACTGGTCGTGGCATAGAGCATATTTATTTTGTTTAATTTTTTGAGTTCAACGAGCTAAATCTAATAAAACTGAAGACGTTTGATTTTGTGAAGGTTAGTAAGTAATGTACCATAGCTGGAACTTTAGCCCTCCTAAACGCCAAAGGTAAATCTCTTTTTTTTCTCCCTAATTTTGTGATTTGCTTATCTCTTTTAGTTTTATGTGCGTTTCATATATCTTTGTATTCGTAATTCTTGATTGTGAAGTCGACAAGTTATTTGATGTGATAACTACCAACGGTAAAGAAGGCAACAATTGGGTTTAAAATGGGAAATTTAAAATTACATGTGGTTTGGAGAAATTAAAGAAATAGAAAGTGTAAAGGGGAAAGTTTTGGAAGAGTGTTGGTGTGATTCTGTTGAAGGAAAGCAAGAAAATGAAATTGTTAAAGGTGGGAAGAAAGATGAAGTTATAGAAGTAGACACGAGGAAAGTACGTGAGCATAAGAAACGAGTAGTATGGTGTGGAAGGTTTCTTGAAGTCTTATGTTTTACGGATTAGTCCTAGTTGGAATGTAACGATCCGGCCGGTCATTTTGTGAGTTATAGTCCTAATCCCCTATAAACTGCTTTCCTAGTATCTATTTTTGCTATTATGACTTGCCGGGGGGTTTCACTTTGATTTTAGGAAGTGTTTGGCACACTTAGTCCCTAAATAGAGGCTTATGTCTTAGAATTTGGACCGTAGTGAAAACTATATGAAGAAAACTTCTGTCGATTTCTTTAGCTTCGTTGGGTAATTTTGGGCTTAAGGGCGTATCCAGATTGTGTTTTGGAGGTCCATAGCTCCATTAGGCTTGAAATGGCGTCGGATATTTGGACCGGTAGTGGAATTTTAATATCAGGGTCGGATTCTGATTTCAGAAGTTGAAGTAGATTCGTAGTATTGAATATGACTTTTGTGCCAAATTTGGGGTCAACCGGATGTGGTTTGGTTGGTTTCGATATCGGTTGTCGAATTTGAAAGTTCCAAATTTAGTATGTTTGGATTGGAGGGTAATTTATATTTTTATCGTTGTTTGATGTGATTTGAGTACTTGACTAAGTTTCTATGGCATTTTAGGTTTTGTTGGTATGGTTAGTTGGGGTTCGAGGGTCTCGGGTGTTTTTTGAATGCTTAACAGAATGAAATTGGACTTGTGCATATTCTGAAGTTCGTTGGTTCTGGTGTTTTCGCACCTGCAGTGGGAGGTCCGCAAATGCAGCCTCGCAAAAGCGATGGTGAGGTTGCGTGTGCATTTTTAGTCATGAGGGCCAGTGGTCACAGATGCAACGCGAGAGCCGCAGAAGCGGAACCGCATCTGCGGAAGGGTGATCGTAGTAGCATATTTGTGAAGGAAGCAAGGTTCCACATAAGCGGACGACTTAGCACAGAAACGCATCCCCAGATGCAGATATTTGTGCACAAGTGTGGACTCTGGGAAGTTAATAAAATTTCACAGGTGCGAAGCTTTAGCCGTAGAAGCGGTTAAGTAACCACGTGTATGGTTTAACTGGCAGAAAAAGGGCAAAATCGAGAGTTTGAATTCATTCTTCATTGTTGGACTTGAAAGCTTGGATGTTGGCGATTCTTTAAAGGATTTTCAGATAGAGTTATTGGGTAATGATTCCTAACTCGTTTTTTGCTGTATTCCATTAATTCATTGTTGATTTCATCAATTAATTAAGGATTTGAGTTGAAAAATTGTGGGAAATTTTGAGAAAGTTTCTTAGGCCAATTTTTGGTATTTTGATCGAGATTTTGGTATCGGATTTGAGTAAATTTGGTATGGTTAGACTCAGAGTTTTTGGCCAATATTGTCCATTATCTTTGAGGGTAAATCTATTTTGATCCCTCAAATATAACCATGAGCATATTTAGTCCCTTGAGTATGCTAAAGTAGAGCACATTTAGTCTCACTCATAGAATCTATCCAAGACTAATCACGGGCATGTTTTCGGTACTCACCGTCTTTATAATTAGCTTATCTAAAATATTTTGTAAACCAGCACCCACTAATAGTACAGAGCAATTAAGATGTTAATGTTCAAACTTTTACTTTTAAAAAGTTTGATTGATTTTTCCAAAAAGAAAAGTTAATATTTGAAAACATTGAGTTGCCAAGATCACTTTTAGGCATACTATTGAAGCAAAGCAATAGCCAGATCGTATTATCACTTTTAGCCCGCACCAGAAAATATTTACATCGGATAGCCAAAAGAGTATATTAAATTTGTAATTTTTGTACATTAACATACTATATATATAATATTCCACCTATTATTTTTACAGCGGCTATATATTGTCATTTTCTTATTGAATACTAGCATAGAACAAGATATTTTCAAGGTCAAAATTTAAGAAGACACCTTGGTTCATGATGCTTTGGAGAAAGTTAAGGGGATTCAGGATAGACTTGGCAAAGCCTAGTCTAGACAGAAGAGTTATGCGATCCAGAAGGATTGTGATGTTGTATTCGTGGTTGGAGAGCGGGTCTTGCTCCGTGTTTCACCTGTGAAGGGCGTCATGAGGTTCGGAAAGAAGGGCAAGCTGAGCCCTAGGTTCATTTGTCAATCTGAGGTGTTGCGGCGAATTGGGGAGGTTGTTTATTAGCTTGCCTTACCTCCTAGCCTATCAAGAGTTCATCCAGTATTTCATGTTTCGATACTTCGGAGGTATCACGGTAATCCGTCTCATGTGTTGGATTTCAGCCCAGTCCAATTGGACAAGGATCTATCTTATGTTGAGGAGCCATCGGCTATTTTAGAGAAGTAGGTTCAAACACTGAGGTCAATGAACATTGCATCAGTAAAGGTGCAATGACGGAGTCAGATGGTCGAGAATGTGACTTGGGAGACCGAGCAGGATATGCGCAGCCGTTGTCCCCATATTTTTACCACTTCAGATATGTCATTATGCCTGTTTGAGGACGAACGATTATTTGAAGAGGGTGAGGATGTAACGACCCGACCGGTCGTTTTAAGAGTTATAGCCCCGATACCCTATAAGATGCTTCCCCCGTATCTATTTTTGCTCTTATTACTTTCTGTGAGGCTTTATTTTTGTTTTAGGAAGTGTTTGGGACACTTAGTCCCTAAATGGAGGCTTATGTCTTGAAACCGTAGTTAGAATTATGTGAAGATGATTCCAGAATGGAGTTCTGTCGATTCCTTTCCGTCAATTCCTTTAGCTCTATTGGGTGATTTTGGGCTTGGCATGTCCAGATTGTGTTTTGGAGATCCGTAGCTCATTTAGGCTTGAAATCGAAAATGTAAATTTTTGGAGATTTGAACCGGTAGTGGAATTTTTGATAACCATGTCAGATTCTGATTTCGGAAGTGGAGTGGGTCCGTAAGTTTTGAGCATGACTTATTTGCAAAATTTTGGGTCAATCGGGTGAGGTTTGGTTGTTTCGGCATCGGTTGTCGAATTTGGAAGATGAAATTCATTAAGTTTGGATTAGAAGGTGATTTATGTTTTTAGTATTGTTTGATGTGATTTAAGGGATCAACTATGTTTTTACGGTATGTTAGGATTGGTTTCAATGTTTGGTTGAGGTCCCAGGGGCCTCAGATATATTTTGGATGCTTAACGAAATGAAATTGGACTTGTGCATATTCTAAAATTCGCTGGTTCTAGTGTTTTCGAACTTACGGTGGGAGGTCCGCAGGTGCGGCCCCACAGAAACGAGGGAGAGGTCGCATGTGCATTTTTAGTCATGAGGTCCAGTGGTCGCAGATACGACGCAATTGTTGCAGAAATAGAGCCGCATTTGCGGAAGGGTGATCATAGAAGTAGATTCGCAAAGAAAGCAAGGTAAGGCAGAAGTGGATGACTGAGCGCAGAAGTGCATTCGCAAATTCAGATATTTGCGCAGGTGCGGGGTCTAAGAAGTTAATTAAATTCTGCGAGTGAAGATCTTTAGCCGCATAAGCGGTTAAGTGACCGCAGTTATGGTTTAACTAGCAGAAAAAAGGCAAAATCAAGGGTTTGAATTTATTCTTTATTGTTGGACTTGAGAGCTCGAATTTTGGCGATTCTTTGAAGGATTTTCAGAAGGATTTATAGGATAATGACTCCTAACTCGTTTTTCGTTGTATTCCGTAAATTCATTGTTGATTTCATCATTTAAGTAGGGATTTGAGTTGGAAAATTTGAGAAAGGTTCTTACCCGAATTTTGGGGTCAATCAGGCGTGGTATGGTTGGTTTCGATATCGGTTTTCGAATTTGGAAGTTTCAAGTTCATGAAGATTGGATTCGATAGTGATTTGTGTTTTAAGCATTATTTGATATGATTTGAGGGATCGACTAAGTTCGTATGGTATTTTAGAGTTGGTTGGTATGTTTGATTGAGGTCCGGGGGCCTCGGGTGTGTTTCAGATGCTTAATGGAATGAAATTGGACTTGTGCATATTCTAAAGTTTGCTGGTTTTGGTGTTTCCGCACCTGCACTGGGAGGTCCGCATGTGCGGCCCCACAGAATTGAGGGTGAGGTTACAGGTGAGTTTTTAGTCATGAGGGTCAGTGGTCACAGATGCGACGCGAGAGCCATAGAAGTGGAGCCACATATGCGGAAGGGTGATCGTAGAAGAGAATTTGCGAAGGAAGCTAGATTCCGCAGAAGTGGACGACTAAGAGCAGATACGGATATTTGCACGCAGGTGCGGAGTCTGGGAAGTTAATGAAATTCTGCAGATATGGAGCTTTAGCCGCAGAAGCGGTTAAGTAACCGTATATGCGGTTTAACAGGCAGAAAAAAGGGCAAAATCGAGAGTTTGAATTCATTCCTCATTTTTGGACTTGAGATCTCATATTTTGGCGATTCTTTGAAGGATTTTCAAAAAGAGTTATTGGGTAATGAATTCTTTGAGTTGGAAGATTGGGGAAAATTTTGAGAAAGGTTTTTAGGCCGAATTTTGGAATTTTGATCGAGATTTTAATATCGGATTTGAGTAAATTTTGTATGATTATACTAGTGAGTGCATGAGTGTTCATGTTCTATAACTTTTACTTGATTCCAAGACGTCGGCCTGTGGAGGCATTTGAGCAATTTTTTCCAATTTCTTCCTTTAGCTTTGATTTCATTTGCTACATTTGTTCCTTGTAGTTATATTTATGTTGTCACACCTCTTTTTTTCACACACAACGTAAATGTGCCGCTGTTTACTACTACACCCCGAGAAGGGATATAATAATAACCAGGGAAGGAGTTTTTCCACTTAAAGGACGGTCGGAACGAGATCGATTTATTTAATTTCAGAGTCGCCACTTGGAAAAATAATGGTGTCCCAAGTCACCAGTTTAATGTCACGACCCCAAATCTGGTCGTGATGGCGCCCAGCACATTGCTAAGCCAGCCTGACCAATCAATATAAACAACGGAGCTAGAAGCTCTCCTTAGCCCATTTAAGCATATTAATTCACGAAGCAACAACGATACATATAACGAAAACGGGGAACCAAGTCCCATAATACATCAACTCCCATAGACCAAGGGTCAAGAGTCGTGAGCCTCTACTGAACATGAGTGTATAAAGGTTTACAAGATACCAAGTGCGGAAAGAAAAGTCAATAGAAAATCAAGACAGTAAGAAGGAATATCAGGTCCTGCGGACTCTGCAACTACCTCGAATATCCACAAACGTTGCCTCTCACAGCTACTGGATCACTGCTGAGAGGTACATGGATCTGCACACAAGGTGCAGGGAGTAAAATGAGTACTGCCAGACTCAGTGGTAATAAACAAGGGTAAGACAGCGCAGATAAGAAATCCGCAATAAAGCACTATGTAAAGCTGTAATCAAATACCCTGTCACAGAATCGATATCAATTGTACCTGTACCAATAAGTACCAGCAAAACAGTATAACAGCTAGCAGATGTTGCTAAATGCAATGCAATGCATGATATGACCGCTACGGCGCGTAGCCCGATCCAATTTGGGTACCCGTGCTCACTGTGGGGGTTCGGACTCCGGAGGGGCTCCTACAGCCCAAGCACAATATCACTACGGCGTGCAGTCCGATCCGACATATGTACTGCTGCGGCGCGCAGCCCGATCCACTACTAGTCAGCTAATATGCAATCACAGCCTCGCAGGCTCAAAAGTAGTTTGAAAACATCTTTTATCATTTTTCGGTTGAAAACAGAAATATCAAGTTCTAGAGATTTGGAAATAACATGATAACAGAAATAGCTGCGGACTAGTAGTAAACTAGCATGTCAATATGATAAGACAATGATAATGATCCTCGCGGGATCCAATAAGTGGCTCACGGCCCACAAGTATACTCAACCGCCCACGAAGGGGGTTCCTCGGCTCAAGAGTGGCCATTATCACAATATATAATATGCAACCATCCAAGAAGGAGGTTCGACGGCTCAAGAATAGCCTAATATCATAATACAGTATCAACAAGTCGGACTAAGTCATAGTCCCCAATCACGATCGACCCCGCACTCACAAGAGAGTACGTGTCTCGCCGCTATACAGCGTCACAAAGTGGTATACCGGGGTTTCGAACCCGCTGGTCATCACCCACATCTATTACTCACCTCTATACGGCGCGACGATTACTCCGCAATGCCCTTCCCACGAGAATCAAGCTCCGCACGCATAGAATCTGATCAAATACAGTAGAAATACAACAAATTAGGCCAATGGGACGACACCCAATCAATACAACTCAATTTACATCAAAATTCCCAAAGTTGTCAAAACCCGACTTTCGGTACGCTTGTCGAAAAATTACAAAAGTCACATATTCGGAACCCTCATCTCGATACGAGTCTAAGCATATCAATTTTACCAAATTCGGACTCCATTTGCCCATTCAAAACCTTGATTTTCTAAAGTTCAAGCCTAGGGCTAAATCCTCCATAAATTACCCCAAATTCCTCCATTTTCATGATATAATTGCATAATCTTATCAATATTAATCATAGTTTAAGTCCATAGTTGATTACCTGATGATTTCCCTTGAGTTTCTCTTCAAAATCGCCCAAATCGCCTCTAAAGCCGAGACCCAAATGTGTGAAATGTTTCTGAAATTTTCTAACTTCTGATACAATTAATTCACTGCGATTTTCGCTTCTGCGGACCATTTTCCGCCCATGCGGAACCGCTTCTGCGACCAATTGGTCGCTTCTGCGAACCCAGGTCTATTTGGCCATTTCCGCTCCTGCGATACCCGGACCGCTCCTGCGGGTCCGCTTCTGCGGAAATTCTTCCGCCCCTGCTGTCCTTTCCGCCTCTGCGATCAAGAGTCCGCTTCTGCGGACTCGCCTATGCGATCGTCCTTCCGCTTCTGCGGACTTCCCATCTCTTGGAAAATCCCGCTTCTGCGGTCTCCTCTACGCTCCTGCGACGCCGCTTCAGCGGAAAGATTTCCGCTTCTGCGAAGCCAAGCGCTCCTGCGGACTCGCTCATGCGCCCCCATTTCCGCTCCTGCGCCCCCATTTCCGCAGCACTAATTGCAGCAGAAACAGCAGTGCATTTGGCACAAAATGGTCCGTTTGGACCCCCGAATTCATCCCGAGGCCCCGGGACCCCAACGAAAACCACCAACATACCCCAAAACACGATACGAACTTGTTCCAATCATAAAAACACCATCCTAAACATTAAAATTACCAATTACACACGGATTCAAGCCTAAATTCCTTAAAACATTCCGAATTACACATTCAATCAAAAACCCGACTAAACGACGTCCGAATGACCTGAAATTTTGCAGGCACATCCAAAATCACCTAACGGAGCTACTGCAACTGTCGGAATTCCATTCCGACCCCCGAATCAAAATCTCACCTACCGTTCGGATTTCGCCAAAATTCAACCTTAGCCAATTCAAGCCTATTTCTACACCGGACCTCCAAATTCAATTCCGATCGCTCCCCTAAGTCACAAATCACCTCCCGGAACTAACCAAATCATCAGAATCCAATTCGAGCCCTCTAACCAAATAGTCAACTCCGGGTTGACTTTCCTTATTCAAGTTTCCTTCAAAAAGGCTATATGCCTCATTTTCAATCCAATTCACTCTTAACTCACCCGATAGACTCTAACACTGATAAAAAAATCATAAAACATGCATTTACAACATAACGGGGTGGTAATTCTCGTGACGACGGGCCGGGTCGTCACATTCTCCCCCTCTTAAGCAAACGCTCGTCCTCGAGCGGGTCAAAAAACATACCTGAAGTCTCAAACAAGTGAGGATATCTGCTCCGCATCTCCCGCTCGATCTCCCAAGTGGCCTCCTCCATGGGTCGACCTCTCCACTGAACCTTAACTGATGCAATCTCCTTGGACCTCAATTTCCTCAACTGACGACCCAAAATGGCAATAGGCTCCACATCATAGGATAGATCACCATCAAGCTGAATGGTACTGAAGTCTAATACATGAGACGGATCTCCGATGTACTTCGGGAGCATAGACACATGGAATACTGGATGAACGCTGGATAAGCTGGGTGGCAAGGCTAACTCATATGCCACCTCTCCAACCCTCTTGAGTATCTCAAAAGGACCAATGTACCTAGGACTCAACTTTCCTTTCTTCCCAAACCTCGTGACACCCTTCATAGGTGAAACCTTCAACAATACTCTGTCACCAACCATGAAAGACAACTCTCGAACTCTATGGTCCGCATAACTCTTCCGACGAGACTGTGCTGTACGAAGCCTCTACTGGATCAACTTTGCTCTATCCGGAGCATCTTGGACTAGCTCGGTCCCTATCAATCTAACCTCGCCGGGCTCAAACCATCCCACGGGGATCTACACCGCCTGCCATACAATGCCTCATACGGGGCCATCCGAATACTCGACTGATAGCTGCTGTTGTAGGCAAACTCGGCAAGTGGTAGGAACTCGTCCCACGAACCACCAAAGTCAATCACACGATGCTCGTAACATATCCTCCGGGATTTGAATAGTACGCTCGGACGGCCCATCCGTCTGGGGGTGAAATGCTGTACGCAACTCGACCCGCGTACCCGTCTCTCGTTGAAATGCTCTCCAAAGCTGAGAAGTGAGTCGAGTACCCCTGTCGGATATGATAGACAACGGAACTCCATCCAACCAAACAATCTCTCGAATAAAGATCGGCGCCAACCGCTCCGATGAGTAGGTAGTACTAGCCGGAATGAAGTGAGCTGACTTGGTCGATCTATCCACAATCGTCCATACGGAATCAAACTTCCTCGCCGTCCGGGGGAGTCCATGAACAAAGTCCATAGTGATCCTCTCCCATTTCCACTCAGGGATAACAATGCGCTGAAATACACCGCCGGGCCTCTGATGCTCATACTTAACCTGCTGATAGTTGAGGCACCGTGCTACATGTCTAACAATGTCTATTTTCATCTTTCTCCACCAATAGTGCTGTTTCAAATCTTGATACATCTTAGCGGCTCTGGATGGATAGAATACCGCGAGCTATGGGCCTCTTCCAGAATCAACTCACGAAGGCCATCAACATTGGGCACGCATATCCGGCCCTGCATCCTCAATATGCCGTCACTATCAATGGTGATATCTCTAGCATCATCATGCTGAACTCTGTCCCTAAGGACAGCCAAATGTGGATCATCATGCTGGCGCTCACGAATACGATCATATAGAGATGACCGAGATACAACACAAGCCAATACCCTGCTGGGCTCCGAAATATCTAACCTCACTAGCCGATTGGCTAGCACTTGAACATCATAAGCAAATGGCCTCTCCTCAGCTGGAATATATGCCAAGCTCCCCATACTGACCGCCTTCCGGCTCAAAGCATCGGCCACCACATTGGCCTTCCCGGATGATATAATATAGTAATGTCATAATCCTTCAGCAACTCTAGCCATCTCCGCTGTCTCAAATTAAGGTCTTTCTGTTTGAACAAGTGCTGGAGACTACGATGGTCGGTATACACCTCACAAGACACACCGTACAAATAGTGCCTCCAAATCTTCAATGCATGAACAATGGCGGCTAGCTCCAAATCATGAACAAGATAGTTCTTCTCATGTGGCTTCAACTGCCGAGAAGCATAAGCAATTACCTTACCTTCCCGCATCAACACACAACCTATCCCCACTCTCGAGGCATCACAATAAACGGTATATGAACCTGAAGTTGATGGCAATACTAACACTGGAGCTGTGGTCAAAGCTGTCTTGAGCTTCTGAAAGCTCTCCTCGCACTCATCCGACCACACGAATGGTGCACCCTTCTGGGTCAATTTAGTCAATGAAGAAGCAATGGATGAAAATCCTTGAACAAACCGGCGATAATATCCCGCCAAACCAAGAAAACTCCTGATCTCTGTAGCTGAGGACGGTCTAGGCCAACTCTGCACCGCCTCTATCTTCTTAGGATCAACCTGAATACCATCACGAGACACCACATGTCCCAGAAATGCTACGGACTCGAGCCAAAACTCGCACTTGGAGAATTTAGCATATAGCTTCTCCTTCCTCAATCTCTGCAACACAATACTCAAATGCTGAGCATGCTCCTCCTGACTACGGGGGTAGACTAGAATGTCATCAATGAACACAATCACAAACGAATCCAAATAGGGCCTGAACACACTGTTCATCAGATGCATAAATGTTGCTGGGGCGTTGGTCAGCCCAAACGACATCACAAGAAACTCATAATGACCATATCAGGTCCTGAATGCAGTCTTCATAATATCCGAGTCTCTGATCTTCAGCTGATGATAGCCTGAACGAAGATCGATCTTAGAAAACACCCTCGCACCCTGTAACTGATCAAACAAATCATCTATGCGCGGTAGAGGGTACTTGTTCTTCACTATCACTTTGTTCAATTGCCTATAATCAATACACATTCGCATGGAACCATCTTTCTTTTTAACAAATAATACCGGCGCACCCACGGAGACACACTAGGGCGGATGAAACCCTTATCCAGAAGCTCTTGAAGCTGCTCTTTCAGTTCTTTCAACTCAGCTGGTGCCATCCGATAAGGAGGAACGGATATGGGCTGAGTGCCCGACACCAAGTCAATGCCAAAATCAATATCCCTGTCCGGCGGCATGCCTGGCAGGTCTGAGGGGAATACATCTGGGAAGTCCCTCACAATAGGTACAGAATCAATGTTAGGAGACTCGGCTCCCACATCTCTCACAAAAGCTAAGTACGATAGACACCCTTTTTCAACCATCTTCTGAGCTTTTAAGAACGAAATAACACGGCTAGGGACGAAATCGGTCGAACCCCGCCACTCGATCTGAGAAATACCAGGAATGGCCAACGTAACCGTCTTAGCATGACAGTCCAATATAGCATGGTACGGAGACAACCAGTCCATACCCAATATAACATCAAAGTCCACCATACCCAACAATAATAAATCTGCCTGGGTCTCCAGACCCCCAATAGATATAACACAGGATCTATAGACATGATCCACAACGATCGTATCACCCACGGGGGTGGATACATGAACAAGTAAATCAAGACTACCACGAGTCGCACCCAAGTGATGTGCAAAATAAGAGGACACGTAAGAATATGTGGACCCTGGATCAAATAGAACAGAGGCATCTGCATCAGAGGAAATGATACCTGTAATCACGGCGTCGGAGGCAGCCGCATCACGCCTATCGGGAAGTGCATAGAACCGTGCACGGCCTCCACCGGATCTCTCCTCGCCCACAGGGCGACCACGAGAAGACCGACCTCCACCTCTACTGGCCTGAGATGGTCGCTGAAGATGAGGGGCGATCCTCCTGCCGAGTCCTCGTCCCTGCGAGTCGAGGGCACTCGCCTCCTCGTGTGGCCAAACTCACCACACTCATAACATGCACCGGTGCTGGAGAAGGGACCGAAGGGAACCCTCGGCTGCAGAAGAACCACGGGCGGATGAAGTAGGTGCTTGCACCCTGGGCTGGAAGGGCACTAGGCGATGACTGACCTTGCTGAAACCCCTGTCGACCACGACCATGAGAACCTCCGCTCCTGCTCTGGGCGGCCTGAACGAGGAGGTCTAGATGAGCGACCTCTGCTCTGCTGGGAATGCCCTCTAGATGGAGCACCACTGAAACTGCCCGAACCACGAGGCCTCTCGGCCTCCCGCTCCTCTCTCTCTCGGCGACGATCCGCCTCGATGGAGCGTGCCATATCAACAACCTGCTCAAATGATGATGACAAAACTCTCTCTCTGGTCGTAAGAATGCGGATAGAGTAGTTGAGGCCATCAATGAACCTCTCGATCCTCTCCCTATCATTAGGGATCATCCATGTGGCATGCCTCAGCCAGCGTGCGTGAATCCGAGCTCATCTCGGGTCACGGATATGTCGCCACGAACCAACCACTCGAAGCGGCGACGTAGCTCCTCGCGATGAGACTGAGGTACATATTTCTCTAGAAAGAGAGTAGAGAACTGCTGCCATGTGAGAGGTGCTGCTCCTGCAGGCCTACGCCTCTCAAAATCTTCCCACCAATCAAATACGGGACCAGTGAACTGAAAGGTAGTAAATGAAACTCCGCTGGACTCAAGAATACCAGTCGTCCGCAACATCCTCCGACACTTGTCCAAGAAACCCTGGGCATCCTCACCCTCAATGCCACTGAAATGGGGTGGCTGAAGTCTACCAAATCTCTCAAGACGACGCTGCTCGTCATCGGGCATAACCTGAACCATATGCTCTAGAGCTGGAGCTGGTGGAATAACCGGTGCAACCACCTGAGCGGGGACCGCCTCTGGCGTCTGAAGTCCCTGAACAACCTACTCAGGTGTGCGAGGTGCAGGGGTCTGCTGACCACCCCCTGTCTGAGATGTCGCTGCAGCAGCAGTAGCTGAGACTACCTGGGCCAAACTGGAACACACCGATAATATCCGAGCAAGAGTCTCACCGAAGACTAGGAATAGCAATAGATATAGTATGGCCTTGAACCGGGGCTGCCGGAGCATCGACCACCTGAGGTCGCTCCTGAACTGGTACAACAAGCGGGTCGGCTGGCACTGCCTCGGCCGCCCTACCTCTACCTCTAGCACGACCGCGCCCACGACCTCCAACAGGTGGCAATGGAGGTCGTCCACCTCGTCCCGATGCTCGCGTTCTCGCCATCGCGAGAGAATAGAATATAGAAGTTCAGTTCTCAGAACAACAAGATCGCACGACAAAGTTCAAGAAAAGTGAAGTTCTCCTAAAGGTTCGCAGCCTCCTGAGGATAAGTACATGCGTCCCTATACCGATCCACAAGACTCTACTAACCGGCTCAAGACTCATGAGGCCTAGTAAACCTAGGCTCTGATACCAACTTTTCACGACCCCAAATCTGGTCGTGATGGCGCCCAGCACATTGCTAAGCCAGCCTGACCAATCAATATAAAAAACGGAGCTAGAAGCTCTCTTTAGCCCATTTAAGCATATTAATTCACGAAGCAACAACGATACATATAACGAAAACGGGGAACCGAGTCCCATAATACATCAACTCCCATAGACCGAAGGGTCAAGAGTCATGAGCTTCTACTGAACAAGAGTGTATAAAGGTTTACAAGATACCAAGTGCGGAAAGAAAGGTCAATACAAAATCAAGACAGTAAGAAGGAATATCGGGTCCTGCGGACTCTGCGGCTACCTCGAATATCCACAAACGTCGCCTCGCACGGCCACTGGATCACTGCTGAGAGGTCACGGATGCGCACACGAGGTGCGAGGAGTAAAATGAGTGCTGCCGGACTCGGTGGTAATAAACAAGGGTAAGACAGCAGTAGATAAGAAATCCGCGATAAAGCACTATGTAAGGCCGTAATCAAATACCCGTCACAGAATCGATATCAACCGTACCTGTACCAATAAGTACCGACGAAACAGTATAACAACTACGAGATGTAGCTAAATGCAATGCAATGCATGATATGACCAGATCGGCGCGTAGCCCGATCCAATTTGGGTACACGTGCTCATTGTGGGGGTTCGGACTCGGAGGGGCTCCTACGACCCAAGCACGATATCAACTGCGGCGTGCGATCCGATCCAACATATTCTGTTGCGGCGTGCGGCCCGATCCACTACTAGTCGGCTAATATGCAATCACGGCCTCGCAAGCTCAAAAGTAGTTTGAAAACATCTTTTATCATTTTTCAGTTGAAAACAGAAATATCAAGTTCCGGAGATTTGGAAATAACATGATAACAGAAATAGCTATGGACTAGTAGTAAACTAGCATGTCAATATGATAAGACAATGATAACGATCCTCGCGGGATCCAATAAGTGGCTCATGGCCCACAAGTATACTCAACCGCCCAAGAAGGGGTTCCTCGGCTCAAGAGTGGCCATTATCACAATATATAATATGCAACCATCCGAGAAGGAGGTTCGACGGCTCGAGAATAGCCTAATATCATAATACAATATCAACAAGTCGGACTAAGTTATAGTCCCCAATCACAATCGACCCCGCACTCACAAGAGAGTACGTGTCTCGCCGCTATACAGCGTCACCAAGTGGTATACCAGGGTTTTGAACCCACTGGTCATCACCCACATATATTACTCACCTCTATACGGCGCGACGACTACTCCGCAATGCCCTTGCCACGAGAATCAAGCTCCGCACGCGTAGAATCTGATCAAATACGGTAGAAATACAACAAATTAGGCCAATGGGACGACACCCAATCAATACAACTCAATTTACGTCAAAATTCCCAAAGTTGTCAAAACCCGACTTTTGGTACGCTTGTCGAAAAATTACAAAAGTCATATATTCGGAACCCTCATCTCGATACGAGTCTAAGCATATCAATTTTACCAATTTCGGACTCCATTTGCCCATTCAAAACCTTGATTTTCTAAAGTTCAAGCCTAGGGCTAAATCCTCCATAAATTACCCCAAATTCCTCCATTTTCATGATATAATTGCATAATCTTATCAATTTTAATCATAGTTTAAGTCCATAGTTGATTACCTGATGATTTCCCCTGAGTTTCTCTTCAAAATCGCCCAAATCGCCTCTAAAGCCGAGACCCAAATGTGTGAAATGTTTCTGAAATTTTCTAACTTCTGATACAATTAATTCACTGCGATTTTCGCTTCTGCGGACCATTTTCCGCCCTTGCGGAACCGCTTCTGCGACCAATTGGTCGCTTCTGCGAATCCAGGCCTATTTGGCCATTTTCCGCTCCTGCGATACACGGACCGCTCCTGCGGGTCCGCTTCTGCGGAAATTCTTCCGCCCTGCGGTCCTTTCCACCTCTGCGAGCAAGAGTCCGCTTCTGCGGACTCGCCTATGCGATCGACCTTCCGCTTCTGCGGACTTCCCATCTCTTGGCAAATCCCGCTTCTGCGGTCTCCTCTACGCTCCTGCGACGCCGCTTCGGCGGAAAGATTTCCGCTTCTGCGAAGCCAAGCGCTCCTGTGCCCCCTCGTCCGCTCCTGCGCCCCTATTTCCGCAGGAGCGAAAACAACAGAACCCGAGTCAAAACCTGCAATTTTCCACATTTTCTCCCGTTTAACCATCTGAAAACACCCCGAGGCCCCCGGGACCCCAATGAAAACCACCAACATACCCCAAAACACGATACGAACTTGTTCCAATCATAAAAACACGATCCTAAACATTAAAATCACCAATTACACACGGATTCAAGCCTAAATTCCGTCAAAACTTCCGAATTGCACATTCCATCAAAAACCCGACTAAACGACGTCCGAATGACCTGAAATTTTGCAGGCACATCCAAAATCACCTAACGGAGCTACTGCAACTGTCGGAATTCCATTCCGACCCCGGATCAAAATCTCACCTACCGTTCGGATTTCGCCAAAATTCAACCTTAGCCAATTCAAGCCTATTTCTACACCGGGCCTCCAAATTCAATTCGATCGCTCCCCTAAGTCACAAATCACCTCCCGGAACTAACCGAATCATCAGAATCCGATTCAGAGCCCTCTAACCAAATAGTCAACTCCGGGTTGACTTTCCTTATTCAAGTTTCCTTCAAAAAGGCTATATGCCTCATTTTCAATCCAATTCACTCCTAAATCACCCGATAGACTCTAACACCGATATAAAATCATAAAACATGCATTTACAACATAACGGGGTGGTAATTTTCGTGACGACGAGCCAGGTCGTCACATTTAATCCCGAACCGAGGAAATTTATGACTCTGTAATACAGTCTGCGAATCTAGAAACCTGGATAAGGAATTCTGTTAACCCGGGAGAAGGTGTTAGGCACTCTCGGATTCCGTAGTTTTAGCACGGTCGCTCAACTGCAATTTTTGCTTTTATCTGATTTCTTTACATATTTTAATTATGTGCCTTTTAATGTTCCGCTTTTTAATTTTAGAAGAATTGCGACATCACGAAAACACATTTTGAGTCACACCGCAACCAGTACGCCTGTGACTTTAATGTATTTCAGTTTCGCCGGGAAATAGATTTGGGTCACATAAATGCGCACCCATGATTAGGAAAGTATTTTATTAAAGTCGTGCCTAAAGATTCTACGTGTTGTTAACTTTGGGAAAGACCGTGAAATTCGCTAAACGGTCTTCCCGAGTCTAAGTTTTTTATAACAATTTATTTGAGGGCCCAACAATATTATACACATCCGCTCAAACATTACAACAACCATCCAAATCGGGGCTTCAATGATCAACCAGAATTCGAACTAACACCATTTAAATACTCAATATAAAAACAAAAATTCCAATCATACAATACTATGGATAAATAAACCAACACTCACTAGTAAACACAAAGAATACTGAAACAACATGAGAGTAAAGGTAAGAAATGGAACCTTGAAGAGAATTTTAGATGAAGCCTTCTCCAAAATTTGATTCAATATAAAAGATTTCAGAATGAACTGTGCAGCAGTAGAGAAAGAGACCTTGACCTTCCAGTTATAACGACATTATGTGGCCCAGCTCGAGCAACTTCATCCAAAACCAAATTGGACCCTATCATAGTCCCGATAATAACTCCCCCAAGCCAGTTATACCATATCAACTCATTCATCTAGCTATAACTAATCGAAAGCGAAACACTTTTAATTGAAAACTCTGAAACCTTCCCGTACAAGGAATAAAAAAATAGTGACAAAGATCCCTAACGGACCTTGGACGGAAAACCAACAACTGACTAGCGCTCGACAAGAAAATACGTCGGCAACTCTAGCAGGACCTTTACTGTCCGGAAAACTCGATGATGACCTCAATGTCAAACTCGAAATCGACCCTTTCTCACGTAAACTTTCACAGAAAAAACACAGCTTGGGCTATGGTGTTTGGGGTAATCCTTGTGAGGTTTCGGAAGCTGATTCAAGGCTGCTTTTGAAGTGAAAATTGACAGCGTTTTAAGTGATTCATTGCCGAGTTTTTGCTACCTTTTGGACTGGTGTTTCATGGGAGTTTGGTGAGGGATTTGGGCATGTATTTAGCTATTTTTGCTGGGGTTTGAGTTTCAATGGAGTTAAGGGAGTCTTTGAGTAATGAAAGGATGATGCTTCATCTAGGTTTTTCGAGCTACAAGATACGGAGGTGCATGAGTTTTCAAGGTTGAATCCCGGCGCAAGCTGTGTGTGTATCCCTAATTGTGTATAGGTTTAGCCTTTTTAAGTGGGGAAATGGGTAGGGTTTAGTAATGAATTGGGCTCAATTAGGTGGGTTTTGGGTATTTGGGCCGGGGAAAATTAAGGAAAAATAGCCCAATTCAGGTCTCTTACTAAGATAGCCCACTTATTTTATTTATTTTAAAATTGTTTTTTAGTTATTTTTTTCTAATTTTATTAAAATGCTTGACACTAAAATCTATTTCCTATCCATTAGTAAAAATGCAAACTAAAACATATTTAAACTAAAAATGCAAGATGGACCATTTTTGTTATTTTCTTTACATTTTGTTCTAAAACAAATTGATACTAAAAAATGTGAAATTAAATTCCTAAATGCAAATGCATATTTTTGTATTTTTTTATATGAATTTTCATGCAACTAATTAATACGCAAAATTGTAAAAAATAAGAAAAAATTGTTTATTTTGAATTTTATGGGAATAACTCATATATAAGGTAAAAATCACGTGCTCACAGCTGCCCCTCTTTGCTCGGGAACACGAAGAGTTTCCGTGCAAAGATAAGTGAGCAACTATGTACGATTTTTACCCGTTCGAGTATTCCGTTATGAAGCATTTTGAAAAGCTTTGACCGCACCCTGCTTCAGAGGTTGCCTACATATCCTGGGCTAAACAGGAATCAGGTCGGTGTAGTTCGGGAGTGATGGAGTATCGAGGTTGAGAGTCGAGGTTTCGTCCGAGGCTCCGGTCCGCTGTCCTGTTATTACATCAAAATTGAGAAAGACTAAGTAAACCTATCAGCTACGAGTTACAAAATTCCTATCTATGAGTCTTCCGAAGCTTGATCTTGAGTTGGTTGGTGCTTCATGCGGACCCCGATCTGAATCTTGATGCTTGTTAGCCGCAGGTGTTGGTTCAATCTTCTTCAGCTTTTGGATCAAGTCCGGACATCTAGTGCCCATGATTTTAGGTGGGCTCCTAGTTGCTGATGCTTGAAAATTATTCTTCCAACGGCATACTTGTTGTTGACTTAAACTTGTATCTTCTCTTCTATCAGCATTCTTCTTATTGCCCTTAACTTGCATTTTCTCTTTTAACGGCATTCTTGTTATTGCCTTGACTTGCATTTTTCTTCCAACGACATTCTTGTTATTGCCTTGACTTGTTCAACTACTTCAATTTTGAAATATTCGTCCATTCTCCAGGTGGACCCCTGCTTGTGACAAAAATAAACAACCAAAGAAAGATTTATCTGCCCCAGTATGGTGACTGGGCACATCATGTTTTTGAATATCAAAATTTCATTCATTTTTTTTTCTTTTTAAATGCAGATATGTATGAAATGAAATGCGGAAAAATATTCCCTTGTTAGATAGGTGGGCGCCTGGACAGAAATTAAAAATGCAGAAAAGTATTCCCTTGTTAGATAGGTGGGCGCCTGGACAGCATGTTATTGAATGTCAAAATTTCATCATTTTTTTTTAATGCAGACATGTATGAAATGAAATGCAGAAAAGTATTCCCTTGTTAGATAGGTGGGCGCCTAACGAAAATTAAACGTGCAATGCAGAAAAGTATTCCCTTGTTAGAAGGTGGCCGCCTAACAGAAATTAAACGTGCAATGCAAAGAATTATTCTCGTGTTAGAAGGTGGGGGCATCTAACAGAAATTAAATGTGCAATGCAATGCAAAAAAGTATTCCCGTGTTTGAAGGTGGGCGCCTAACAGAAATTAAAAATGCATGAAATTAAAAACTTTTGTGTTACCTTGTGATTGAAGGTTATCTTAGGTGAAAAATTCATCAGACTAAGACATTTAATCTTAGGAGAAAGTTTCAACAGACTAAGATTTTGATTCTCACTGGACTATGTCCATTTCAATGTAATCTCAGGAGGATTATCCATCGGACTGAGTTTATGACTCCAGGAGATAATTCATCAGACTGGGTCCATTTGCAATTCAGACTTTCTTAAGTCTTTCAATTTCAAAAATCTTTCCTTTCTTTTTCGACTTCTTACCTTTCTTTCTTTTCCAACTTCTGATTTTACCTTTCAAATTATGCCTTTCCTTTTCTTTTCAAATTATGCCTTCATTTCCTTTTCCAACTTCTACTTTTATCTTAGGTGAAAAATTCATCAGACTAAGATTTCATCTTAGGAGAAAGTTTCAACAGACTAAGATTCTTTCATTTCATCTTAGGTGAAAAATTCATCAGACCAACACTTTTATCTTGGGAGAAAGATTCAACGGACTAAGATTTTATCCAATTCATCTTAGGTGAAAATTTCATCGGACTAAGACTTTTGTCTTAGGAGAAAGTTTCAACAAACTTAGATTGTATCATTCTCCGATACTTGTTTATTACCTTTCAACTTGAATTGTTCATCTTCAAAAACAATTGTATTCACCTTCATGCTCTTCGGATGACTATTCGATGACAGAAATTTTTTTTCTACCCTAGTTTGACAATATCTTTTGCTCCTGTTTCAAAGCAAAGAAAACTCTGTCATTTTAAAATGCGGTGGTTGGTTGTGGCCTTGAACTTTCCACTTGAATGCTTGGCCTGTTCACCGACTATTCTTTTCATTCTTTCTCTGTTCAAACCCCATGTTTCCATTTATTACATTGTTCCCGAATTGGCTCTTTGCCGACCTTTGTGTCTTGCATGAACCCCAAATATTTTTATTGTTGCCCGCTCCATTGCACATGTTGCTCTTTTGGCTTAAAGCACTGGCCTTGTCTTTTCCTGACTTATGACAATTGTCTTGTTGGCCAAATCCCATCTTGTGCAATTGGAAAGCTTGGTGGCAATTTTTGAAATCATTTCTTTATTTGTTATGACCTGACCGACTCGATATGAGGGAGGGTAAAACAAGGTGTGAAGGATAGAGAGAAAGGAAGATACAATTCCTAACAAGAAACCTACAGAAGAATGACCTATCGGATATGAATACCGACTCTAGCGACCTTGACATGTACTTTCAGCCTTCTTTGTATAGCGAATCTGGTGTTCAACTCTTGTTGCAAGTTCTACCGTGAAACCGGTCTTCAACATTTCATTTCTTTGATCTGATCCTTAGTCGACTTGTAGTGCCCATAGGGTTTTCACCATCAAGCCTCTCTCATTTTGATTTTCTTTCTCTCAACTCACTGTCGCCTTACGGTGTCCGTGAGGGTTTTCACCAATAAGACTCTCTCATTTTGATTTCTCTCATCGTGGAGTCTCATCATGGTGGTTTTCATCATCTTGAATTCTTCATTCTCCTTTGTTCGGACTCGAGTGTTGCCCTTGATGTGATTCACCTTTGCTCGTTTGACTCGGCATTTCTTGAAGATTGATCGGAAGGTCTTCATTTGGACCGTAATGCAGGCTTTTGGATGGGGTTTAGAAAAAAGGATATAAAGGCTCAAAAATATTTCATCGTGGGTTAAAATTACAACTTTCGGAATCTTATTTATTCAACAACCATAACTTCTTCCCCAGTTTCCTTCTTGGGGGATTTTTTTGGATTTTTCCTTTATTGTGACTGAACCTCAGTGAGGCTGCCTACGTACCCTTTCGGGATCAAGTCAGACGTAGTTCAGATCATAAGATCGCTTCCTTGTTGCGATTTGACTTCTCCCGATTTTTTTCTTTTCTCTTCTTTTCTTTTCTTTTTCTTTCTTCTTTTTTCCTTTTTCGCTTTTTTTTCCTTCTTTTCTTTTCTTTTGTTTCTCCATTTGGATTTCTCCGCTCAATCCTCATTTTTTGTTGTTGATTCCGAAAGAGGGGTATGAAAGAAAATATAATAAGGCTCGAAGGGGTAACAATGGACGAAGTGTTTGGATAGCCGAATAAAATGCCTTCGTCATTCCAATCTTCAAAGCCTACCAAGTACAAACTACACAGTTAAACACCTTTGATTGATTCACATGTTTGCCTTGACGACTCTCAGTGCAATTGGGCAACAATCCCGATACCACGAATGATTCCTTTAGCTTTGGGGTACTTTTGCCTTTGGCTTTAAACTGATGAAGCATGATGCATTTCCACAGTGTTTCTTTTCGTTCTGCTTTCCCAAATACTCACTTGATTTCGGCTTCACAGTATTTCAATATTTCTTCCGAGTATCATTACATCTTTAACATTGTTTTATCACTAAATTGTCTTTTAAAATCAGGCCGAGAATTGTGTACAAGTCATGTTGCTAGAATCAGTATGAGAAGAATTGTAAAGTGATTAGAAATGGAATGTCTAGAAAGATGGGAAACAAAGAGTTTTATTAAACTGATGGGTTGAAACAACAAGACGAACAACAAAACGAACAGACTAGACTAGAATTACAAACCTAGACAGCACTAAACAAATTTATTACTAAACAAAACAAAGTGGAAAGATAGAAGGGTTTTGACTCTCAAGACAACGTCCGGATTACAACCCTGAAATAACCCGGGCAAAAGAGATGACACCAAAATATACCACCAAAACTCCAAGAGGTGGAGCACCTTCCCAATTGACAAGCATGGCATCCTAGCCACTGAATTCTGCATTAATGTTGCCAAGATCACTTTCTGTTTCAATATCTTCAACTTCAGTTGACCTCCCAAGAAGATTTTCATCACCCATATCACCGGGCATCATTCCCACAAAATGTGCTCCGTTATGTGCAGGTAAAGAATTCTGTGCAATGTTCTGGATGCCACTGCCTTGGACCACAATTATTCCTTCCTGAATCATTCTTTCTATCTCTCTTTTCAAATCCCGACAACTTTCAACATCGTGCCCCAGGGCATTGGAGTGGTATTCACACCTTTTAGATGAGTCAAAGCTTCTCGCACGTCGATCCACCCGATTTGTAGGAATGGGTGCAATCATGCCATGTCGTTTTAACTTCTCAAACAAGCTTGCATAGGACTCTCCTATTGGTGAAAAATTATCTTTCAACTTCTGTTCCTTTCCATACCCCTGGCTTGGATGTGGGTTATAAGGTACTTGAAAATTTTGCGGAGGCTGGTAAGGATTTTGTGATGTTTGAGCTCGCTTTCTTGGGTGTTTTGAGGATTGAGCAACATACTGGACTGGATCAACAGAGTATGGAGGGTTCTGAGGCGGGTAGTAATGCTTAAGAGGGTCATGGAAAACTTGATGAGGTTGCATATACCTTCGAGATGTTCTCATAGGACCTCTTCTCGACCCTGATGTCATCATGATTTCGTCATCCCTCCCATTCACATCACTGAATTCACTTTGGACATCCCGAGCCGCATTTTTGAGAGCTGCTTGACTTATAATTTTGCCTGTCTTAAGACCATCTTCCACCATTTCTACCATTTTGAGTATTTCTTCAAATGATTGACCAAATGCAGATATCATGTTTTGAAAGTAATCCGGCTCTTGAGCCTGAAGAAAAATAGTGGCCAACTCGTGATCATTCATGGGTGGCTTAGCTCTCGCCGCCTGCTCTCTCCATTTGATGGCATATTCCCTGAAACTTTCAGTTGGTTTCTTTTTCAGTTTAGAAAGGGAAATGCGGTTTGGGGTGACGTCAATATTGTATTGAAACTGTTTGACAAAGGCCCGTGACATGTCATCCCAAACGTGCCAACCAGATGCGTCTTGATCCCAAAACCATTCAGATGCCACTCCCGAGAGGCTTTCCCCAAAATAAGCCATAAGCAATTCTTCATTTCTTCCCACACCTCTCAATTGGTTGCAATACCTTTTCAGGTGGGCTATGGGGTTTCCACGTCCATCGTACTTTTTCAATTTGGGAACCTTGAAGCTAGGCGGTAAGTGGACATCGGGGAACATACAAAGATCTCTGAAGGCAACACTCTTTTGACCTGCCATTTCTTGCGTGTTTTTCAGCCGTTGTTCTAATCTCTTCAATCTTTGGGCCATTTCTTCCTGTACCTTCTTTCGGGTAGGCTTCTCAATGTTTGAGGAAGATCAAACGAGTATGAGTGGTACTCAGGAGAGTGGTACTGTTCTTGCTGTATATCAAATTGTGACTCATGAGAAGGCTGTCCTTGGCCATTGGCCCATGCTTGACGCATTTTGGTCATTTGTTCTTTCAGTGTTCTATTTTCCTCAACCACAGTAGACTCTTGTTGAACTTTCTGACCCTGAGTCTCTTGAGCACTCGCAACAACTCCGATGTAGGTTATCATTTTCCTTGAGTCTTGCTTTCCAATTTACCACAACCAACCACCTCAACTTTCTGAATTAACAAAATGAAACCATCATGTTAGCGTTAAGGTGTTTCGCTTATTGATTTCCTTTGTTTTTTCTGCTATTTTCTCTTCTTCTTCTTTTTTTCTTTTTGTGGTTTTTTTTCTCTTTTTTTTTCTTTTTGTAGTTTTTTATTTTTTTTCTTTTTGGTTATGGAAATGGTCGAATCCTATGTGAATTGCCTACGTATCATGACCCCGCATGAATCAGACCAAGCACAGTTCTTGCAAATAATGCAAGAAATAAAGACATGTTTATTTGATTTTTTTTTTGATTTTTTTTTCTTTTCTTTGAAGGAAAATTATAGAAGCCGACCCCAACTACAAACTTGTGTAGGAGATTTCTATAAGAATATTTTTTTGGTGTCAATTATGACTATTTCTACAAAATTGGCCACATAATGGCTTATTTGACAAAATGACTATTTTTGCAAAATTTATTTAAGAAAGATAAAACTGAAATTTTTTTTATACTATGGCTCATGGGGCATCGTTCGGCATCACCATAAACCAACACAAGACTATTTTTCATAAATTGGCCATGTAATGGCTTATTTAGACAAAGTGGCTCTTTTTGCAAAATTTTATTTAAGAAGATGCAAATTCAAAATTTTTATCCTGCTGCCTATGGGGCATCGTTCAGCACCGACACAGGCCAACACAGGACTGAGGAAGTTAATATACAAAAATGTGGCTATTTCAGCAAAATTTCGGCCATGTAATGGCGTATTTGATAAAGTGGATATTTTTGAAAAGTTGAGCGATGACTCAAACTTAATTTTGCGGATACAACCTTTCAACATTTCCACGAGGGAATATTTCAAGGCTGTGTCCAAAATTATTTACATATGACTCAAAGTGGCTATTCTTGCAAAAACAGCCTTCCGGCGTCTTTTTGAGGGCCATCCGGCTTATTTTAAGCAAGAATAGCATCACCCGACTTATTTATAACAAAATCAAAAATTTGACATTTTTTGGTTATTTTGCAAACGGGGTGTGAACCCGAACTTGATTTTGCAAATACGACCTTTCAACATTTCCACATGGAATATTTCAAGGCCATTATTGAAAAAGAAAAAGAAAAAACTTCAAAGTGGCCATTTTTGCAAAAACAGCCTTCCGGCATCCTTTCAGAACATTCGGCTATTTTCAAAAATGGCGTCACTTTGATTTTATTGACAAAAATTAAACACACATTTTTTTTTGATTTTTTAAAAGGGGTGATTGGACCCGATGAGGGTTGCCTACGTATCCCACCTAATGGCGAGAATCAAACCTGCGTAGTTCGGTCAGATTATTTGACCAATTATTTCAACAAAAGTGTTCTACCTATTTTTCAAATTTTCTTTTCAAGCATTCGACAGCGTTTCGTCGATATTTCGATATTTTTTTCTATTCTAAAATTTCCTCTCTTTTTGTTTTTCAGGAATGTAGCCAATAATAATCTAGAACAAATAAATGCAACATATAACATGCTCGCTCTTTTGATTACCGGGTCACCTGTCCTAGACGGACCCAACCCCTGTGTTGAGTCAGATATGATGCAAATAAACGTCCTAGACCTAGGCTCAATATCCTGAATTTTCATCGGTACTAGACCGTGTACCCGAGTGGACAACTCGGATCGAGGAGGGGGCTACGTACCGGTGACCCGCGGGGTCAATCGGCTTTGTAACTTATTCGGCCTCTTTTCTTATTTTTGGTATTGACACTAACAGAAAGGGGAGTCTCAACCAGTAAGCACATCCCCGGAGGTAAAGAAGAGAAAGGTTTTCGGCACAATTTTTATATATACAGTTCACGTAATATCAAAGCGGTAAACATGTAGCACATTAATCAAAATATATAAGGAAATCAGATATAAACAAAAACAGCAATTTAACTGAGCTCGAATTCTTAAACCCTGAACCGAAGTTCTGGGTTACTTATCCCCAGTAGAGTCGCCACAGCTGTCACACCTCCTTTTTTTTCACACACAACGTAAATGTGCCGTTGTTTACCACTACACCTCGAGAAGGGATATAATAATAATCAGTGAAGGAGTTTTTCCACTTAAAGGACAGTCGGAACGCATTTTATTTAATTTTCAGAGTCGCCACTTGGGAAAATAATGGTGTCCCAAGTCACCGGTTTAATCCCGAACCGAGGAAATTTATGACTCCGTAATACAGTCTGCGAAACTAGAAACCTGGATAAGGAATTCTGTTAACCCGGGAGAAGGTGTTAGGCACTCCCGGATTCCGTGGTTTTAGCACGGTCGCTCAACTGCAATTTTTTCTTTTATCTGATTTCTTTACATATTTTAATTATCTGCCTTTTAATGTTCCGCTTTTTAATTTTAGAAGAATTGCGATGTCACGAAAACACATTTCGAGTCACACCGCAACCAGTACGCCTGTGACTTTAATGTATTTCAGTTTCGCCGAGAAATAGATTTGGGTCACATAAATGCGCACCCATAATTAGGAAAGTATTTTATTAAAGTCGTGCCTAAAGATTCTACGTGTTGTTAACTTTGGGAAAGACCGTGAAATTCGCTAAACGGTCTTCCCGAGTCTAAGTTTTTTATAATAATTTATTTGTGGGCCCCGCAATATTATACACATCCGCTCAAACATTACAACAACCATCCAAATCGGGGCCTCAATGATCAACCAGAATTCGAACTAACACCATTTAAATACTCAATATAAAAATAAAAATTCCAATCATACAATACTATGGATAAATAAACCAACACTCACTAGTAAACACAAAGAATACTGAAACAACATGAGAGTAAAGGTAAGAAATGGAACCTTGAAAAGAATTTCAGATGAAGCCTTCTCCAAAATTTGATTCAATATAAAAGATTTCAGAATGAACTGTGCAGCAGTAGGGAAAGAGACCTTGACCTTCCAGTTATAACGACATTATGTGGCCTAGATCGAGAAACTTCATCCAAAACCAAATTGGACCCTATCATAGTCCCGATAATAACTTCCCCAAGCCAGCTATACCATATCAACTCATTCATCTAGCTATAACTAATCGAAAGCGAAACACTTTTAATTGAAAACTCTGAAACCTTCCCGTACAGGGAATCAAAAAATAGTGACAAAGATCCCCAACGGACCTTGGACGGAAAACCAACAACTGACTAGCACTCGACAGGAAAATACGTCAGCAACTCTAGCAGGACCTTTACTGTCCAGAAAACTCGATGATGACCTCAACGTCAAACTCGAAATCGACCCTTTCTCACGTAAACTTTCGCAGAAAACACACAGCTTGAGCTATGGTGTTTGGGGTAATCCTTGTGAGGTTTTGGAAGCTGATTCAAGGCAGCTTTTGAAGTGAAAATTGACAGCGTTTTAAGTGATTCATTGCCGAGTTTTTGCTACCTTTTGGACTGGTTTTCCACGGGAGTTTGGTGAGGGATTTGGGCATGTTTTTAGCTATTTTTGCTGGGGTTTGAGTTTCAATGAAGTTAAGGGAGTCTTTGAGTAATGAAAGGATGATGCTTCATCTAGGTTTTTCGAGCTACAAGATACGGAGGTGCATGAGTTTTCAAGGCTGAATCCCGGCGCAAGTTGTGTGTGTATCCCTAATTGTGTATAGGTTTAGCCTTTTTAAGTAGGGAAATGGGTAGGGTTTAGTAATGAGTTGGGCCCAATTAGGTGGGTTTTGGGTATTTGGGCCAGGGAAAATTAAGGAAAAATGGCCCAATTTAGGTCTCTTACTAAGATAGCCCACTTATTTTATTTATTTTAAAATTATTTTTTAGTTATTTTTTTCTAATTTTATTAAAATGCTTGACACTAAAATCTATTTCCTATCCATTAGTAAAAATGCAAACTAAAACATATTTAAACTAAAAATGCAAGATGGACCATTTTTGTTATTTTCTTTACATTTTGTTCTAAAACAAATTGATACTAAAAAATGTGAAATTAAATTCCTAAATGCAAATGCATATTTTTTGTATTTTTTTATATGAATTTTCATGCAACTAATTAATACGCAAAATTTTAAAAAATAAGGAAAAATTATTTACTTTGAATTTTATGGGAATAACTCATATATAGGGTAAAAAGCACGTGCTCACATATGTTATGTAATTGATTTTGGCTAGATTTAGGCCAATCAAAACTGAATATTTGTAGGAAGAGCATTGTGGTTGATTGACTGAGCTTGGTTCGAGGTAAGTGGATTTCCTAACCTCGTGTAAGGGAACTCCTCTTAGGATTTGGTAATGTTTTGATGCGTGAGTGTCATGTACTTGAGGTGATGAGTACGTACACGGGCTATTTGATGTAAAACTTTTTTTTTTCACTAAGTCATAACTTGTTTCTCCTTATTTGAACTATACTAGCATATGTTTCTATCCTGTTTTGTTTACAATAGCACGTATACGTATTTTAATTGCCTATCTGAACTTTGTGCAGCATGTTTAGTGAAATTACATGTTTTTCTCAACTTTAACTTAGTCTTAACTGTAGGTTTTCTTGCTTTAACTGTCATTTCTATTATTTGAGCTGCATATTTACTTTGCGACTACGAAACGGTATTTCGGGAGATTTTCCTCCACTATGTATTTACTTTGGGACTATATAACGGTATTTCGGGAGATTCCTATGTACTATATATTTACTTTAGGACTACGGAACGGTATTTCGTGAGATCCCCGAGCATATTTGCGTTTGGGACTACGAGATAGTATCTGGGGAGATCCCCTGTTGTTATCTCTGTGTTCTGAAATGTTGTCTTTCTATGACTCTATTCCTGTTAGATTTTCGTATTTATTTGAGATAATACATAAAATACCCATCAAACTTGTCCGAAAAAACCATTTACACACCTAAACTTTACGGGCGACCTTTTACTCCACTATTCTAAACTTAAGTGAATTTAATACCCCCTTCAAAAAACTGAACCAAGTCTTAGGATGGCTGTGTGTTACACGCACCATTCCCCTATTTTCAGTTTTTCCATTTTTTTTTTAATTTTAGTTTTTAAAAAAACGAAAATTTTATGTTAAAAAACAAAAAAAAAAGTATTTACAAATTTATGTTCTCAGTTTTTACAAAATAATTTTTTTTTAAAAAAACTAAAAAAGATAAAAATATATACTTTTAAAAAAAGAAAGTATTTTGTTGACAATAATCTTTTTAGTTTTTAAAAACAAAAATATTTTGTAAAAAATAAAATTTATTTTTTCTGTTTTCAAAAAAAATTCAGTTTATACAAAAAAAAAATCAGTTTTTACAAAAATAAATATTAAAAACAGAAAAAAATAATATTTTTCAAAAACGAAAATACTTTGCTTGAATTTTTTTCTTGAGCTTTTCAAAAACAAAAATATTTTGTTAAAAAAACTATTTTTTAACAAATTGTAAAAACTTGTTTTTTGTAAAATTTGAAAAAATAGTAAAAACGAAAAAAATAGTTTTAACAAAATATTTTTCGTTTTTAAAATAATGAAGAAAATGTTTCCAACAAAATATTTATGTTTTTGAAATTTATTTTTTCTTCAGTGTTTCAATTATTTTTAAAGTTTTTTTTGTGTAAAAACTACAAAAATAAATTTTGTAAAACTAGAAAAAAATTTTTTTAACATAATATTTTCATGTTAAAGAAGAAAAAAATGAAATATAAAAGAGAAAAAAATAATATTAAGTTAATTAGTTATAATATCCTATTAAAAAGTCACACATGGACCTGTAAATTAATTTTAAATTTTTTTTTGCCTTCACGCGCAGCTACTACGTTAACTACACGTTTTGCACAGAGGGGGGGTATTAAATTCACTTAAGTTTAGAAAAGTGGGGTAAAAGGTCGCCCGTATAGTTTAGGTGTGTAAATAATTTTTTCGGACAAGTTTGATGGGTACTTTATGTATTATCTCTATTTATTTTGACTCTGATATCTCATTCTATCTTATTTCATTATATCTATACCAGTAGTGCCCTGATATGATCTCGTCACTACTCAATCGAGGTTAGGCTTGGTACTTACTGGGTAGCGTTGTGGTGTACTCATGCCCTTCCCTGCACATATTTTTCATGTGCAGATTCAGGTACCGCTTATCAGCCGCATTAGCAGTGAAGCGGGACAGTTGTACAGACTTCAAGGTATATCTGTCTCGTCCACAGACCTCAGAGTCCCTATCTACTCTTCTCCATGTCAAACACTTCTTGTATTTTTCTTTTTTTATTAGACTCTAGAGTATAGATGAAGACTGCTTAACCCGTTTGAATTTCTATTAGAATAATTGTAACCCTAGGCCTAGAAGTTTGATTTATTCAACGTACCTTGCAGGTCGTGACTCATCATTTAGTACGGGTTGGATTTTTTCCTATCATCTAAATCGTTCGTAAAATTTTAAAAATTCAAAAATTAAAATTTTAAAATATGGATACCTGACCGTGGGTATTCCTCATAAATAGTATCTCTTCAGATGAACAACATTCTAATGTGAAGATAGTATCTTACCATCCATTGTTTCAAAGTCATATGCTCCTTTACCTACAATACCATGAATTATATAGGGTCCTTCCCATGCTGGACTTAATTTGCCCGCGTTAGCTGCCGTCATAGATTGAAAAATCTTTTGAGCACGAAGTCCCCAATTTTGAAGAATCTGCGGCGCGCTTTTCAATTGTAGTACCGTTCTATGACCTGCTTCTGTGCTGCCATTCTTATTATTGCAGCTTCTCTTCTTCCTTCAAGTAAATCCTGATTTACACGCATTTCCTCGTCATTAGACTCTTCTGTTGCTTGTGTGAACCTTGTACTCAACTCTCCTATCTCAACTAGAATTAAAGCTTTAGCTCCATAATCCAATGAATGGCATTTCTCCTATACTTGTTTTTACTGTTGTGCGATATGCCCATAAAATACCAGGTAACACTTCTGGCCAATTGCCTTTTGATTCTTATAAACGCTTCTTTAAATTGTTGATAATGACTTTGTTTGTTGATGCAGCTTGCCCATTACCCACCGGATAATAAGGTGTAGACATAATCCTTTTAATCTGCCAACTTTGAAAGAATTCTGTGATTTAGGGGCCTATAAACTGAGGACCATTATCACATATGATCTCTTTTGGCACACCAAATCGACATATGATATTCCGCCAAATGAAATCTTTAACTTCCTTTTCTCGCACATATTTGAATGCTCCTGCCTCTACCCATTTAGTAAAATAATCGATGAGTGTGAGCACATGATTTTTGCACCAGGCAAATAATTCCAAAATTAAAATAAATATGTTTTGAGTGCAATTACTTGCTTTATTTTGTGTGTTTGAATAAGTAAAAATTAAAAAAAATTAGGCTAGTTAATTACTTCGTTTAATTAGTTAGATTTTAAGCAAAATTAAAAAAAAAATAGTTTAAGTAGTAGAAAATAAAGAAAAATAGCAGAAAAATTGCAAAAAATATTAGAAAATTAGAATAAGTAGTAAATTAGGATTTGTAATTTTTCATAAAAGAAAAAGAAAAAAAAAGTATAAAAGAAAATGCATAAAAATCATTAAAACCAGAAAATACAAAAAAATAGATATATATATTGGATATGATAAACTTGGGCCAGTTGCAATCCAAGTCACTGGCCCAATGTTTTGGCCCAAAGGTGATCTGGTCCGGAGATGATGGTGAAGTGATCTCAGCCGTTCATGTCCTTAAATCCAACGGCTGAGATAATTGTTGGAATTAATTAGTTATTGAATTATGTGAGGATGGATCTAAGCCGTCCGTTTGATTTAATCCAAGGGTCTAAGACCTTGGCCTCATAAGTAATAGGACGACATCGTATTAGTAACGCTCATCCAGAGCCATCGATCTTGATCAAACGAACGGCTGAGATTTCATCGGATATTTGGCCTATAAAAGGGCCTTGTCTGAAGCGGCTGTCTCATTTTGCCAAAATCCAAACCCTAAGAGACAGCCGCCTCTCCTCTCCCTTTCTTCATCTTCATCATCATTCTCGTCTGCAACCCTAAACGGCCATGGCGGCCACCACTCCTACGGTGGTCGCCGGCTCCTCTCACCCCTCTTCTCATCTTCTCCTTCTTCTTCATTTCATACCACGCCCAAAACCCAGAAAAACACCCCATTCTTCAAAGTCCCGGTCACCGGAATCCTCGCCGGTGACCACCAAACAATGAACCACCGCCTGAAACCAATACCATTCGAACCCTTTTTCTTTGATCTACCCAACTATACTACTCTCCATCCTCGAATCTTCCTGGATTTCTTCGAATATCCAGAATAAGGTCACCGGAAACCTAACTCCGGTGACCCCAAAATCAAAACCACCCAAAGGCCTCATCTTTCACACCCCTGAACACCCCTTACAACTCAAAACCACAAAAAGGCTCCCCTTTGAGCCTAAAAGAAAGACCAGAGGGAAAATCGAAAAAAAAAGATATCTGGAAAAAGAATAAAGAAAAAGGAAACAAGAAGAAAGGCTAGGGAATCAGAGAGTGAAAAGAGTGAGGAAAAGAAAAGAATAGGAAGCTCGGGGGACCGGCCCCGCAAGCTAAGTCCCTTCCCTCCATATGTGTTTGTTTTCTTGTTTGTTCGTTGTATTGCTTTTTGTTTCTATGCTGATATTTTTACCATGATTTTCTGTTCTTAGTCTTTTAGTATATTTGATAGTTTGGGGTTTAATTTGTTCCTCTGTGCTTTTTGTTTGAAATCCTGTTTTGATATCCCTTTCTTGTCTTTGTCTTCTGCTAGCATTAGATTTTTCAATCTCGTTGATCTTCGATATCTCCTTTGCATGATTAAATTTCGACTCTAGTCTTCTTTGTTAGCTTTTAATAGTTTGAATGGTTCTTCTTCCCTGATTAGTTATAAGGTCCTTATTTGATTGTTTCTTCTTTTGTTTCACACCTCTTGCATGTTTCTCTAATGATTAGTCATAAGGTTTCTTAGCTTGCTCCTCTTTAACCGGTTAATGATGAGACTCTGTTATTTGTCTTGTGTTGATTCCATGATAATTTGTTCTAAGATCAGAGATTTCATCTTTCCTTTGTTATGTTAGTTGTAGAGTTTTGATTCACTGCAAAAGGCATGATCTTTGTTCTGTATCTGTTATCAAGTTCAAGTTACTGTGACCACTCTTGTTGCCCTTAGCTTTTAATGATCCTTGATAAAAAATAGGTTTCTGTTTCATCTTATTCATCTTCATGATATGTTCTGTTAAATCATAAGAGTTACTTTAGGTTCCCTTTCCTTATTCATCTTGTGAATATTGCAGTCTTTGATCTGTTTAGTTGTTAGTCTAGTATTCTCCTATTGTCATACATGCTTAGTTCTAATATTAGTTTAACTTCATCCTCTTAAGTGCTTTGATTGGTCTGTCTTGCTCCTTTTTCACTGTTTCTCCATGTCCTTCTGCTTCTCGTTTTCACTGTCCTGCACTTGTATTAGATTTAGGCTGTTATTTGGGAAAAGCTTTAGGTTGGTAGGTCTGGTTAATCACCATTCTTAGTCCATTGCCCTCCTGTTTAAAATAAATCATGTTTTTATTCTTTTGTTTCTGGGAATTCGGTGTCTATGTCCATAAATGCTAAGTGTTTTAGGGTTTTTCAGTATATCATCTAACATGAAATGACTGTTACTTAGCCTAATTGATGTTAATTGCCATGTTGCTGCATGATTTCAAGTTATGTAAGTTGATTAGTTGAGATTCAACATTATCAAACCCCACTTCTGAATTTTGATTGATTAATGAACAATATTTGGCTTCATGTGTTTATATGTGCAATTATATGTTGAAATGGTTAAGTTTGCAATAGTTTTATGTTAAGTATGAACACTGTTGATGTCTATTATGCTTAGGAAGATTGGTTATAACTGTTAGTACTAGTTCCATGAAAGTGGTTAGTTTTGAAATAGGACTAAAACTGAAAATGAACAAAAATAGGCTGTTAGTTAAATAATTGGCCTAAGAATGGTCAACCTTGCAAAGGGTTGACCAATTCTATAAGCCCTAACACACAGTTCACTGTTAAACAGTGGCTGGTTGTGCAAAATGGCTGTGTCTGCAAATGCAGACTGGCCCAGGCTCTCTTTAGAGCCCTGAACAGCAAAGTGGCCAAACCTGTAAAGGTTTTGGGCCTAGCTGTTCAGTATATGGCTTTAATAGCCCAAGCTAAGTCTCAACTTGAGACTGGCTAACTTTTAAATAGTTTAAACATAACAATAAAACAGGCTATGCCTGCAATTAGCTTTAATTAGGAATAAATGGGTCTTAATTGATTGGAATTAATTTAAAAATGGCTAAATTTGAAATAGTTCTTAAAAATAAAACTGGCCAGCCCTTAAATACTAATGCCAGGGCTGGCTATTAGTTAAATAGGTTCAAAACAAGCTAAAATCTGCCCTAGGCAAGCTGGTAAATCAGCAGTGCCCTTAGGGGCACAATTGGGAATTGAAAAGGTAAAATAGTGAATAGTTAGAACTTAAAAGGGTAATGGAGACATTTATGCTCCTGATTTCTGCAATTTTGCAGAGATTTAGGGGTATAATGGTCTCCTAAAAATGGGAAATTTGTAAAAATCTTTAACTATTAGGGATACACTAGTAAAAGGCCATAAAAGAGAATCTTTAGAACCTTCCAACACATGCTGGAAGGGTTTTGATAACTGAAAATGGGGACTTAAGTGTAGATTTGATAATTTTAGGAGGGGAGAAGTGGGATAAAATCCCATAACTTTCTCCCCAAGTTTCAGCCTTAGGTTAGCTATAAATACACCTTCAAAAGAGCTGAAAAGGGGGTTCCAAAATCTGAGTAATAGAGAAGTATATCTGGGTTCCAATATAGAGCAATCTGAGTTAATATTTGGGTCGAATCTGGAGTAATAGAAGAAACACATCTGGGTTTGAAATTGGCAATCTGAAATTCATTAGCTTGAGATATTAAAATTAGCAATATAACAGTAGAATTTCTGGGTTTTCTACCGGGTTTTTCTGGGTTTTCTGCTTTGAGTCACTGCTCGTTTGCTGTTGCTGTGCTGTTGTGTTGCTGTGTTGATCCAGCCCTCATTTCACTGTTGCATTACTTTGAGTCCATTGCTGTTACTTGCTTGCTTAATCCCCTAGACTCATTGATCTTCTTCTCTGTGATCCAGGTACTTTTCTACCCGAAATGAAGCTGTAATGGAATTTGAAATGAAGACTTGGAATTATTTTGTTATTCATTTGTAGCTTCACTTTTAATTTGTAGTATGCTGTAGTAGATAGCAAAGAAAAACAGAAACTAATGCTGTAATAGTTAGTATATTAGTAGTAGTATAGTCATAGTCATAAATCACTTAGTTAATTAGGCAAAACCTCTAAAACAAAGTCAAATGGCTATCACATGAGTAGATGACAATCATGATCACATAGTTAATTCATTTCATTGATCAGTCAAGATAAAATTAGTTAAGAAGAAGAAACCATCGAACAAGGTAGACAATTGGAGTACGATTGACTTGATAGCATTGAATGAGTCCGATTGGTGCTAATACCAATATCTAATCACATATATAAAGTAATATATGAGAATAAGTTCAAAAGTAATATCTGGGTTAAGTCATATTAGAGTCAATAGTTGTATGAACATATCCATGAGTTTAATTCATATGTCAGTAGCGAAATAGTATAGCTATAAGTAACCCATACCGTTTCATCTATATATATGGAGTTAAATAGCTCACTAACCTCAGCTAATAATTGATTCACTGGTTAGTATAGGTTCTTTGTTAAAAATCAAAAAATAGAAGTAGTCTTGTAATTCTCTATTAGTAGATAGCCTTATTTCCCAATTTGTATCACGACTTTTCTCTTTAATTGATCAATAAAAATGACATCTGATTCTTTCTTTGAGTTCAAATGTGTACATTCTTTTACTTTCTCTGTTATTTTTTGGTTTTGAGCCTAAATCTCTATATGAAGCCGACTGGGCCAGCGAGCACGGTTCAATAACTACCTGGGCCTTTAAGGCCTGGGCCGATGTAATATATGTGTAAAACTTCACTTGGAACCAGGCCCCATTTAAATAACAACAAACTACACGGGCCTAGGATTATTCTAGTATTAGTAATACGATTAAGGAAAGAACAAGTATAGAAAACGTAGTTAAATACAAGTATTGAATCCTTTAATGAAAATTGGGACGAGCCTCGCCCGAATAACACCGGGGCCCCCATTTAGTAATGATATAACACAAATAGACCCGGGAAAGCTAATAGCCAATTCCATAGCTTCTCCTAAAAGATTTAAAAACCGATAGACATTACTTTAGGGCACGATTGTAATATACCTTCCTATGAACGAGTGTGCACTTGGTGCGACTCAAATCCAAATCTCGGTAAAGCTGAAATACACCAAAAGTCATAGGCGTACTGGTTGCGGTATGACTCGAGGCGTGTTTTCGCGACACCGCAAATTCCTAAAAAATGATATTTAACGTAAAAGCACATTATGTTGTTAAAATCTGTAATAACTGAGTTAAACAAAAGTCAAGAACGACAGTGGAGCGACCGTGCTAAAACCACGGAATCCGGGAATGCCTAACACCTTCTCCCGGGTTAACAGAGTTCCTTATCCGGACCTCTGCTTCGCAGACATTTCAAGAGTCAAAATTCCTCGGATTCGGGATTAACCGGTGACTTGGGACACCATTATCATTCCCAAGTGGCGACTCTGATTAATCTCTAATGAAATCCCGAACCGATTGTCCTTAAATTGGAAAAACTCCTTCCCTTACGTTATTTTATCCGTTTCGGGTAATTGAGCGTCGGGGTATACCTTACAAGTGTATTTATACACCTTTAAGCAATGTGGGGGTAGTAAAAAGGGAGGTGTGACAATGAGTACGGGCAAAAACTTACTTGCGGTAAACGACCCACGATATCCATCCCCCACTTCATAAATGGCCACGGTACAGTGACCGAATGTAGTAACTCTACAGGTCTATGCATATTATTACCGTACCTTTGACATTTATCACATTTAGCCACAAAATATTTCACTTCTTCTTCCATTTTAGGACAATAATAACCTACCCTAATTAAGGTTCTTACAAATGACCTTCCTCTTGCATGGTTCCCACAATATCCCTCGTGTATTTCTCTCATTTCATATTCTGTCTGGGAAGGTCTGAGGCATCTTCTAAGGGACCACCGAACATTATTCCGTAAAGATGTCTTTTCTTTAAGCAATACCGAGCAGCGTTTTTTCTAAGCGCATGAGCTTTTTTCTTATCTTCAGGACGATACCATACTGCAAAAAGCAATGATCTCGTTCCTCCAATCCCAAGTTAAGTTATTAAAATTTACTTCATTTTTATCAAGGTCGAGAACTGAATGAAATAAATAAATAACTGAAGCATTTGCATCGCTTGCCACGTCAGCCGCAGATGCAAGATTAACTAGAGCATCTGCTTCAATATTTTCATCACTTGGTATTTGTGTAACTTTTCCAATATTTTCTCTACTCTCTTTGATAATTTCAGCTCCTTCAAGTCGTGATAAGTGATCAGTGACTTGATTTTCGGTGCCCTTACGGTCACTGATTTCAAAATCGAACTCTTGCAGAAGCAGCACCCAACGAGTTAGGCGCGACTTAGACTCCTTCTTGTCAATTAAGTACATTTGTGCTGCATGGTCAGTGTATACTATTACCTTGGATCCTATGAGATAGGACCTGAACTTGTCGAACGTGAATACTACCGCCAGCATCTCTTTTTCCGTCACTGTGTAATTCAACTGTGCTCCACTCAATGTTCTACTAGCATAGTACATTGGATGCATCAGCTTGTCCTTCCGCTGGCCAAGCACTGCCCCCACTGCATAGTCACTTGCATCCCACATAAGCTCAAATGGTTGCTCCCAGTTGGGGGAAATAATGATTGGTGTTGTGACCAGCCTCTTCTTCAGCTCCTCAAATGCAATCCTGCACTCATCAGAAAATAAAAAAGGGTGATATTTTTCAAGCAACTTACAGAGAGGGTTTGCAATTTTAGATAAGTCTTTAATGAACCTCCGGTAAAAACCGGCATGTCCAAGAAAGCTTCTAATGGCCTTGACGGATGTTAGTGGAGGCAACTTTGCAATGACATCAACTTTGGCTCGGTCTACCTCAATCCCCTTGCTCGAAACCCGATGTCCCAAGAATATACCTTATTGTACCCTGAAATGGCACTTCTTCCAGTTTAGCACCAAGTTTGTCTCCATACACCCGTTTCAGCGCTCTTGTCAGATTGACAAGGCATTCATCGAATGAATTCCCTACCACTGAGAAGTCATCCATGAACACCTTCATGATATCTTCCACCATGTCGGTGAATATGGCCATCATGCACCTTTGGAATGTGGCAGGTGCATTGTATAATCCGAATGGCATCCTCCTGAAGGCAAAAATGCCATATGGGCATGTGAAGGAGGTCTTCTCTCTATCCTCCGGGGCTATTGAGATCTGATTGTACCCCGAGTACCCATCCAAGAAGCAAAAGTGTGACCTCCTTGCCAACCTGTCAAGCATCTGGTCAATGAAGAGAAGTGGGAAGTGGTCCTTGTTGGTGGCTAGATTCAGTTTCCTGTAGTCCATGCATATCCTCCATCCGGTGACGGTTCTTGTTGAGATTAATTTACTGTTCTCATTTTGCACCACCGTCATGCCACCTTTCTTTGGCATACATTAAACTGGGCTAACCCAGCTACTATCAGAGATTGGGAAAATAATTCTCGCGTCTAGCCACTTTATCACCTCTTTCTTCACCACTTCCTTCATGTTTGGGTTCAGCCTTCTTTGGTGTTCCCTGGAAGGTTTGTGCCCCTCTTCTAGGAGAATCTTGTGCATGCAGTAGCGGGGTTGATCCCCTTTATGTCTGCCAGTTTTTTATTCTTTAAGTACCTGTATAAGCTTTTGAGCCTGCACATCTAGCAAACCAAATGAGATAATAACAGGTAAAGTGGAGTTAGGGCCTAGAAATTCATACCTGAGATGAGCTGGTATTGGCTTAACCTCCAGCTTTGGTGGCTCTTCAATGGATGGTTTTGCTGGAGGGGTCTCTCTCTTTTCTAAGTGTAGAGGTTCAAACTCCAACTCTCTATCCCAAAACCCCTTACCTTCCAGAGATAGCACCCACTCTGCCAGGCTTTCACCATTTACCTCTTCTAAGTTCATCAGGCATGCCTGAAATGGATCTTCAGCTGTCAATTCTATATCATATGTCTCTACTATCACATCTACCGCATCAATGAGAGAGAAATTCGCGAACTCACTAGGGCGCCTCATAGATTTTTATACATTGAATATGATCTCCTCATCATCCAACCTCATATTGATTTCCCCGGTCTCACAATCAATCAGTGCTCTCCATGTGGCTAGGAATGGTCTTCCTAAGATTATAGGAATTTCCTCGTCCACCTTGCAGTCAAGAATAACAAAATCGGCGGGAAACACAAACTTCTCCACCTGGATGAGCACATCATCCAATATACCGAATGGACGTTTAACCGTCCTGTCAGTAAGCTATAATAACATAGAAGTAGGCCTGACTCTCCCAATGCCTAGCCTCTTATAGATCACCAGGGGCATAAGATTTATGCTCCCCCCCAAATCACACAATGCCTTAGCAAAGGCAAAGTTTCCTATAGTGCATGGAATAGTAAAACTACCTGGGTCAGATAACTTCTCACATATGGGTCTAGAGACCACTGCACTACATGTTTGTGTATTACGGTGGCCAAGTCTTGGAAATTAAATTTCTGCGACATCAAATCTTTCATCATCTTAGCATACCCAGACATTTCTTTCAAAGCTTCAATTAAGGGAATATTTACCTAGATTTGCGTGAGCATCTTGAAGAATCTCTTGTATTGCTCCTCTTTCTGGTGCTTGGCCAACCTTTGGGGGAATGAGGCTGGAGGCCTCTTCTTCCCAATCACTTGGGACTTCTCTTTCTCTATAACTTGTTCCACAACCGGCTGCTCTACCGGTTCAGCTACTTTCCCCGTTTCCTACTGCACATCATTACTTTTCAGCTACTGGCTGGACTGTAACTTCTGTCAACCCGGTGGACTTATCCAGTTCAATGGGTACTGGAGTGAGTGTCTCAGCCTGCAAATTGCCTCTATCTCTTTTCTCGTTCAGCATCAATATCTCTTCCACTTCTCAAATTAACTGCCATCAGCTTCTTTGGGATTTGATCCTTTGGGTATGTTTCTGTATCTGCAGGCAATGTCCCTTGAGGATGATTGTTAAGTGACATAGCAATCTGTCCCACCTGTACTTCAATGTTCTTGATAGTTGCGTCATGTGCATCTATCCTCTCATTGGTTTTGGCGTGTGACCCAATTACCTGCTGCATCATAGCTTTCAACTCTGCGAACTCATCGTCATGTCTACCCCCATGCTGTGGTGGAGGTGGATGATATCCCTGCTGTTGATTGTTGAAGTTCTAAGGTCTAGGATATGGAGCCATGTTGTTTGGTGGCCTCATACCTGCTACATTATATTGTGGATGTGGAGGCATGTACTGCTGTGGAGCCTGTTGACCCCAACTCTGGTTACCCTGTCGTTGCACTCCATAATTGGCTACATAGTTCATGTCTTCATGCTGGTGATGATGTTCTTAGTCTGCAGTCCATGGATTACCTATGGGTTGGCTAATGCAAGATGTGCATAAACCACCATTGGTAGTATCTACAATGTGAACCTGCTGCTTGGCCCCAGATTCTTCCACCTTCTTCGTCAGGATGCTCATTTGTGTCAACAAAGTAGCCACGTTCTCCTCCAAAGTGTTGGAAGGATTCAGAGGTACAGAGTGTACCACTGGAGTGATAGGAGCATTCCTGGTCGTCCACCCGGAGTTTTGAGCCATCTTGTCAAGCAAATTCGGGCCTTCTCTCCAGGTCTTGCTTAAAAAGCCCCACATGCTGAGGCATCTACTATATTCTTCATGCTGTCCGAGAGCCCCGTGTAGAACCTTTGACCCAACATCTGTTCGGGACCCCATGGTGAGGACACATAACCAGTATACCTTTGAATCTGCCCCAAATTTCATGCAATGTCTCCATTGGTTTCTGCTTGAAGCTCACAAACTCATCAATTTGCTGAGCTGTCTTGTTAGGTAGATGAAACTTGTTGTGGAATTGCTTGACTAACACATCCCATGTTGCTATAGAGTTTATGGGGAGTGAGTTTAGCCATACATGTGTAACCCCTATAACTGAGAATGGAAATAGTAATAGCCTGATGGCTTCCGGTGTCACGTTTGGTTGCCTCTGCGTCTTGCATATAGAAAGAAAGTTCTTCAGGTGCTGCTGTGGATCTTCAACATGAGTCCCAGGGAAAAATTCCTTATTTTGCAAAAAGTGTAGCATGTTATTGGTAATCTGGAATGACTCAACTTGAATCGCTGGCACAATAATGGCAGTTGCCAAATTATCCGTAGTTGGTTGTGCCCAGTCAAATAATGCACCTTCATGCGCCTCCTGTACGTTCAATCCAGCTTTCTGGATTGGGTCGTTCACGTCTCCCATGTCGAAATCTAGTTTAATTGGTTACTAGATATACCATGTTAATGCACTCTTAGTGAGTGTTTCACCGAATTTCTTGACTAATATAGATTCAATCTCCTGCTTGGTCAAATCTTTGTCTTTGACGCCTGTTGTGAATGCAGTCACGTGGTCTCGTGGATCAGTTATTCCATTATATTTTAGAATGTTAGGCATTTTGAATTTCTTTGTAATTGGGAAGGGAGCAGCACTTGGCTTCTAGGATTGTTGCAAATATTTATCCGTATCTATCCCTTTGATAACGGGTGGTACCCTAGTATTTGCTCTATGCGGTCATTTTGCTCCTTCCGCTGTTTCTACAATGTTAGTACTAAATTTTATAGATCAGAATTAACTAAGTTGCCTGGAACTCTTTCTTGTGATTCGCTGGGGGTTCCACCACTCTCTGAATTAACAAGCCCAAAACGAGGATTCTCAAAGTGTTGTTATTTGGAGTGGGTGTGAGTGGTGCAGCAGGTAACTGGCTGGCAAAGGCCTCAAGAGCTTTATTGACCTGTTGAGTGATTAGCTTTTGCAAAGCTTCATTGATAGCTTCATTGTTTTCAAATTGAGCATTTGCATTTGAATGAGATCCATCAGGAGGTCCTTCACGAGACCGTCGAGGAGAGCTCTATGGAGAAGGACCATGAGTATGATTATCCTGTAGATTCCCGTGAAGTTATTGGTTTTTTTGATTTCCTTGAGTGTTGTCATAATGGTTTGACATGGTTGATGCAACAAGGAAAGTTATGCTAAAAAGAATAGATTATCAGATTCCCGGCAACGGAACCAATTTTTTTAAACAAAAAATAAAATCTCGGTCAAAGCAATAATTTAGGAGAACTCGAGTTACTGATAATCAAGGAATGAATAAAGAAGAATGATTTTTCTAATAATGAGATAGTGAGAAAAATAAAGTAAAACCAGTGTATTCAGTAGTATTTTCGTTTCTTTACAATTGATCGAGTCCCCACCTTGTGGGAATATACTCGGTTGTTGTTGTACAATTGATCGAGTCTCTCCTTTTTATAGTTATTTTGGAGATATCCGTTTTGCCTTTGTCATAATAAGGCTATTATGGACAATCAAAGATATTAAATGCTACGTTACATAATTATTATATTTAATGCAGATTCTCTAATGTTTTTAGTATTTAAGGCTCATTAAATACAGTATCTGTGCTATGATACATTGTCAGATTCTTTCCCCTTGATTCTTGGACTTAAATAGGTATGTGCGCTGAGTCTTTATTTGAATAACTGCTCGTGCCTCTTCCTTTGCTTCTGCTTGTATCTGTTGCAATTCGTGCCTCTTTGCCAACCATAACTTTTTGACTAGTCTACGTATCGTGACACGTCACCCTTATACCACTTTAATATGTAAACTTAATTTCTCCCAATACAATTGCGGTACCTACATTTGACTGAGCCGAGAGCTTATTGGAAACAACATTTCTACCTTAAAAAAGGAAGGGTAAAGTCCACACACACGATTCTTTTTAGGCTATACTATGTGAAACATATACTGAATATAATGTTGTTGTTGTTAGTAATTTCCATTGGAATTTATACTAGATATAATGTTGTTGTTAGTAATTTTTCTTCTTCCCGTTCTGGATAAGTCATAGATGTTAACTCATACAAAGATCGATCGTTGTTGGCGATTCTCAACTTGTAACATATTGCAACTTGAAAGAAAGCGACTTCCTGATTCAGACAAAAACTATGATTGATTGCTATGGGTAAAGAGAGATCAATGATTATGCACATAAACTAATGCTCGTGCATAAATAATTGAAACTTATAAAAAGGATTTTGATAATCAGATAAAAATGGTTTTTAAAATTTAAAATTATATTTGAATATGATTTTATTTGAAAAAGAAATTAAAGTTGTGCGACTAAAAAACTAGTCTAAACTACTTATTGAAACTTGAAAAATTCATCTTAAAAAATTGTCCAAATACTGATACTTTTATGATCAAACAATATTTTAATTTTTTTTTAAAAATCGAAAAGAAACTTATGTCCAAATGGGAGTATAATTTTGGCAACCAGCCGCCTACCTTTTTTCATCGAAATACCAAAGTAGGAAACAGTTGTCATGGCCCAACTTTGAAAAAGCATGGATCATTATCTTGTTTCACCTTCAAATCTACTGTGAATAATAAAAACAAAAGTAAATATCATAATTCAAGTATGTTGGTGTACATACAAGTAACTTCTTTTGTTTAGTTTTTCTATTGGTGTTCGATACTAGTATTGAGACCCGATTAAATTCGAATTCGCACAAAAAAATCTCGCATTAAGAGATAAAACGTTCCCTGATAATATATATATGTGCTCGCGTGCGGTAACACTTCCATATTTTCTTTTGTCAAGTTAAAATGGCAGGCAAGGACTGTATGTATATATATATACACACAATTATGCTCCTGTACACCATATGCAGACAGCACCTCAACATTGACCGGTTTTGAATTGACTACATTTGCGCCAACTTGTGCATTATAATCTTGTCAATGCAAAATTTTAATGCAAAATTCATAACTCATTAATTATCCATCTATAAATACGGATAGCAAGAAACAAAGGATCATATCATCAAACAGCTAAAAGAAGAAATTAAGCATGTCTCCTTCATTGCCTACTACACTTGTTGCCTCTCTCTTTCTTTTCTGCCAAATATTTTCTTCAATTGCCCAAGTCCCTGTTGAAAACACCTTCAAATTCGTCAATGAAGGTGAATTAGGACCTTTTGTTGTCGAATACCAAGCAGATTATCGTGCTTTTTCTGGAATTTTCACTAATCCATTCCAGTTCTGTTTTTACAACACTACCCCTAATGCATGGACACTAGCTTTGCGCATGGGTACTGTCCGTTCCGAATCTCTAATGCGTTGGGTATGGGAAGCTAATAGGGGAAATCCTGTCAAAGAAAATGCCACTTTTGCTTTAGGAACAGATGGAAATCTTGTCTTGGCCGAAGCTAATGGTCGTATTGCTTGGCAAACAAACACAGCCAATAAAGGTGTCACTGGTTACAAGTTATTACCAAATGGTAACTTTGTACTTCATAATTCCAAGGGAAAATTCATTTGGCAGAGTTTTGATCATCCCACTGACACTCTTTTAGTGGGCCAATCGCTCCGCTTATCAGGCCCGAATAAGCTCGTGAGCCGAGCCTCGGTGAAAAAGAACACAAACGGGCCTTATAGCTTGGAAGTGAAACCGGAAATATTCGGTATCTATAACAAATCCAAGCTTGCCGTAGAATTAGCTTGGTTTGATTTCAAAAATAGCACTTTGGAATCAGTAAAATTGAACAGTGGAAATCAAAGGGTGAAGTTGGACTACAGATTGGCTAAATCAACAACAAGAAATTCCCATGTTATGGCGTTTACTAATATCAACACAACTTTGACATACCTTCGTCTAGAAATAGATGGAAATCTCAAGGCCTACACTTTCTTCGAAGACAAAGAAGAAGACAGATTCCGTTGGCGCGTAACATACAACATGCTTTAAGAATATGCTTTTGCATATCCGAATTATAGCTTTATAATATAAGGATTTTCATATTCAGAACAATAATAAGTGGATAAAATGAGTGGTTCCACAGCTATTCCAATACTGAGTGTAGAGCTAGAATTTTATTTCCTTTCTTTTTACTCTTTTTTAGTCGAGGGTTGTATTTTATTTATGATTTCTATTTTATTTTCCGATTGAAGGGTGTATTTTTATTATGATTTCAATTTAATAAATGCATGGTCAACTGTGAGATCTCGATGACTTGTTAGTTTTCTTCTTCATATTGATCTAACTATATAGCATGTTACTTTATTGACTTTTAAATTTAGAACTTTAGGTAAGACAAAGAAGAAGATAGTTTCCGTTGGCGAGCAACTTACAGCATGCTTTAAGAATATATGCTTTTGCATATCAGTAATATGGCTCTATAAGATAAGGATTTTCATATCCAGACCAATAATAAGTGGATAAAACGAGTGATCCCACAGCTATTCCAATATTAAGTGTAGAGCTAAATTTTATTTCCTTTCTTTTACTTTTTTTTGGTTGAGGGTTGTATTTTATTTATGATTTCTATTATTTTTTTCGATTGAAGGGTGTATTTTTATTATGTTTTCTATTTTATAAATGTTTGGTCAACTTTGAGATCTCGTTGGCTTGTTAATTTTCTTCTTCATACTGCTCTAAGCATATAGCATGTTACTTTATAGACTTCTAAATTTAGAAGTTTAGGTAAGATCTAGAGTACGTAGATATGTGTCTTGACAACCAAAAAGATAAGAAAAGGATGATCCTTTGGCCAGCGGATATGTGGCACTCTATTACATTGGACTATTTATCTATTTTCTCATTATTTTCCTATTAAAATTTCGGATTTAGTTGCTAATCGTTTTAAAAAGTTAAAAGTTGCTTTTGCTGAGTCGTCGCTTTCTCTGCTGAAAAGGTCACTTTTTTTAATCAAAAAGTAGATTTTCAGTTAAATTCGTATATATATGAAAAAAGTCGGGCTTTTGATAATCGTAAAAGAAGTAAGAAAATAGAATTATTGAATAAATAAGAAAGCTTGTAAATTAGAAGAGTATATTCCAGTCGTGTCCCTGTTTACATGTTTTTCTCCCCTTTTATAGGTCCATCTGAAGGTCTATTATACCTTCAGACCATAATGAGCTCATTATGAACATTTAATGACCTTTAATGCCATATTTAAGGCTACGTTATACATTCTTATCATTTAATACAATTATTCTATAACGGCTGCTCCGGTACTTGCTCCTCTGACGTGTATCTTCATTCTTTTATGTGTCTTGGTTCATTATCTTCTCACATTCCCTTCATTATTGCATCTTAAATAGGTACGGTTCCTTGAGTCTCTTACTCGTACCTCTTTTCTTTTTTGCTGCTACGTGCCTCTTTTTCTCCTTTGCTGCTACGTTCCTCTTTTACCTGTATCTACGTGACCTTTTGTTTTTTAGTCTTCCTTAATAGCCTCCACGTGTCATGCCACGTATTTTACTTTATATATATTAAAATTTTCCCAATACAGAGAGTCCCCCCACTTTCCATTTATTCATCAGTATGAATATTTGGGAAGTGGAGTTGCACTAAAGGAGAATTTTTGTCTTCATTAATGTTCTGAGGAGTTCTGACGATTCAACTGTCACTTCCTTTTAATGCACCCAGCACGTGTTGCTTCCTCATTGGTTGCTCTGTCCTGCAGCGTCCTTTCAAGCTTTCTTTTCGTCTTCCCGCTCCACGAAGTATGAGTTATCATCATTATAGAGCTTTCCATCATTGTACTCTTTTATCCTTGTTTTAAAAATTTTCCAACACTATAAATAACCCTTCCTTTCACCTTATTATTCATAAATTGAACTGCACACTTCCTTCTACTTGCTTTAATTTTACTTCTGCATCCATGGCTTCTTCGAACCCTAAGAAAATCCCGATTCTAGATAAATTTCCTAACGCCCCTGCTCCTATTAGGCACAAAAGAGGGGGTAGATTACGCACCCTGGGTTCCACCCGTGGTGGTGCTTCTTCAACTCCTTCTGACTTCGGTGCCTCAACTGGGACTAGAGGTTCTCATACTCCAAAGAATCCTCCTAAAAATAAAGACCCTTTAGAACCGCTGCGTGAACCTCTGGTAGATGAAATTATCCCTGCTGAGTTTTCTTTCCATCACGATAATGAGTCTCTGAAAACCCAAGTATTAGGGTTAGATCGTGCCGATCCTTATCATACTTTGATTACAAGCGCTTTAGCCCCAATTGTTAGGAAAGAATGCCACTGGGCTGATGATTTTCCAATTATTATCCCTAACCCAAATCAAAGGATTACTTCCTATCTTATAGGTTATTCTTTTGTTTATACCTATCCTTTTACTTTGGGTTTTAACCCGTCCATGACCCGGTTATCTTAGACTTTCGCCGTTTCTTCAATATTTGTCTGGGGCAAATCGGCCCGATAGTGTGGCGAGTTGTTGCATGTTTAAGACACCTCTCTACAAAGGCTAATGTAGAATTTACTCTCTGTCATCTACTTCATCTATACTCCATTAGGCTTCTTCGAAATGGAGTTTTTAGCCTGTTAGCCCGGCGCAAAAGAGTGCTGGTAAGCTTAGAAGACGACAAAGACCGTGGATGGTTTCTCCGGTATGTCGCTGCTCCTACCGCAGGTTTAGTTAGTGAGAAATACCTCCGCTTCCTAGAGGAGTGGAATTTTGCACGTAAGTATTCTTTACCGTACGTGTTTTATTCTTCCTTTTCATTTACCTTACCTATTTTGTTTCCCTTTCAGCAACCATGGGTATGGTTACTTCCGTAGCTAATAATCGTGATTGGGTAGATAAGCTTTTAAAGATTGCCCCAGTGGAGGGCAGAACATGGAAGAGTATTGCTAAACAACATTGTTGGAAACCAAAGACCCACTGTAAGAAGTTTTCTCCCCTTCTATATTACCGTTTAGCATCTTTTTAAACCTTTTCCCCTTTTTTCCCTTTCAGGTTTTGCCACTCATGGACTTACCCATGGGACCGTTTTAGCATCACGTAGCCAGGACATCTTCCTGGGTTCTAATTCAGATGTTCCCGTTCCTTCAAGACCGGAGAAGAGGAAATCTGTTCTTGAAGATAATCCTGAAGTTGAAGAAGATGAAGATGATGATGATGATGCCCTGACAACCAGACCAAGGGCCAGGAGACGAATCGTCAATGATGACGAAATTGGAGTTGCTCCTGACCTTCCCTCATCTGATCCTGTAGTCATCCCTGATAATGATACTTCTGCCCCTACTGACATTGTCAACTCTGTAGACCAACTTTTTTATAGTAGTTTTGGTAGTTCTATGGGTCCGGTTTTAGATGAAGTTCCCCCTCCTTCTTCTACCGTTCCTGTTATTGTTTCCTTACCTCCTTCTTCTATTACTTCACTTCCTGTTTTTGCTATCCCTTCATCAACAACCACTCCTCCTATTACCGTTGCTCCTTTTTCCTCGCGTCACATTGAAACAGGCTCCTCAAGAAGGAAATTTAATAAGAGGAGTTTCACCATTGATGTTCCCCAAGACAGCAGTCTCCTAAGGAAGTCCGGACAAGCAGACATGTCGCTTGCTCCTTTGATTGGCCCTATTGAAAAGGCAAAACTTGACAGCCACAGCAACATGACTCTTTTAAACGACATTGTTCATGCCAGCTTAAAGGTAAAAATTTTTTATTTTTATTTCATGAATTATTCCTATAATTTTAACCTTATACTTATTTTACTATGACTAGATTAACCTCATTGGTACGGAGCTGATGAGTCGAGTTTCTCTCTTGGAGAAATTGGCTCGTGACTTGGAAAAAACTGCTCATGATGCTAAAGTGACTGCCCATGATTCTCAATTGGAAGCTAATAATTGGAAAGGGCAGTACGAGAGCTTACAAATTGAGATGGATATCTTAGAAGAAAGGAAGAATTGTTTAGAAAACCAAGTCCAAAAGCTCATTTCTGAATCAGCAACGGTAAAGGCTACCGCAGATCAATCTAAGAGAGAAAAAGAATCTCTGGATGAACAATTATCCACGGTTGCTGATGACAACAAGTCTTTGAAGGCCTTGCTAGCTGAGAAGGAAAAATATGCAGAAGGGATGGCCCAAGAACTTACCCGTACATAAGAAGATTTACGAGCTTCACAAGCCAAGGTTCATGCTTTGGAAAGTTCTCACTCCTCACTGCGATCATCTCATGACTCTCTTTTGCAAAAGAATGAGGAGCTCAGGAAAGAAATTTCGCTCTAGGAAAAGGATTTTGATCTCCTTGAAGAGTCTGCCAATATCAGGGTAAGATGGATCTTCCTTGAGAGCCGTCGTGATGCTTTAGAGGAAATGAGTCAAGAGAATTTTGACCTTAAAGGTGAATTAGCCAAGGTGAATGAGGCTCTTGACGAAGCCCAACAACCACCAGGCTTTTCATCTCCTGAAACTGTTGTTTCCGTGGCTGTAACTTCTTCAATCGAAGCTCTCCCCAGTGAATCTGCCGTGTCTGAATCTGTCCCAGTTGAGGCCCCCTTATGTAATATTTCTGCAACGGATATCCCCACCCCTGTTGTTGAACAGGTTTCTATTTCTGCTGAAGTTGATGTCGTTGGTCAGGTTGACCGAGTTGAGTCTATTGATGTTGCTCCTTAAGTTTTGTAAAAAATTTTTTTAAGCTTTACTTAAGTTCCCAAGTCCTCAAGTTTTGTTTAAGGGGCATATTATGAACAAGTTTAACCTTTTTCTGTTATTAAGAAGTTTTATTGTGCACCTACCTTCGTTTTTCAAGTGATTTCAATTGCATTTGTAAATAAAAAATGCTTTTGTAATTCTCATACTTAGATTATACGTGATTTATAAAAGATGGCCCTTTTATATATATGACATTTAATGAAGAAGACGTCTCAACTTCACAATAATGTTTAATACGATACAAGAAAGAGGAATATACACGTTTATCTGGAATAACCTGATCAAATCATTATTTTCTAAATTTTGACAAGCAGTAAATCGTTCCTTACATGTATTTTCATTACATCTATAACTTTCACGTAACTGTTTTCTTTATAACAGATTTTACAAAAGTTGAATAATAAATACAAGGTTTTCTTTACAACTTGTTTTTTTATTCTTAACCGTTTGATACGGTTTACCCTTAACAAATTTACTTGGGCTTGAATCTTGATTTTTCTTCAGGCTTTTCATTTGCCTTTTATCTGCACGTGAACCTTGCACATTCCCCCAAATGTTTGAGTGCTGAAGTATGAAGCCTTGTACATTTGTCAATCTTTTCAATCTGGTTCCTTCCTAAAAAAGAAAAGAAACACGTACGGGACTTGTGGTTGTGGCAATAGATGAAGACTGCTATACCCGTATATGTTATTATAACCTTAGGCTCGGATTTTTAGCATACTCCATTCCGGAATTTCAGCATACTCCATTTGGCCTTACAGGTCGTGACTCATCACTTAGTACAGGTAAGCGTTTTTCCTATCATCTAAAACCGTTAGTAAAAAATTTATAATGCTTAAAAAATGAGAATTTAACAAGATGATACCTGGCAAAGATTTTTCTCTTATTTTTATTTTTTATTTCTAAAAATAATACCTCTTCAAATGCACAACATTCCAATGTGAGGGAAGTAGTTTCCCATCCATTGTCTCCAATTCGTATGCTCCTTTACCTGTAATACCATGAATTATGTATGGTCCCTCCCAAGATGGACTTAACTTACCTGAATTAACTGCTTTGGTAGACTGAAAAACCTTTTTGAGCACATAGTCCCTAATTTTGAAATACCGCAGACGTGTTTTCCTATTATAATAGCGTTCGATCATTTGCTTTTGAGCGGCCATCCTTATTAATGCTGCTTCTCTTTTGCCTTCGAATAGATCCAAATTTATCTGCATCTCTTCATCATTAGACGTCTGTGCTACCTGTGCTACTATTGTACTTGGCTCTCCTATTTCAACTGGGATAAGTGCTTCGATACCGTATACTAAAGAGAAAGGAGTTTCACCTGTGCTTGTTTTCATTGCTGTACGGTATGCCCATAAAACCCCTGGTAACAGCTCAGGCCAATTCCCCTTTGACTCTTCCAACCTCTTCTTCAGATTATTGATGATAATCTTATTCGTTGATTCCGCCTGTCCGTTTCCTACTCGATGATAAGGTGTTGAAGTTATCCTCTTTATTTGCCAACTTTGAAAGAATTCTTTTATCTGAGCTCCGATAAATTGTGGACCATAGTCACATGGAAAGCCAAAGCGACAAATAATATGTCGCCAAATAAAGTCCTTGACTTCTTTTTCATGTACCTGTATAAATGCTCCCGCCTCTACCCATTTAGAAAAATAATCAGTAAGTACGAGTAAAAATTTTACCTGTCCTTTAGCTTGAGGTAACGGTCCGGCAATGTCCATTCCCCATTTCATAAACGGCCATGGTGCAATAACCGGATGTAATAACTCAGCAGGACGATGTATATTATTACCGTACCTCTGGCATTTGTCACATTTAGCTACAAAGTTTGATGATTCTTCTTCCATTTTAGGCCAATAATACCCAGCCCTTATCAGGGTTTTAACTAATGACCTTCCACCTGCATGGTTCCCACAATGACCTTCGTGTACTTCTCTCATTACATACTCAGTTTGAGAAGGACCTAAACACCGAGCTAATGGGCCACCGAACATTTTTCGATAAAGATTGCCTTGCTTTAGACAGTAACGAGCTGCCTTTTTCCGAAGTGCTTATGCCTTTGTCTTTTCATCAGGTACGGTACCGTATTGCAAGAATGCTACAATCTCATTTCTCCAATCCCATGTTAAGTTATTGAAATTTACCTCATCTTTATCAGTTTCAAGAACTGAATGAAATAAATGAACAATTGAATTGCTGGCGTCTTTTGCCACATCAGCTGCGGATGCAAGATTTGCCAAGGTGTCTGCTTCTACATTATCATCTCTTGAGATTTGAATGACTTTCCAAGACTGGAATTGTTTTACCAATTCCCTTACTTTTTCCAGATATTGCTGCATCCTTGCTTCTCTGGCTGTAAAAGTCCCCAGCATTTGATTAACTACGAGTTGAGAATCACTTCTGATCACTATCTGGCTTATACCAAGTTCTCGTGCCAACTCTAAACCTGCAACCATAGCTTCATATTCTGCCTCATTAAGTGATATAATTGCATTTATTAGCTTATCTGATGGTTTCCCCCAAGGGTGGTACCAAGACAATTCCTAAACCTGCACCCTTAACATTAGATGATCCATCCACGAATAAGGTCCAAATCCCTAGGTTTACCCCATTAAGGACTTGAACTTCTTTTTCCGCTTCTATTTGCATTCCCTGGCTAAAATCAGCCACGAAATCTGCTAGTATTTGAGATTTTATTGCGGTTCTAGGTACGTACGTGATTTCGTATTCACTTAATTCTATGGCCCACTTAGATAACCTCCCTTATAACTCTTGCTTATGCAATATATTACGTAATGGAAATGCAGTTACTATAGTAATGGGATGACATTGAAAATAAGGTCTCAATTTCCTAAATGCCATTACTAATGCTAAAGCCAATTTTTCTAGCTGTGGATACCTTGATTCCACTTCTAACAATGATTTACTAACATAATAGATAGGAGATTGTTTACCTTGCTCTTCTCGTACCAGAACTGCACTTACCGCCACTTCTGACACTGCTAAGTAGATAAAGAGCCTTTCACCTGTTATAGGTTTGGATAGAAGAGGCGGATTTGACAGATATTTCTTCAAATTTTTAAGTGCTTGCTGACATTCTTCAGTCCATTCAAAGTTGTCCTATTTTTTAAGAGCTGAGAAAAATTTGAAGCACTTTTCTGACGATTTTGATATAAATCTTCCCAAGGCTGCAATCCTTCCAGTGAGTCTTTGAACCTCCTTTTTATTTGAAAGTACATCCGGAATTTCTTCACTAGCTTTGATTTGAGTTGGGTTTACTTCGATTCCACGGTTAGAAACAAGAAAACCTAAAAATTTCCCAGATGCTACACCAAATGCACATTTTTCCGGATTCAATTTCATATTGTATGTGCGGAGAATTTCAAATTATTTGGATAAGTGCGGTATATGATCTTTTAAATGCAAAGTTTTAACTAACATGTCATCTATATATACTTCCATGGTTCGACCTAAATATTCTTGAAACATCCTGGTAACTAACCTTTGATATGTCGCACCTGCATTTTTAAGACCAAAGGGCATTACCTTATAACAATAAGTTCCCCTATCTGTTATAAAAGAAGTTTTCTCTTCATCTTCTGGATCCATCTTAATTTGATTATAACCTGAGTATGCATCTAAAAGGCTTAGCAACTCATGCCCTGCAGTTGCATCAATTAATTGATCTATATGAGGTAAAGGAAAAGAATCTTTCGGACAAGCCTTATTTAGATCTATATAATCTACACAGACACGCCATTTACCTTTTTTCTTGGGAACCACAACGGTATTGGCTAACCAGTTTGGGTACTTTACCTCACGTATTGATCTAATTTTGAGCAATTTCTGGACTTCTTCCTGAATTACCTTATTTTTGAAGGTTCCTTGCTTCCGTTTCTTTTGTTTGACTGGAAGATGTGTTGGGTCTTCATTCAACTTATGAGTCATTACCTCCGGTGGTATCCCTGTTATGTCAGAGTGGGACCAAGAAAAACAATCTATGTTAGATTTTAAAAATTCAATTAATTCATACTTTACCTCTGATCCTAGATTGGCTCCAACATACACCTTCCTGTCAGGTTGGTGCGCAAATATTTCCACAACTTCGAGTTCTTCTATTGTAGTTTTGATGTTATCATTCTCCTCTGGTTCTTGAATAATATCCGGCGTTGAATCTATATCTGTTTTTCTTTCTTCAGCTAAGGTCAGAGCGTCTCCTTCCTTAACTGACATCTGTAATTGCTATTAATCTTTTTGAGCAGTTGAATCTATAACAAAGTTTATGCTCCTAGATGTCTGTTGATCTCCTTCGATTTGACGAATTCCCCATGGTGAAGGAAATTTGATGACTTGATGCAATGTTGACGGTACAACATCCATTTCATGGATCCACGACCTCCCAAGAATTATATTGTAAGCCATTTCTATATCCACCACCTGAAACTTAGTATCTTTGATGATACCTTCAGCAAAGGTAGTGAGAAATACCTCTCCCTTCGTTATGACATTAGAATTATCAAAACCTGATAAAGTATGTGCTTTTGGAACCATCTAGTCCTCAGCTTGCATTTCGCATAAAACCCGTGCTAGAATAATATTCACTGTACTTCTCGGATCAATCAAAACACGTTTCACATTAGTATCATGTACTAGCAATGATAGTACCAATGCGTTATTATGCGGGGTTATGAGGCCTTCAATATCTGCATCGCTGAATGTGATATCCTCCCCCTCCAGAACATGTCGTACTCTTTTTCCATGCGTGATAGTCATTTTGGATATTTATTAGATGCGGTATATGAGACACCATTAACATCTTCTCCCCCGCTTATAACATTGACCGTACGTTTAGGAGAGGGCGGCTTTGGGGTTTCTTGCCTATTTTTCATATACGCCTGTTTACCTTTCTCACTAAATAACTCAGTGAGATACCCTTGTTTTAATAAATGATCCACCTCACTCTGAAGAAACCTGCACTCAGCTGTTTTGTGCTCGTGATTGTTTTGGAATTCACACCAATGGTCAGGATTTCTTCTATTAGGATTCGACCTCATCTCCTTTGGCCAACGTACTTTATCTCCCATACCTCTCAGAACAGTTACGAGCTTTGAGGTAGTTATGTTAAAATTGTACCCACCAAATCTTTCCTTCAAACTTCCATCATCATCCCGATGTCCTCGTGTTTCCCGTTCGTTGTTAAATTTTGATGAAGAACCTGCTCCTCTATGACCGATTTTTTGATCATACCTCTCTCGTTTTGATCTCTGATCTCTTCCCGCAAGTCCCAAATATGGATCGTAGCTATTTTTACCGGACCTCCTTTCATTGTCTGTACGCCTGGTACCTGCTTTCTCCTCCGCTTTTGGTCGTAGGATGATATCTTCCTCGATCCTTATTTTAGTGTTATATCTATTATAGACGTCGTTCCACGTCGTTGCTGGGAATTCTCGAAGGCTTTCTTTAAGTCTCCTCGTAGCTTTTGAACTTTTCTTGTTCAAATTGCTAGGAAAAGCAATTGCTGCCCAGTTGTCAGTACCCGTGGCAACATCATTCTTTCTCGTTAGAACCTATCTACAAATTCTCTTAACAACTCTGAACTCCATTTCTTGATTTTAAAGATGTCTTCCATCCTTTTCTCAAATTTTTGGGCTCCAGAATGAGCTTTAATAAACAAATCTGCAAGCTCAGCAAATGATTTATAGAGTTTTCAGGTAAAAGAGAATACCAGGTTAAAGCTCCTTTGGTAAGTGTTTCGCCAAATTTTTTGAACAGGACTGATTCGATTTCCTGTTTGGTCAAATCATTCCCTTTAACTCCTGTAGTAAAGGTTGTGACATGATCTCGTGGATCTGATGTACCATCATTTTGGGTATTTCAGTCATTTTAATCTTTTTTGGAATGAGTAAGGGAGCTGCACTTGGCTTCCATGGTTGTTGTGAATATTTGTCAATATCCACCCCTTTAATCACAGGTGGAACCCCAGGTATCTGCTCTATGCGTTCATTTTGTTCCTTAAGCTGTCTCTGCAAGGTTAGTACAAGATTTTGTAAATCAGAATTAGCGTGATTACCTGGGTCTCCTTCTTGCGTCTCACTAGGAGTTCCACCACCGGCTGAATTCACTAGTCCGGAACGTGGATTCTCCAAAGTATTATTGTTTGGAATGGGTGTAAGCGGAATAGCAGGTAACTGAGCAACAAAATCTTGAAGGGCTCTATTCACTTGAGAAGCAATTATTTTTTGCAGTGCCTTATTCATACCTTCAACATTATTGATATGATCCTGATCATTTGCCTGGGACCTATCGGGAGTTGCTTCACGAGATCGTTGGGACGAACTTCGTGGAGAAGCTTGAGGTGAATCATGTGGAGAGTTTCCTTGAGTTTGCTCTCCCGGAAGCTCGGTGATATTGTCGTTATTGTTCGACATGATTAATTGAAACAAAGATAAGAGAAATGATGTTGATTATCAGATTCCCGGTAACGGAACCAATTTGTTTAACCAAAAAGTAGGTTTTCAGTTAAATTCGTATATATGAGAAAAATCGGGCTTCTGATAATCGTAAAAGAAGTAAGAAAATAGAATTATTGAATAATAAGAAAGCTTGTAAATTAGAAGAGTATATTCCAGTCGTGTCCCTGTTTACATGTTTTTCTCCCCTTTTATAGGTCCCTTTGAAGGTCTATTATACCTTCAGACCATGATGAGCTCATTATGAATATTTAATGACTTTTAATGCCATATTTAAGGCTACGTTATACAATCTTATCATTTAATACAATTATTCTGTAACGGCTGCTCCGGTACTTGCTCCTCTGACGTGTATCTTCATTCTTTTATATGTCTTGGTTCATTATCTTCTCACATTCCCTTCATTATTGCATCTTAAATAGGTACGGTTCCTTGAGTCTCTTACTCGTACCTCTTTTCTTTTTTGCTGCTACGTACCTCTTTTTCTCCTTTGCTGCTACGTTCCTCTTTTACCCGTATCTACATGACCCTTTGCTTTTTAGTCTTCCTTAATAGCCTCCACGTGTCATGCCACTGTATTTTACTTTATATATATTAAAATTTTTCCAATACAACTTTCTATCTAGATTTTTTACCCAACTACGACAATCTCTTCCTCTCTCTCTGGTGCATACATGGATATCGAATTCGTCACGGAAATTCTGAAATATTTGATTAGTTTTATGGAATCGTAAGCAGGACCTACATTGTAGTTAGCATTGAACAATTGCCTTTGCCTCTCTCTACTTGCAAAGAACAACTTCTGCAGGTAAAACCCTAATTTATTCCCTGTATTTTCTTAATATCAATTTTAGTTCTCTAAAGAATTTTCGTCCTCAATTTCGTTTTAACGTTGCCATGTTTAGTTTAAAAGTCCTTTTCTTTTTTGATAACTTACGATAATTTTTTTTGCCAAACAAAAGCTTCCTCTAAACCAAGTTTTGATCCCTAAAACTCCGTCGCAAAAGTCAATCGTCTTCTCCATTAGAGTCCAATATTTTCTCATCGACCCATTCATTTGCATGTTCATACATAAAGATGGTCGAATTTTCACCTTCTGATCATTATCTAACTTTTTGTTTTGGTTTTTCCTTTTTTTTTCTTATATTCTTTAATAGTGCAGTAGGGCTCTTGAATAGTAAAAACGAGAAGAAGCACATCAAGTAGGTGAAACAAATTTATGTACAGATAACAAATGTTGCCTATATTACTTGGTTAAAAGAGGTTATGTCAAATATTGCAGAAAAGCCAAACTTTAATAAGATTTTATTATTCAATTGAGAGATTGGTTTTATCGTTTGATGGAATTAGGCAGAGAAAAATTTAACAAGGTTTTAATTTACCTTATGCACTTCAAAATTGATTTTGAAGTTTTGATGGAATTGGGCAGGAAAATCGACAAGACTTATCAAACCAATGCCTTCGAAAAGTAACTATTCTTTTACGACACAATCTTTCTAAAAAAAACAAACAAAAAAAAAACTTGATGTCCATCTCGCTAAAAAAAAATCTAATCTTCAGATCTTTTGGTTTTAACAACCGCAATATAACACCACATACTTATGAAGTCCACTCACATATTGAAGATAGTCTATTTTTGAGGTAAACATCCAACTATCACACTCTTATTTAGTGAAATATTTCTAACTTCCAATGTAATATTTGTTGTTGGCTATCTGGTTGGCTATTTAAACCTTCTACTTGGCGTGCGTCTGATGGTATCCTATCTGGTTGGATATTTAAACCTTCAAGACTCCATCTATTTCAAAATTGTGTATGTTGATTATTTCTTAGATTTATCCATTGATTATAGGCGCGTCAACTTGGTCTGAATCTAATGTATTTCTGTCATATTTGACATCACATGGAGTATCAAAGTCAGTGTATGTAATTGATAGACTCTTATGGCCGTGTTTGGCTTTTATCTTGACCAAGTAACAGTCCTTTGATAAACAGGTAAGTAGTATTTATCCAACTGGTCGTGGCATAGAGCATATTTATTTTGTTTAATTTTTTGAGTTCAACGAGCTAGATCTAATAAAACTGAAGACGCTTGATTTTGTGAAGGTTAGTAAGTAATGTACCATAGCTGGAACTTTAGCCCTCCTAAACGCCAAAGGTAAATCTCTTTTTTTTCTCCCTAATTTTGTGATTTGCTTATCTCTTTTAGTTTTATGTGCGTTTCATGTATCTTTGTATTCGTAATTCTTGATTGTGAAGTCGACAAGTTGTTTGATGTGATAACTACCAACGGTAAATAAGGCAACAATTGGGTTTAAGATGGAAAATTTAAAATTACATGTGGATTTTGGAGAAATTGAAGAAATAGAAAGTGTAAAGGGGAAAGTTTTGGAAGAGTGTTGTTCTGTTGAAGGAAAGCAAGAAAATGAAATTGTTAAAGGCGCGAAGAAAGATGAAGTTATAAAAGTAGACATGAGGAAAGTACGTGAGCATAATAAACGAGTAGTATGGTGTGGAAGGTTTCTTGAAGTCTTATGTTTTACGGATTAGTCCTAGTTGGAATGTAACGATCCGGCCGGTCATTTTGTGAGTTATAGTCCTAATCCCCTATAAACTGCTTTCCTAGTATCTATTTTTGCTATTATGACTTACCGGGGGGTTTCACTTTGATTTTAGGAAGTGTTTGGCACACTTAGTCCCTGGACAGAGGCTTATGTATTAGAATTTGGACCGTAGTGAAAACTATATGAAGAAAACTTCTGTCGATTTCTTTAGCTACGTTGGATAATTTTGGGCTTAATGGCATATCCAGATTGTGTTTTGGAGGTCCATAGCTCCATTAGGCTTGAAATGGCGTCGGATATTTGGACCGGTAGTGGAATTTTAATATCAGGGTCGAATTCTGATTTCAGAAGTTGAAGTAGATTCGCAGTATTGAATATGACTTTTGTGCCAAATTTGGGGTCAACCGGATGTGGTTCCATTAGGCTTGAAATGGCGTCGGATATTTGGACCGGTAGTGGAATTTTAATATCAGGGTCGAATTCTGATTTCAGAAGTTGAAGTAGATTCGCAGTATTGAATATGACTTTTGTGCCAAATTTGGGGTCAACCGGATGTGGTTTGGCTGGTTTCGGCATCGGTTGTCGAATTTGAAAGTTCCAAATTCAATATGTTTGGATTGGAGGGCAATTTATATTTTTATCGTTGTTTGATGTGATTTGAGTACTTGACTAAGTTTCTATGGCATTTTAGGATTGGTTGGTATGGTTAGTTGGGGTTCGGGGGCCTCGGGTGTTTTTTGAATGCTTAACAGAATGAAATTGGACTTGTGCATATTCTGAAGTTCGTTGGTTCTAGTGTTTTCGCACCTGCAATGGGAGGTCCGCAAGTGCAGCCTCGCAAAAGCAATGGTGAGGTTGCATGTGCATTTTTAGTCATGAGGGCCAGTGGTCGCAGATGCAACGCGAGAGCCGCAGAAGCGGAACCGCATCTGCAGAAGGGTGATCGTAGTAGCAGATTTCTGAAGGAAGAAAGGTTCCACAGAAGCGGACGACTTAGCACAGAAACGCATCCGCGGATGCAGATATTTGTGCACAAGTGCGGAATCTGGGAAATTAATAAAATTTCGCAGGTGCGAAGCTTTAGCCGTAGAAGCGGTTAAGTAACCACGTGTATGGTTTAGCTGGCAGAAAAAGGGAAACATCGAGAGTTTGAATTCATTCTTCATTGTTGGACTTGAAAGCTTGGATGTTGGCGATTCTTTAAAGGATTTTCAGATAGAGTTATTGGGTAATGATTCCTAACTCGTTTTTTGCCGTATTCCATTAATTCATTGTTGATTTCATCAATTAATTAAGGATTTGAATTGAAAAATTGGGGGAAATTTTGAGAAAGTTTCTTAGGCCAATTTTTGGTATTTTGATCGATATTTTGGTATCGGATTTGAGTAAATTTGGTATGGTTAGACTCAAAGTTTTTGGCCAATATTGTCCATTATCTTTGAGGGTAAGTCTATTTTGATCCCTCAAATATAACCATGAGCATATTTAGTCCCTTGAGTATGCTAAAGTAGAGCACATTTAGTTTCACTCACAGAATCTATCCAAGACTAATCACGGGCTTGTTTTCGGCACTCACCGTCTTTATAATTAGCTTATCTAAAATATTTTATAAACCAGCACCCACTAATAGTACAGAGCAATTAAGATGTTAATGTTCAAACTTTTACTTTTAAAAATTTTGATTGATATTTCCAAAAAGAAAAGTTAATATTTGAAAACATTGAGTTGCCAAGATCACTTTTAGGCATACTATTGAAGCAAAGCAATAGCCAGATCGTATTATCACTTGTAGCCCGCACCAGAAAATATTTACATCGGATAGCCGAAAGAGTATTAAATTTGTAATTTTTGTACATTAACATATTATATATATATATATATATATATATATATATATATATATATATATATATATATATATATATATATATATATATATATATATATATATATATATATATATATATATATATATATATATATATATATATATATATATATATACACCTATTATTTTTACAGCGGCTATATATTGTCATTTTCTTATTGAATACTAGCATAGAACAAGATATTTTCAAGGTCAAAATTTAAGAAGACACCTTGGTTCATGATGCTTTGGAGAAAGTTAAGGTGATTCAGGATAGAATTCGCAAAGCCTAGTCTAGACAGAAGAGTTATGCGATCCGGAAGGATTGTGATGTTGTATTCGTGGTTGGAGAGCGGGTCTTGCTCCGTGTTTCACCTGTGAAGGGCGTCATGAGGTTTGGAAAGAAGGGCAAGCTGAGCCCCAGGTTCATTTGTCAATCTGAGGTGTTGCGGCGAATTGGGGAGGTTGCTTATGAGCTTGCCTTACCTCCTAGCCTATCAGGAGTTCATCCAGTATTTCATGTTTCGATACTTTGGAGGTATCACGATAATCCGTCTCATGTGTTGGATATCAGTCCAGTCCAAATGGACAAGGATCTATCTTATGTTGAGGAGCCATCGGCTATTTTAGACAAGCAGGTTCAAACGCTGAGGTCAATGAACATTGCATCACTAAAGGTGCAATGACGGAGTCAGTTGGTCGAGAATGTGACTTGGGAGACCGAGAAAGATATGCACAGCCGTTGTCCCCATATTTTTACCACTTCAGATATGTCATTATGGCTGTTTGAGGACGAACGATTATTTGAAGAGGGTGAGGATGTAACGACCCGACCGGTCGTTTTGAGAGTTATAGCCCCGATACCCTATAAGATGCTTCCCCGTTATCTATTTTTGCTCTTATTACTTTGTGTGAGGCTTTATTTTGGTTTTAGGAAATGTTTGGGACACTTAGTCCCTAAATGGAGGCTTATGTCTTGAAACCGTAGTCGGAACTATGTGAAGATGATTCCGGAATGGAGTTCTGTCGATTCCTTTCCGTCGATTCCTTTAGCTCTATTGGGTGATTTTGGGCTTGGCATGTCCAGATTGTGTTTTGGAGATCCGTATCTCATTTAGGCTTGAAATGGCAAAAGTAAATTTTTGGAGATTTGGACCAGTAGTGGAATTTTTGATAACCAGGTCAGATTCTGATTTCGGAAGTGGAGTGGGTCCGTAAGTTTTGAGTATGACTTGTTTGTAAAATTTTGGGTCAATCGGGTGTGGTTTGGTTGTTTCGGCATCGGTTGTCGAATTTGGAAGATGAAATTCATTAAGTTTGGATTAGAGGGTAATTTATGTTTTTAGTGTTGTTTGATGTAATTTAAGGGATCGACTAAGTTTCTATGGTATGTTAGGATTGGTTTCAATGTTTGGTTGAGGTCCCAGGGGCCTCAGATATATTTTGGATGCTTAACGGAATGAAATTGGACTTGTGCATATTCTAAAGTTCGCTGGTTCTAGTGTTTTCGAACTTGCGGTGGGAGGTCCGCAGGTGCGGCCCCACAGAAGCGAGGGAGAGGTCGCAGGTGCATTTTTAATCATGAGGTCCAGTGGTCGTAGATACGACGCAATTGCTGCAGAAATAGAGCCGCATTTGCGGAAGGGTGATCATAGAAGCAGATTTGCGAAGAAAGAAAGGTAAGGCAGAAGTGGATGACTGAGCGCAGAAGTGCATTCGCAGATTTAGATATTTGCGCAGGTGCGGGGTCGAAGAAGTTAATTAAATTCTGCGAGTGCACATCTTTAGCCGCATAAGCGGTTAAATGACCGCAGTTATGGTTTAACTAGCAGAAAAAAGGCAAAATCAAGGGTTTGAATTTATTCTTTATTGTTGGACTTGAGAGCTCGAATTTTGGCGATTCTTTGAAGGATTTTCAGGAGTATTTATAGGATAATGATTCCTAACTCGTTTTTCGTTGTATTCCGTAAATTCATTGTTGATTTCATCATTTAAGTAGGGATTTGAGTTGGAAAATTAGGGGAAAATTTGAGAAAGGTTTTTACCCGAATTTTGGGGTTTTGATCGAGATTTTGGTATCGAATTTGAGTAAATTTGGTATGGTTGAACTCGGAGTTTTGGCCAATATTGTCCCTTATCATTGAGGGTAAGTCTATTTGGACTCTCAAATATAACCCTGCACATATTTAGTCCCTTAAGCATGCTAAAGTGGAGCACCATTAGTCTCACTGACAGAATCTATCCAAAATTAATCACGCGGTTGGTTTCGGCACTCACCGTCTTTTTAATTATCTTATTGAAAATATTTTATAAACCAACACCCACTAATAGTACAGAGCTAATAAATTTAAGATTTTAACGTTGAAACTTTTACTTTTAAAATTTTCGATTGATATTTACAAAAAGAGAAGTTAATATTTGAAAATATATAGCTACCAAGATCACTTCAAGATATATTATTGAACCAAACCAATAATGAGATCACGTTATCACATTTAGCCCGCACCAGAAGCTATTTACATCTGGTAGCTAAAAAGTATATAAAATTTATAATTATATATATTTATGTATGTATACACACACACAAAAAAATAATGTATATATTGTTCGGCTATTATTTTTGCAGCGGCTATACAATGTCATTTCTTATGGAAAACTAGCACAGAAAGAGATATTTTTAAGGTCAAAATTTAAAAAGACACCTTGGTTCAGGGTGCCTTGGAGAACGTTAAGGTGATTTAGGATTGACTTTACTCAACCAGTCCAGACAAAAGAGTTATGTAGATCAGAAGGTTCGCGATGTTGCATTCATGTTTGGAGAGCGATACTTACTCTGAGTTTCTCTTATGAAGGGCATCATGAGGTTCAAAAAGAAGGACAAGCTGAACTCCAGGTTCATTGGTCCATTTGAGGTGTTACGACGAATTGGGGAGGTTGCTTATGAGCTTGCCTTACCTCCCAAATTAGAAGGATTTCATCCGGTATTTTATGTTTCGATGCTCCGAAGGTATCACGGTGATCCGTCTCATGTGTTGGATTTCAGCTCAGTCCAGTTGGATAAGGATCTATCTTATGTTGAGGAGCCAGTGGCTACTATGGATAGGCAGGTTCAAAAGCTGAGATCAAAGAAAATTTCTTCGGTAAAGGTTTAGTGGCGGGGTCAGCTAGTCGAGAAGGTGACTTAGGAGATCGATCAGGATATGTGCAGTCGTTATCCATCTTTTCACCACTTCAGGTATGTCTCTATGCTCGGTCGAGGATGAACGATTAATTTAAGAGAGGGAGGATGTAATGACCCGACCAGTCATTTTAAGTGTTATAGCCCCAATCCAATATAAACTGCTTCCCCGATATCTATTTCCGCTTTTGTGACTTGCTGGGAGGTTTCATTTTGATTAAGGAAGTGTTTGGGACACTTAGAACCTAAATGGAGGCTTATGTATTAGAATTTGGGCCGTAATGGGAACTATGTGAAGATGACACCGGAATGGAGTTCCGTCAATTCCTTTAGCTATGTTGGGTGATTTTGGGCTTAGGGACATGTCCGTATTGTGTTTTGGAGGCTCGTAGTAGGCTTGAAATGGCGAAAGTCAAATTTTTAGCGATTTTGACCGTAGTGGAATTCTTTATATCGGGGTCCGATTCCAATCCAAAAGTTAGAGTAGGTCTGTAGTATTGAATACGTATTGTATGAAAAATTTGGGGTCAATCAGGCATGGTTTGGTTGGATTCGATATCGGTTTTCGAATTTGGAAGTTTCAAGTTCATGAAGATTGGATTCGAGAGTGATTTGTGTTTTAAGCATTATTTGATATGATTTAAGGGATCGACTAAGTTCGTATGGTATTTTAGAATTGGTTGGTATGTTTGATTGAGGTCCGGGGTCCTCGGGTGTGTTTCAGATGCTTAATGGAAAGAAATTGGACTTGTGCGTATTCTAAAGTTTGCTAGTTTTGGTGTTTCCGCACCTGCACTGGGAGGTCCGCATGTGCGGCCCCACAGAAGTGAGGGTGAGGTTGTAGATGCGTTTTTAGTCATGAGGGTCAGCGGTCACAGATGCGACGCGAGAGCCATAGAAGTGGAGCCACATCTACGGAAGGGTGATCGTAGAAGCGGATTTGCGAAGGAAGCTAGATTCCGCAGAAGTGGACGACTAAGAGCAGATACAGATATTTGCACACAGGTGCGAAGTCTGGGAAGTTAATGAAATTCCGCAGATATGGAGCTTTAGCCGCAGAAGCGGTTAAGTAACCGTATGTGCGATTTAACAGGCAGAAAAAAGGACAAAATCGAGGGTTTGAATTCATTCTTCATTTTTGGACTTGAGATCTCATATTTTGGCAATTCTTTGAAGGATTTTCAAAAAGAGTTATTGGGTAATGAATTCTTTGAGTTGTAAAATTGTGGAAAATTTTGAGAAAGGTTTTTTGGAATTTTGATCGAGATTTTAATATCGGATTTGAGTAAATTTTGCATGATTATACTAGTGAGTGAATGAGTGTTCATGATCTATAACTTTTACCTGATTCCAAGACGTGGGCATGGGGAGGCATTTGAGCAATTTTTTCCAATTTCTTACTTTAGCTTTGATTTCATTTGCTACATTAGTTCCTTGTAGTTATATTTATATTATGTAATTGATTTTGGCTAGATTCAGGCCAATCAAAACTGAATATTTGTAGGAAGAGCATTTTGGTTGATTGATTGAGTTTGGTTCGAGGTAAGTGGATTTCCTAACCTCGTGTAAGGGAACTCCTCTTAGGATTTGGTAATGTTTTGATACGTGAGTGTCATGTACATGAGGTGATGAGTACGTACACGGGCTATTTGATGTAAAACTTTTTTTTCCACTAAGTCATAACTTGTTTCTCCTTATTTGAACTATACTAGCATATGTTTCTATCCTGTTTTGTTTACAATAGCATGTATACGTATTTTAATTGCCTATCTGAACTTTGTGCAACATGTTTAGTGAAATTACATGATTTTCTCAACTTGAACTTAGTCTTAACTGTAGGTTTTCTTGCTGTAACTGTCATTTCTGTCATTTGAGCTGCATATTTACTTTGCGACTACGAAACGGTATTTCGGGAGATTTCCCTCCACTATGTATTTACTTTGGGACTACATAGCGGTATTCCGGGAGATTCCCATGTACTATATATTTACTTTAGGACTACGGAACGGTATTTCGGGAGATCCCCGAGCATATTTGCGTTTGGGACTTCGAGATAGTATCTGGGGAGATCCCTTGTTGTTATCTCTGTGTTCTGAAATGTTGTCTTCCTATGACTCTATTCCTGTTAGATTTTCGTATTTATTTGAGATAATACATAAAATACCCATCAAACTTGTCCGAAAAAAACCATTTACACACCTAAACTTTACGGGCGACCTTTTACCCCACTATTCTAAACTTAAGTGAATTTAATACCCCCTTCAAAAAACTGAACCAAGTCTTATGATGGCTGTGTGTTACACGCACCAGTCCCCTATTTTCAGTTTTTCCATTTTTTTTTAAATTTTAGTTTTTAAAAAACAAAAATTTTATGTTAAAAAACAAAAAAAAAAGTATTTACAAATTTATGTTCCTAGTTTTTACAAAATAATTTTTTTTTAAAAACAAAAAAAATAAAAATATATACTTTTAAAAAAAGAAAGTATTTTGTTGACAATAATCTTTTCAGTTTTTAAAAACAAAAATATTTTGTAAAAAATAAAATTTATTTTTTCTATTTTCAAAACAAATTCAGTTTATATAAAAAAAAATTAGTTTTTACAAAAATAAAATATTAAAAACAGAAAAAAATAACATTTTTCAAAAACAAAAATACTTTGCTTGAATTTCTTTCTTTATTTTTTCAAAAACAAAAATATTTTGTTAAAAAAACTATTTTTTAACAAATTGTAAAAACTTGTTTTTTGTAAAATTTGAAAAAATAGTAAAAACGAAAAAAATAGCTTTAACAAAATATTTTTCGTTTTTAAAAAAATGAAGAAAATGTTTCCAACAAAATATTTATGTTTTTGAAATTTATTTTTTCTTCAATGTTTCAATTAATTTTATAGATGTTTTTTGTGTAAAAACTACAAAATAAATTTTGTAAAACTAGAAAAAAAAATTTTAACATAATATTTTCATGTTAAAGAAGAAAAAATGAAAAATAAAAGAGAAAAAAACAATATTAAGTTAATTAGTTATAATATCCTATTAAAAAGTGACACATGGACCTCTAAATTAATTTTAATTTTTTTTTTGCGCGCAGCTACTACGTTAACTACACGTTTTGCGCAGATGGGGGGTATTAAATTCACTTAAGTTTAGAAGAGTGGGGTAAAATATCGCCCGTATAGTTTAGGTGTGTAAATAATTTTTTCGGACAAGTTTGATGGGTACTTTATGTATTATCTCTATTTATTTTGACTCTGATATCTCATTCTATCTTATTTTATTATATCTATACTAGTAGTGCCGTGATATGATCTCGTCACTACTCAATCGAGGTTAGGCTTGGTACTTACTGGGTAGCGTTGTGGTGTACTCATGCCCTTCCCTGCACATATTTTTCGTGTGAAGATCCAGGTACCGCTTATCAGCAGCATTAGCAGTGAAGCGGGACGCTTGTAGAGACTTCGAGGTATATCTACCATGTCCGCAGATCGAAGAATCCCTTTCTACTCTCCCTTTTTGTATATTTTTCTTCTTTTATTAGACTCTAGAGTATAGATGAAGACTGCTTAACCCGTTTGAATTTCTATTAGAATAATTGTAACCCTAGGCCTAGAAGTTTGATTTATTCCACGTGCCTTGCATGTCGTGACTCATCATTTAGTACGGGTTGGATTTTTGCCTATCATCTAAATCGTTCGTAAAATTTTAAAAATTCAAAAATTAAAATTTTAAAATATGGATACATGACCGTGGGTATTCCTCAGAAATAGTATCTCTTCAGATGAACAACATTCTAATGTGAAGGTAGTATCTTACCATCCATTGTTTCAAAGTCATATGCTCCTTTACCTGCAATGCCATGAATTCTATAGTGTCCTTCCCATGCTGGACTTAATTTGCCCGCGTTAGGTGCCGTCATAGATTGAAAACTCTTTTGAGCACGAAGTCCCCAATTTTGAAGAATCTGCAGCGCGCTTTTCGATTGTAGTACCGTTCTATGACATGCTTCTGTGCTGCCATTCTTATTATTGCAGCTTCTCTTCTTCCTTCAAGTAAATCCTGATTTACACGCATTTCCTCGTCATTAGACTCTTCTGTTGCTTGTGTGAACCTTGTACTCAACTCTCCTATCTCAACTAGAATTAAAGCTTTAGCTCCATAATCCAATGAATGGCGTTTCTCCTATACTTGTTTTTACGGTTGTGCGATATGCCCATAAAATACCAGGTAACACTTCTGGCCAATTGCCTTTTGATTCTTATAAACTCTTCTTTAAATTGTTGATAATGACTTTGTTTGTTGATGCAGCTTGCCTATTACCCACCAGATAATAAGGTGTAGACATAATCCTTTTAATCTTCCAACTTTGAAAGAATTCTGTGATTTAGGCGCCTATAAACTGAGGACCATTATCACATATGATCTCTTTTGGCACACCAAATCGACAGATGATATTTCGCCAAATGAAATCTTTAACTTCCTTTTCTCGCACATGTTTGAATGCTCCTGCCTCTACCCATTTAGTAAAATAATCGATGAGTACGAGCAAAAACTTACTTGCGGTAATCTACCCACGATATCCATTCCCCACCTCATAAATGGCCACGGTACAGTGACCGGATGTAGTAACTCTGCAGGTCTATGCATATTATTACCGTACCTTTGACATTTATCACATTTAGCCACAAAATTTTTCACTTCTTCTTCCATTTTAGGACAAAAATAACCTACCCTAATTAAGGTTCTTACAAATGACCTTCTTCTTGCATGGTTCCCACAATATGCCTCGCGTATTTCTCTCATTTCATATTCTGTCTGGGAAGGTCTGAGGCATCTTCTAAGGGACCATCGAACATTTTTCCGTAAAGATGTCTTTGCTTTAAGCAATACCGAGCAGCCTTTTTTCTAAGCGCATGAGCTTTTTTCTTATCTTTAGGACGATACCATACTGCAAAAAGCAATTATCTCATTCCTCCAATCCCAAGTTAAATTATTAAAATTTACTTCATTTTTATCAAGGTCGAAAACTGAATGAAATAAATAAATAACTGAAGCATTTGCATCGCTTGCAACGTCAGCCGCAGATGCAAGATTAGCTAGAGCATCTGCTTCAATATTTTCATCACTTGGTATTTGTGTAACTTTTCCAATATTTTCTCTACTCTCTTCGACAATTTCAGCTCCTTCAAGTCGTGATAAGTGATCAGTGACTTGATTTTCGGTGCCCTTACGGTCACGGATTTCAAGATCGAACTCTTGCAGAAGCAGCACCCAACGAATTAGGCGTGGCTTAGAGTCCTTCTTGTCAATTAAGTACCTTTGTGATGCGTGGTCAGTGTATACTATTACCTTGGATCCTATGAGATAGGACCTGAACTTGTCGAACGCGAACACTACCGCCAGCATCTCTTTTTCCGTCACTGTGTAATTCAACTGTGCTCCACTCAATGTTCTACTAGCATACTAGATTGGATGAATCAGCTTGTCCTTCCGCTGGCCCAGCATTTCCCCCACTGCAAAGTCACTTGCATCGCACATAAGCTCAAATGGTTGCTCCCAGGTTGGGGCAATAATGATGGGTGTTGTGACCAGCCTCTTCTTCAGCTCCTCAAATGCAATCCTGCAATCATCAAAAAATAAAAAGGGGTGATATTTTTCAAGCAACTTACAGAGAGGGTTTGCAATTTTGGAGAAGTCTTTAATGAACCTCCGGTAAAAACCGGCATGTCCAAGAAAGCTTCTAATGGCCTTGACGGATGTTGGTGGAGGCAACTTTGCAATGACATCAACTTTGGCTCGGTCTACCTCAATCACCTTGCTCGAAACCCGATGTCCCAAGACTATACCTTCTTGTACCCTGAAATGGCACTTCTCCCTGTTTAGCACCAAGTTTGTCTCCATACACCCGTTTCAGCACTCTTGTGAGATTGACAAGGCATTCATCGAATGAATTCCCACTAAGAAGTCATCCATGAACACCTTCATGATATCTTCCACCATGTCGGTGAATATGGCCATCATGCACCTTTGGAATGTGGCATGTGCATTGCATAATCCGAATAGCATCCCCCTGAAGGCAAAAATGCCATATGGGCAAGTGAAGGAGGTCTTCTCTCTATCCTCGGGGGCTATTGAGATCTGATTGTACCCCGAGTACCCATCCATGAAGCAAAAGTGTGACCGCCTTGCCAACCTGTCAAGCATCTGGTCAATGAAGGGAAGTGGGAAGTGGTCCTTGCGGGTGGCTAGATTCAGTTTCCTGTAGTCCATGCATATCCTCCATCCGGTGACGGTTCTTGTTGAGATTAATTCATTGTTCTGATTTTGCACCACCGTCATGCCACCTTTCTTTGGCATACATTGAACTGGGCTAACCCAGCTACTATCAAAGATTGGGAAAATAATTCCCGCATCTAGCCACTTTATCACCTCTTTCTTCACCACTTCCTTCATGTTTGGGTTCAGCCTTCTTTGGTGTTCCCTGGAAGGTTTGTACCCCTCTTCTAGGAGAATCTTGTGCATGCAGTAGATGGCAGTTTTAATTGAGTACCTGTATAAGCTGTTGAGCCTACACATCTAGCAAACCAAATGAGATAATAACGGGTAAAGAGGAGTTAGGGCCCATAAATTCATACCTGAGATGAGCTAGTAATGGCTTAAGTTCCAACTTTGGTGGCTCTTCAATGGATGGTTTTGCTGGAGGGGTCTCTCTCTTTTCTAAGTGTAGAGGTTCAAACTCCAACTCTCTATCCCAAAACCCCTTACCTTCCAGAGATAGCACCCACTCTGCCAGGCTTTCATCGTTTACCTCTTCTAAGTTCATCAGGCATGCCTGAAATGGATCTTCAGCTGTCAATTCTATATCATCTGTCTCCACTATCACATCTACCGCATCAATGAGAGAACAATTCGCGAACTCACTAGGGCGCCTCATAGATTTTTGTACATTGAATATGATCTCCTCATCATTCAACCTCATCTTGATTTCCCTAGTCTCACAATCAATCAGTGCTCTCCATGTGGCTAGGAATGGTCTTCCTAAGATTATAGGAATTTCCTCGTCCACCTTGCAGTCAAGAATAACAAAATCGGCGGGAAACACAAACTTCTCCACCTGGATGAGCACATCATCCAATATACCGAATGGACGCTTAACCGTCCTGTCAGCAAGCTATAATAACATAGAACTAAGGGCATAAGATTTATGCTCGCCCCCAAATCACACAATGCCTTAGCAAAGGCAAAGTTTCCTATAGTGCATGGAATAGTGAAACTACCTGGGTCAGATAACTTCTCACATATGGGTCTAGAGACTACTGCACTACATGTCTGTGTAAGAGTTACGGTGGCCAAGTCTTGAAATTAAATTTCTGCGACATCAAATCTTTCGTCATCTTAGCATACCCAGGCATTTCTTTCAAAGCTTCAATTAAGGGAATGTTTACCTGGATTTGCTTGAGCATCTCGAAGAATCTCTTGTATTGCTCCTCTTTTTGGTGCTTGGCCAACCTTTGGGGGAATAGGACTGGAGGCCTCTTCTTCCTAATCACTTGGGATTTTTCATTATCTATAACCTGTTTCACAACCGGCTGCTCTAACGGTTCAGCTACTTTCTATGTTCCCTGCTGCCCATCATTATTTTCAGCTACTGGCTGGACTGTAACTTCTGTCAACCCGGTGGACTTATCCAGTTCAATGGGTACTGGAGTGAGTGTCTCAGCCTGCAAATTGCCTCTATCTCTTTCCTGCTCAGCATCAATATCTCTTCCATTTCTCAGATTAACTGCCATCAACTGCTTTGGGATTTGATCCTTTGGGTTTGATTGTGTATCTACAGGCAATGTCCCTTGAGGATGATTGTTAAGTGACATAGCAATCTGGCCCACCTGTACTTCAATATTCTTGATAGATGCGTCATGTGCATCTATCCTCTCATTGGTTTTGGTGTGTGACCCAATTACCTGCTGCATCATAGCTTTCAACTATGCGAACCCATCGTCATGTCTACCCCCACGCTGTGGTGGAGGTGGATGATACCCCTGCTGTTGATTGTTGAAATTCTAAGGTCTAGGATATGGAGCCATGTTGTTTGGTGGCCTCATACCTGCTAGATTATATTGTGGATGTGGAGGCATGTACTGCTGTGGAGCCTGCTGACCCCAACTCTGGTTACCCTGTCGTTGCGCTCCATAATTGGCCATATAGTTCATGTCTTCATGCTGGTGATGATGTTCTTGGTCTGCAGTCCATGGATTACCTATGTGTTGGCTAATGTAAGATGTGCATAAACCA